>CM062820.1:1114176757-1114346757 GCA_031772625.1 Pinus tabuliformis | reverse complement strand
AATTGCTTCTCTCGATATACTTTGATGCCTTTTGATTGGAAATTATCTGGATCTTGGTGAGGAGCACAAGCATTTTCCACCAAGTTCTCAGAGTCAAATTCATAATTCCTATCAGTAGCCAATAATAGTGAAGAGATTTCAATTTCATCAAAATAACTTGAATTGGAGTGCGGATTGAGGCTTGTCAGTGTTCCTCGAATCTCCCTGTTAGTCAGAGAAACCTTGCTCGGATAGCGCAATCGCAGCAAAATTCTATCGTCTTTTAGCAGAGTAGGGGGCTGTAAATTTGAGTTATCCAACCAATCCCAAGGATCTGCAGCATTCTTCCCACGGGGAGGGAGGGAGGAATTGGTACTGCCCAGCATACACAACAACCGCTCTTCTTTTGAGTTTTTCAATTCTTCTAAGTACACTCCTTCAAGATGAATCGTAAGAGAAGTAAAACCAGGACGAATATTAAAGCCTTGGCGTCCCATATCCCTGAAGGAGAAGCCTTGTGTTCTGGATGTGGCCAACTGTAAAATCCCACTCACATTCACCATTTTTCCAGAGACCTTCTTTAGATCCACATCTGTAATCAAGAATGAAACCAGATTGATAGGCGAATTGTTTCCAGGGACCATGTAATTGGAGTTTCTTCTTGTAAATGGTCCCCTGTGATTAGACTCATTTGTGGTGAATGGCAGAAGAGAAGCAGAGCCATTGTGCTGATTCCAGTCCCCATTTACAAAAGAGATCTCCTTCTTAATCCTATACTGTCACATACCCCGGTAACCTCGCATGTAAAAGCAGGGAGTTAATTTTATTTATACAAAATACTCACAACTAACTATCCAATTCACACCTCCAAATTTCTCATTAATCATCAGAAATAATGTTCATTAGTATATCAAGTAAAATGAAAATAAAGACAGTAAGTTGCATAACCATTAACCACCTCTATGGTAGTGTAATAACATAAACTGTCTCATGAACCTTTCGTCCATTTTATGATTTTTTTTCTTTACCATACAAATTAATCACATACTTTGGACATTATGATTATCACATCAAAATAAAGAAACATCATCATCAAGGATTCAACATCATCCAGCTGACACAAAAGGAAAACACACCATTGAACACCCATGTACCCTGGAAACCCCGTAGGGTGAAAACCAGCAAACGTTTAATCTTATTATTAAACGCTCGTGAGGGTTTTCACCCCTCACTCAATGGCTTATAAGAGATTCCATCCCTTAACCATTGTCATAAAATCATTACAATGAGTTATCATTAAGTTGTCACATAAGTAGCTAAAAGCTAATACAGTTTTCATGTAATCTTTTACTTACATACCGCCACATACAACATCCCTTGTGGCATGATTGTTCTAGCAATGTACGATCCTGCTACTCAAACTCATCTGCATGGTCCATTAATCATTTTCCTGCCACAAGGTCAAACATCACTTTCCTTTGGCATCATCCACCATCGTTTCCTGTCAATGAAGTTGTCAACAAACTTGGCAACAAGATTAGATATCATATTAATCAATCGATAAACAACCTCTAAAAGAGATCTTTGAACATCTACTCATCTGCATGAGCAAGCATAACATACTAATTAACTGGTACATATATTCAAGTAAATTCTTGTTCTACTTTTCACAATGCATATTCACACTAATGCATATTTCTCTTTACGAGATCTAACCATTAGTTTAAATGTATATAAATCGGCATACATCTTATAGGATGCAGAGAGCATCATTTGTTTCTTTGTTTTCTGTTGTTCGTTATCGTATGGTTACATTTACAACAACCTCATTTATGGGTCTTGTTATTTCGTTCAGCGGATGTAATTTCTTGAATATGCATTCGATGTGTTGGTTACATTTTTAAAAAGCTTCCTTTCAAATTGATGATAAGAAAGTAATTTATATTTAGATGTAGTAGTTACAATTCCAAAAGGGTCTGAGGGATTGCTCTTCACTGTTGCTATCAACTTGGTCTGGGAGACTAACGCTAAGTTTCTCCCTTCACCAACAGTTAACCTAGATTAATATGAGTATTCTAATAATGCTATTCGAGAGGTCTATGCTTTTCTGCATGATAACTATTAATTAACGTAGAAAACTATTAATTAGTCACCCTGGTTACTTCCAAATCAGCATATGTATCACGGATAAATGATACAATCCCTCTAATGGTAAGGGATTTGGATTGATTCATAGTCGTAGACCCGTCAACTTGGCCTAGAATCTAACCCAGTACCCTGTAGTGTGGTTTACCATTTCTTCTGGTTCAAAAACTCACTTATTAATTTAACATTCATCTCGCATTCACATTCGGTTTTTCTTTTGTTTTGGTAACAACACACAGAGTTAGTGTCCATCATATCCAGCGCTTTTTAAAATGCAATACTAATAAGTAACCACAAACTTGACAATTATAAATTGAACAACTATTTCTTGCTAAAATAATACTCATCTGTTTTTCAACACTCCATTGGACCGCCAACCATCATGAATGCAGAGCTCCACCCAACCACTGCCAATGAGATCAGTGGTTCACTGCACCTTCTCCGAGTTTGCTGCACGCTCAAAATAGTTTTCAGGACAGTAACAACACAAGGTCGTTCTCTTTTCTGAATATTAAGCCTTTGTTAGGATATTCCGACACATAGGAAATAGTTAAGTTCAACTTGGTCTAGTATAGAGTTAGGTAAAGTGTGTTTCTTTACCGTTGTAGATTTTGTAACTTACAATCCGACGGTCACGATATGTAGTGATCCGACGGTTCACTCTCTCCTCGGTATTACCGACACTTGATCCATGGCTTGACACCCGATTGGTCCATGAGTTCTATTTAAAGTACATAGAGGGTCATTGTTCGGGTAATCCGTGCATGAGAGAAGCTTATGTAAATTTTCATTCTTTGATTAATAAATTGCCTGTAGTAGCCACGTTGGCGCAGGCCGTGGACTGTTTCCCTCTTTGAGGGTTTTAACCACGTCAAAAATACTGGTGTATTGATCTGTGATCTGGTTGTGAGTGGTGTCATTTTGGTGTTCTTTCTGAGGAATGTAAATTCCTACATGGTATCAGAGCTATTTGAGGGCCGCGTCCGTTTGTGATCCAAATCTGAAGCCGGTAGAACTGCATCCGACTGCCGTTTCCTAGATCTACTGTTTCTGACTGCTTTCGGGCCGAGAGGACTGCTCTGTTGTGTTCGGAGCATCTGTTCCAGTGAGGAACCCCTTTCGTTTCACGCGAAAAGGTTTCCGGTAGCCCTAGCTGCGTCATTTTTAAGATCTGGAGGTATACAGTCTTTATTTGCAGTTTACTGTTATTTTCTCTCTGCTTATTTCGGTTTCGGTTTATTTACCTTTTTTTTAACCGGATCTATACCTTTCATTTCTATGTATGCTCTTTGTCCTGCGACTCTGTGCGATCTGGGCAAATCAGAAACAGAAAGGAAGGATTTTTCTCATGCGTATGCTCTTTTCCCTGCACCTTAGTGTGATCTCGGAAAATCAGAAACATTGAGAAAAATATTCAGTTTTTCGGGTAAAGCTAACTTTGAGCCGCAAGGTTCATTTTTTGAAAATATCTAGTTTTTTTTGCTAAAGCTAACTTTGAACCATAAGGTTCGTTTTCTTTGCATGTCCATGTTGGGTTTTGTGTTTTGTGTTTTGTAGGGAAAAAGAGATTTCTCAAGGCAAGCACGCAAACCAAAGCCCCCCCCCTCCTCTCTCTCTCTCTCTCTCAAATTTTTTGTATAGATCAATTGGTTCAAAGCTATTTTAAGAGAGTAGAGGTCTTGGGTTCAAGTCTCCATTTTGTGGGGGCGGATTTTTTCATTCCCGCACTTTGCCGGCAACTTCAACAATTTTTTTTTAAAAAGCCATAACTTCTTCATCCGGAAGCCTTTTTCAGAGCCGTTTTTTTTAAAACAGCCTAATTTTTCGAGATCTATCCATTGAAATACTTAATTTCAGCATATTCAGCTTAAGTTTTTTTAAAAAATGGAAAGTCCATGCCAAGTCATTCTTGACAGCACTAACTACTTCCAATGGATATCCTACATGGAAGATTTACTTAGAAGTAAAGGTCTCTACAGAATAGCCACAGACCAAGAGAAGAAACCAAAAGATGAAGACAAGGCTGCAAAATGGAAAAATAGACAAGATCAAGCACGTGGTTTGATAGGGATGTCTATTTCTCCTGATCTTAGATTCCATATTGCAGAACTTGATACTCCTCATGAAGCATTGGAACAAATCACTAAAGTTTTTGGGATTAAAAATGAAATTAGAGCCCATCAACTTGAAAATGAGTTTCTTACATTGGATCCTAATAATTTTTCTTGCATTGAAGATTTCTTGTCCAAATTCAAGACCCTTAGATATCTCTTGGAAGGTGTTAAGGTTAAAAAAGAAGATAGTAACCTTATTTATTCCATCCTTACTAAGTTGGGACCAGCCTACTATGTATTTGTTTCCACCTTCCATTCTACAAGGGAAGCTTTCATTTGTCAAGGAAAAGACTACAAGGTCCCTTCCTTTGACTCTTTTTGTGATTCTTTAATAAGAGAACAAGAAAAAATCTTACACCTTGGTCTTCTTAATCTTGGAAACTCTTCCAAGAAAGCGTTAGCCGCCCAGCAGCAACCAAATTCAAAGAATCCTAAGAAGTCATATCCTAAAAAGAATGGTCCTAAACCAAACAAGGGTCCTAAGCAAACTCACCCTCAAAATGAAAGATCATTTCAGCAAAATGATAAGACCAATAAAAACAAATGGAAGAAGACTGATAGACATTGTAACTTTTGTAATCGAGATGGCCACTTAGAATCTAAATGCTTTAAGAAGATGGAAGCCTTGGAAGCCGCAATGAAGAAACATAACATCCATGTGGAGCATTCTTCAACTTCAACTTCAACTTCATCTTCAGGAATGGCACTTTCTGCATGTCGTTGTCAATCATCTCAGTCTGGTTATGCATTAAATGTATCTTCTTCTTCTCATTCTCATGAGTGGCTCATTGATTCTGGAGCCTCTTATCACATGGCCAAAAACCAAGCCATGTTTTCTTCTTTAAATGATTGTAACACCAAAAATATATATGTTGGTGATGATAGATCTCTTAATGTTGTAGGGACTGGAACTGTTCATCTAGACAATGGTCAGTTTAATGATGTATTATGTGTTCCAACCTTATCCTGCAACCTTCTATCTGTATATCAGATAACTCATTCAGGTGAAGGTAAAATTGTTGAATTTTCACCTCATGATGTTGTAATCAAGGATCTGAGAGATCCTAAACAGATTCTAGCTACTGGTATTGCTGATGATTCCACAAGGTTGTATAAGTTTCACAACTTTGGGTCATCAAATCTTCCCTCAGTATTTGTTGCTCATAATGATGAAGTGAGCAAACTTTGGCATGAGCGATTTGGTCACTTAAACTATCGCTCCCTTCAGCATCTATGTAAAGAAAATATGGTGACAGGTCTTCCTATGGTATCTTGCAGAGATGGTGTTTGTTCCGGATGTGTACTCGGAAAACATCATCGGGACAGTTTTGAAAAACGTGCCTCTTGGCACGCCTCAGCCCCTTTACAGCTTGTGCACAGTGATTTATGTGGTCCACTTCCTGTTGCTTCATTCTCTGGCTGCAAGTATTTCTTAACTTTCATTGATGATTTCTCCAGACGCACTTGGGTATACTTCTTAAAACTCAAGAGCGAAGTATTTAACACATTTTTGGCCTTCAAAGCCTTTGTTGAAAAACAATCTGGACATCAAATTCTTAAGCTAAGAACTGATAATGGTGGAGAATATGTTAAAAACACATTCATCAACTTTTGCACCGAAAATGGAATTCAAATGCAACATACTGTTCCATACACTCCACAACAAAATGGTGTAGCTGAAAGGAAAAATCGCACCTTAAAGGAAATGGCTAATTGTATGCTGCAATCTAAAGGAATCAGTCTTAGTTTTTGGGCCGAAGCAATTAATTGTGCAAATTATATAATCAATCGCACTCCTACTAAGGTTTTGAAGAATATCACTCCAGAAGAAGCTTGGAGTTCCATTAAACCAGATGTAAGTCACTTTCGTGTTTTTGGAAGTGAAGCATGGGCCCATATTCCAGATGAAAAGCATAAAGCTTTAGAACCTAAGAGTGAGAAATGTACTTTTGTTGGATATTCTGAAGATGTAAAAGGTTATAGACTTATTCCATTTAAGTCCAAAAATGTTATCATTAGAAGAGATGTAAAATTTGATGAAAATAAATCGGCCTGCGAGCCTAGTCCGGCGGATGTGCCACCTCTTCCTATCTCTTCTACTTTTGAAAACATTTCTTCTTCAGATGATGAAAGTGAGGATGACAATCCTCCCCCACCTTCTCAGGATCCTCAACTTCCAAGATGGGTCCGTGCTACTCGGGATGCAGCAGGTGATCTTGCCGGTGATCCTACAGATCAGCGACGTACACGTTCTCAGTTTGAAAGAGCCTCTTCTTTACTGGCTCAAGCTCCAGTAAATCATGATCTTGACACTTTTGCAGAAGCTTCAGGCCATCCCCATTGGGAAATAGCTATGAATGAAGAATATCATTCATTTTTGGCAAATGATACATGGGATCTTGTTCCTCTACCAAAGGGACCAAACTTGTTAGATGTAAATGGGTTTACAGAACCAAGTATGGACCAGATGGGAAAATTGATAAACACAAAACTCGTCTTGTTGCTAAGGGATTTTCACAGGTTGAAGGCATTGACTACACTGAAACCTTCTCCCCTATTGCCAAAATGAACTCTATCCGCCTTGTTCTTTCCCTTGCTGCCTCTTTAAAATGGGAAGTCCATCAGATGGATGTTAAATCTGCCTTCTTGCATGGGGACTTGCATGAAGAAATCTATATGGAACAACCCATTGGCTTCATCCAAACAGACTCCAGCCTTGTATGTCGACTTAAGAAATCTCTTTATGGTCTCAAGCAAGCTCCTCAGGCTTGGTATGCCAAAATGGATAGCTTTCTTTTAGAATCTGGCTTTTCTAGGTGTTATTCTGACAATACTGTGTACACCAAGAAAGTGGGCAACTCTCTTATCATCCTTGTTCTTTATGTTGATGATCTTATTCTTACTGGTAGTGATCCCAACCTTATAAACCATGTGAAGTCCAGCCTTAAAAAGAAGTTTGAAATGACAGACTTAGGACACTTACACTATTTTCTCGGTCTTCAAGTCTTGCAATCCAAGGAGGGTATTTCCCTTTCCCAGTCCAAGTATGCTTGTGATATTCTTCGTCATTTTCACATGGAAGACTGTAAGCCAGCCCCTTCTCCCTTTCAGTCTGGAGTCAAACTTTCAGTCTCTTGTACTTCTCCTGAAGTTGATGCTACCTTATACCGTCAACTTGTAGGAAAACTCTTGTATTTAACCCGTACTCGTCCTGACCTTTCCTTTGTTGTTGGCCTTGTTGCTCGTTTTATGCAAAACCCCCATGAAAGTCATTGGAAAGCAGCCAAAAGAATACTTCATTATGTTCGAGGTACAATACAATTTGGGATTCATTACAGTGCCAAAGCAGCTCCTCTATTAGTTGGTTTCACTGATTCTGATTGGGCTGGTGACCATGATGATCGGAAGTCTACTGCCGGTTATGTCTTCACTCTTGGTTCAGGACCTATTACATGGGCTTGTAAGAAACAGGCTGCCATTTCTCTTTCGTCAGCAGAAGCAGAGTATCGTGGTGCCATGGAAGCTAGTAAGGAAGCCTTGTGGCTTCATCAGATCCTATCAGAGTTTGGCTTTGAGCAGCAGCATCCAACCACACTTTGGTGTGATAATCAAAGTGCCATTCAGCTATGCAAAGATCCAATCCAGCATCGACGCAGCAAACACATTGAACTACACATGCACTTCATCAGAAAACTCATTCATGACCATGTTCTTGAAGTGCAATATTGTTCAACAGATGATCAGGTTGCAGACATCTTCACAAAGGCTCTCACAGAGGCGAAGTTCACTAAACTTCGATATATGCTTGGAGTTCAGGAAGTTGTCACTAAGGGGGGATAGGCTCTAGTGCCTCCTTCCTTCTCCTATTGTGTCATATTTGTAAATCCTTCAATCCTATCCCAAGTTGTTCTTAAGGGGGGATGTTAGGATATTCCGACACATAGGAAATAGTTAAGTTCAACTTGGTCTAGTATAGAGTTAGGTATAGAGTTAGGTAAAGTGTGTTTCTTTACCGTTGTACATTTTGTAACTTACAATCCGACGGTCACGATATGTAGTGATCCGACGGTTCACTCTCTCCTCGGTATTACCGACACTTGATCCATGGCTTGACACCCGATTGGTCCATGAGTTCTATTTAAAGTGCATGGAGGGTCATTGTTCGGGTAATCCGTGCATGAGAGAAGCTTATGTAAATTTTCATTCTTTGATTAATAAATTGCCTGTAGTAGCCACGTTGGCACAGGCCGTGGACTGTTTCCCTCTTTGAGGGTTTTAACCACGTCAAAAATACTGGTGAATTGATTTGTGATCTGGTTGTGAGCGGTGTCCTTTTGGTGTTCTTTCTGAGGAACTTACCCTGTAAATTCCTACAGCCTTAGATAGACTCTGTTGACCAAAGAGCTTTAGAGTATTTCATAACAATGTCTCTTTCACATTTCTGCATTTTTCTGCTCTTCTTGCGTCAGGGTCCAACACGTTTCCGCTGCATGCATTATCCTTATCCTTGGCGGCCTCCTTGCCTCCATCACCGTGCGTGGCATAGCTAATCTCTTCAGTTTAATAGTAGAATCTCCATGAAAGCGCTTTCAATATCACATGTGTATCAATGTACCATGATTCATAGTGTTTGGAATCATTGTGCCTGAATCAAATATCGGGCTCCTTGTGCCAGTGAATCCTGAAGAATCATCAATCCTTATCTGACTACCTCGCTGTTAAACTCTCACCACAATGAAGCAAACGTGCTTTCCAGAGATATCGAATAAGCTACCCCTTTGCTTATTTAATGATTTTCCATTAAGTAAAACAGAGGAAATCAGAATCCAGAAACTGTTTTTTTTTTGTACAACATGGAAGATTTATTACTTGATAAACAACCTGAAATTTCTTTAGCGCAAAGAATTCATGAATTGTCTGCCACTTCGTCCCAAAATAATTGGTAACCAACTTTATTTTTGGAAACTATACTGAGTTCATCCTCCTCTCCCGTATTTCTGTTAGGGTGCTGGCCAATCCATAGTTATGAGATGTGGAAAAATATCTCTGAAGAGTGGCACGTTTGAAACATAAATTATCGGAGAAAAAGAGGAAGTACCAAGAATTAGTTTTATAACTAATTCGTAATCTTTTAAAAGAATTACTATTTACTCAACTGTATATTTTTACACCGAGTTATTTAGGGATGTTACATACTCCCCCCTTAATAGGAACACCGTCCTCGGTGTTCATCACTCGTTGGAACTTTAGATTTTACTCATGATATAACCATCTAAACCACACAAAATGTGATCCTTCCTCTTTTAAAATCAAAGATTTCATTCCAATAATGACAACAAACAAAATAGTAATGATATAATCATAAGAAAGATCAATAGTCATAAGCATTCATAATTGCAAAAATATGCAAGTTCTAATTTCCATTACTTGGCCCGTATTCAAATTCATAATAAACAATTCTTTGTGTCAACTTACCATTACTTACCATCTATTGTTGAAAATCATGAATACCTTCATGTAAGCATTTTAATAGTGGTTGGACAACTCTTCAACCCTCCATGGTAAGTAATTCCTGTAATATATGACTAACAAATTCAATCGCATTAGCCACTATATTTTGAGTCAAATGAAATACTTTTGACTATCAATCAATTGTGCAATGTTAGATGATTTTTAAATCGCAGTACTTTTACAAGTACTTAAAGAGCACTAACAGTAATCATCAAATGATAAATCACTGCTCTACGTGCACACTGAACGAATTTTCACTAAAGACATCCACAAAGTACTTCCAGAAGTACCAAAAGAGCACCTAGCTCTCTAATCATCAAAACAGTCAATCACTGCATCATTTGAAAATGGTCTTAGCCCATACCAAGACTTTCACAAGATTAGTAATACGACAAAGGAATTAAAATTTCCTACAAGATTAATAATACAATAAAGGAATTAAAATTTCCAATAACTCCTTATTGAGTACTAAACTCATTTCCTGTTAAACGTGCATAACATATTTTACACAACTATATATAGAATTCATCTTTAACATATCATATAGCTGATCCGTTAATTTCTTTAGCTATGAGTACCACAATAGGCTAAAGAATTCCCAACCCCTGGGAACTGGTTTCCACAACCAAATCGAGTCATTATCACATCTAGACAGTTTCTTTGATAGAGACCTTACCAGGTCTAACATGGAATTCCACTGGCCAACCAGCGCAAGAATTCCAATGACCACATAAACTATTTTCCCTTATTGAGATAATTTATCTCTAGGGAGAAGAGATCCGGGCAGACAAGTACCATCAACCCCTCTGGGCAGGTAACTGCCATCAACCCAAGGCATTCTATGTTGGCATTATGAGACAAGTGTTGTCCTTGATGGCAAATCACACTGATGACAAATCATAGTGCAGAAGGATAGCAACAAGGAGTTGATGATCAGACTATAAGAAGAAGAGAAAATTCATATACGCAGGTTCATTAAGCCCAAGTCGCATATACACGCAGGTTCGCTATATACCAAGTCGCGTATACGCAGGTTCGCTATATACCAAGTAGGGTATACATGCAGGTTCATGAATGGAAAAGAGTGTACGTGTCGGAAAGCTTACTTTTGGTCCGTGGTAGTTAGTCCTCAGTACTTGAGCCTATGTTTCTAGACCAAAGTATCTCGACAGACGTGTTGATCCCTAGTATTGAGTTGATGGTATTGTTTTACTATGGTTTTGGACCGTGGTATTATGAAAGGCCTAAACCTATATAAGGAGAAGATCATTAGGCCAAAGTGGGGGAGTGAGTAATGAATATCTGATGAAGTGTGAGATCCAAATGCTGGTTATGGGTTGGTGATCTGAACCATGGTTTCACTCATGTGGAGGATGATGAACTATGGAACGGGATCTCAAGGCTTGGAATGATTATCTTCATATGGTTTGACTGTGGATAGACTAGATCTATTGACGCATGTTTATTGTTATGATCTGGGTATGTTTTTATGTCTGATATAGCTGTGGAATTATAAGTTAGGATTTGCAAATCTGTACGCAGGTTGTCTTTCGCAAAAGAGCGTATACACACAGGTTGGGTTGGTCCAAGTAGCGTATACAGTGTCACGTATGATATTTGAAGATGAAGTTGGATCTGGTTATTGTTATGTTGTCTATGTTATTGAAAGGGTTTGAGTGATTCAGTATTGGGTGATTCAGAGATTGATGATGCAGGTTGTTTTATGGATCCAGTATGAAAATGTATGAAACGTGGTCCCGGGAAGATCGTAGAGTTCAGTAGGCTGGTGCCTACGTACTGGTAAACATATCAACTAGTACAAGAGCCAGGGGGTTGTAGCTCCCTTCCAGGAGTAGCTGGAGAACGAGTAAAGGTTGGAGCATTCTGTAGGCCGGCACCTACGTACTAGTAAATGGATCGGCTAGTACAAGAGCTAAGAGGGTTGTAGCCCTCTGCAGGTTGTAGCCTGCGTGTTGGTAGAGGACTGCACCAGTACATTGTAAAAGAAGTTTCTTATTAAAGGAAGATAGAAACAAATTGCAGCAGGTGGTTTTCACCCACATTGGGTTTCCACCTTATATCATGGTGTTCATGTGTGTGCTTTATGTGTGATGATCTGTTCTGTTATATTGCACCTGTTTACTGTTAATATGGTTAATAATGTTCTGATGCATTTACTGAAGATGAGCTAACTGAATCATAAGATTACTGCATATACGCTAGTTGACCTTAACGAAGTCGCGTATATACGCTGATATCCTTAACTGAAGCTGCGTGTATGAATCTGAGTATAAAATTGAAAAGTTTTATCTGATCTGATAATACTGATTCACCCCCCCTCTCAGTATTATTTCCAACAATTGGTATCAGAGTAGGTCCTTTGGTAGAAGCTTGATCGCTTGAAGGAGATCCGTGGAACTATGGGAAAGAAGCTTAAGAAGAAAGCACCTAAGAAGAAGAAGACATCTCAGAAGAACTATGACAGTGGGAAAATCGATTGGGGATTAGGTATAAGAAGCTCTTCAGATTCAGAATCATTATCAGGTATGAATGTGTTATCCTCTGATGTTCCAGCTATATTTCCATGTGAAATAGATGGAAGTGATAGTGAAACTACTGAACTTGCTCTTATGGGTGAACAAGAAAGATATCAAATAGAGGCAGTATTTAGAAGGTTTACAGACAAAATTAAAGATCAACAAGATCTATTGAACAGAAGGGAATATGCTTTCAAAGAAGAAGTTACCAAACTAAAAGCTCAATCAGAGGAAGGAAACAAGGTAAGAAAGTTACTCAAGGACAAGGAAAATCAATGTCAAAAGTTGCAGGGTGAAGTGACATCATTAAGAGATGAAGTCAATGAAAGAAGCACAACCATCAAGAAACTCAGAGATAGATCCAGTTACTATGAAAGTCTTGAAGCCACGATCCGCTCGCTAAAGGGAGATCTTGAAGAATCAAGGAAGCAGAATGAAGATCTACATCAAGCAATTGAAAAACAAGACAATGAAGTCACCAGCTTAAAATATCAACTAGAATGTGCCTTCCGAGTTCGTCAAATGCAGCAGGATCTGAATGAAGAACAAGAAAAGGAGATTCTCAAACTAAGGGAACAAATGGAAGAAGGAAGGAAAGCTGAAGAAGATTTGAAAAAGCAATCTCTTGAAAAGGAAGAACAGCTTCAGGTTGAGGTAAATATCTTGAAAGGTAAACTAGAAGAAAAGGATAAGCTTTTACGATTTCAAGATAGTTCTAAAGTCTTGGATGATATTCTTAGTAGTCAAAGGTCTCTTGCTATAAAGACTGGTCTTGGTTTCCATGAATCTATTGAAGGTGAATCTAGTTAACAAGGTGAGGCAAGGAACTCTAAAGAGAAATCTAAAGTGATCAATGAAGAACTGAAAGATCCATCTCATCATCAACCAAGGAAAGAGATTCTTCAAAGAAAATATTTTACTTCTCCTATGAATAATGTTGAATGTTATGTATGTCATAATCTTGGACATGTTGCAGCCAGATGTGGAAGAAGAAGAGTTCAAGACCATCATGCAGAAAGATCATCACATTCAAGGTACTTTAATGGATATTGCTTTGCTTGCAATAAGTTTGGTCACAAAGCTGCTGATTGCTACAGGAGGAATATGAAACATGTAAGATGTTATGCATGTAACAAACTTGGACATATAGCAAAGGAACGCAGGAACAAAGGACGGACATCGCACCAAAAGGAGAAAACATCATCACACTTGAAGATATGGAAGAAGAAGGAAGTTCAGCCAGAAAGATGTGGCACAACACAAAATACTCAGGTTCAGCACAACATAGACATAATAAACTCAGAGGGAGCTGAAGGTGTAAAACTTCAGTGTCCTGAAACGCATACACAAGTTTCATAAACTGAAGTCGCGTATATACGCGAGTTATACACTGCAAAGTCGCGTATATGTCAGTATGTGGAAAAGCAATGGGGACAGGCTCAGAAAAGGGGTCTGATATGATTCAATCTAGTATCTGCTCTATTGGTTAACAGTTACAGTCTGCTAAGAATGTCTAGAAATGACTTGATACTTGTAAGATGCTAGAAGTGTTTTAATATTAACTTGATGGTGATGATGTCTTGATGCTTACTACTAATGTATGCATGTTCAGATCTAACAGCAAACAGATGGCACAGGTTGAGGGGGAGAATATGCCTTTAATATTGCATTGTTGGCATTATGGATTAATAGTCCTTGGTGATGTTACTTATATGGCTAAATGATATATCTTGCTATGATGTGGTTGTGAGTAGTCCATGATAAAATCTCATATGATTCTTGGGGTTTCATAGTTGATGTTCAGATCAGATTTATGGTTGACTCATTGATGATGCATATATGGTGCTTACATGGTGATCTTCATAAGGATAAGGAGAAGTACAAAGCTTGAATACACATCTTCCTCACTTGATGATGAGTCACTCATATGCTGCTGTCGTCATATGCATAAAGATCATACAATTATGATGCAAGCCCTCTTGTGGATAAGGATTGTTGTTGTTGATGATATCAAGAAGCTTTGTCAAAAGAGCTTGAGCTCAAGATACATAATGCTGATACATGGATAACTACTCAAAGTTGCTTTGTTGGAGACATGGTGATGAGTTCTTATCTATATGATGATAGGTTGATACTTACATATGTTGATTGATGCAGATGTTCCAAAGTAATGATACTTGGATCATGTAGATCTTGACGTTGATGTAATGGCTATGGTGGGTTCACACATAATGTGAATGATTTCAGGATGATGTTTAAAAAGAAGGAGTTGACATCTATGTCCAGACATACCCTGTTGCAGGACATTTGACAGGTTGCTGATATGGAAATGGTTGTACGCGAGTTTCATAAGGCCTATCTGCGTATATACGCTTGTTTATGTGGATGCAGACGTGTATATGGAGTTTTGAAGGAAATCAGCAGGGACAGATGTTGGTTACAGAGAGTCTGATATGGGTCTGACAGAGACCATCTGGCACAGGTTCAGGGGGAACAGATAATCTTCCAATGATGCATTGTTGGCATTATCTTAGAAGCTTTTGGTTCTAGTTCACATTCATTGTTGGTTTCAGGTGGAACAAAGGGCGAAAGGAGAACAAAAGGATCTCTTGGTTGCTGATCTGAATGGTGATTGACAGATGCTGCCAATATCAGTTATTGGTGACATTCATAAGTCTTACTCTAGATATTTCGTCTCTATGTCATATATCTCTTTTGTGGTATCTCTTTCATGGTGTCAAGGTCATGTAATGGCCTATTTTGGTTTCCCCACTATGCCTGGGATGATTGATGCAATGTGATTGGTTGTCATATGTAAACTTTTGATGTATCCCCGCTTAGTTGGGTGGATGAGTCAACTTTTGTATATCCTCACTTAGTTGAGAGATGGATGTATGTATGAGTCTTTGGTGATAGGAAGGTCTTTTATGATGTATAGAGTCATGTTCTTCTTGAAGAACATCTTTTGCAGATCTTGCCTACAATCAGGAAGAGCATGAACAGCACACTTCAGCAGTACAGAGACTCGGCATGTACTCAGGGGGAGCATTGACAGATTGGTACACTTTGGCATATACAAAGGGGGAGATCATTCAGAGATTTTAACAGATACTTAGGGGGAGTATGGACAGCGAAATGTTTAGCAAAGGAAGAGAACATCTTGGTCCACCCTTTGCCCTTGATGTCAAAGGGGGAGAGTGATTTGGTGTTGTTGCCATCAAGTCCAAAGGGGGAGATTGTTGGCATTATGATGCATGTGTTTTACTTGATGGAAACCCTCTCATAGAAGAATATCTCACTTATGTATAACTGGATGAATCTTTAGAAGAGATATCAGATGTGACTGATGGAGGACAGCTCAAAGGAATCAGATGATAGTTCTAAGTGTGACAAGTTAGCTTTGCCATCAAGTCCAAAGGGGGAGATTGTTGGCATTATGAGACAAGTGTTGTCCTTGATGGCAAATCGCACTGATGACAAATCATAGTGCAGAAGGATAGCAGCAAGGAGTTGATGATCAGACTATAAGAAGAAGAGAAAATTCATATACGCAGGTTCATTAAGCCCAAGTCGCATATACACGCAGGTTCGCTATATACCAAGTCGCGTATACACAGGTTCGCTATATACCAAGTAGGGTATACACGCAGGTTCATCAATGGAAAAGTGCGTACGTGTCGGAAAGCTTACTTTTGGTCCGTGGTAGTTAGTCCTCGGTACTTGAGCCTATGTTTCTAGACCAAAGTATCTCGACAGACGTGTTGATCCCTAGTATTGAGTTGATGGTATTGTTTTACTATGGTTTTGGACCGTGGTATTATGAAAGGCCTAAACCTATATAAGGAGAAGATCATTAGGCCAAAGTGGGGGAGTGAGTAATGAATATCTGATGAAGTGTGAGATCCAAATGCTAGTTATGGGTTGGTGATCTGAACCATGGTTTCACTCATGTGGAGGATGATGAACTATGGAACGGGATCTCAAGGCTTGGAATGATTATCTTCATATGGTTTGATTGTGGATAGACTAGATCTATTGACGCATGTTTATTGTTATGATTTGGGTATGTTTTTATGTCTGATATAGCTGCAGAATTATAAGTTAGGATTTGCAGATCTGTATGCAGGTTGTCTTTGGCAAAAGAGCGTATACACGCAGGTTGGGTTGGTCCAAGTAGCATATACAGTGTGACGTATGATATTTGAAGATGAAGTTGGATCTGGTTATTGTTATGTTGTCTATGTTATTGACAGGGTTTCAGTGATTCAGTATTGGGTGATTCAGAGATTGATGATGCAGGTTGTTTTATGGATCCAATATGAAAATGTATGAAAAGTGGTCCCGGGAAGATCGTAGAGTTCAGTAGGCTGGTGCCTACATACTGGTAAACATATCAGCCAGTACAAGAGCCAGGGGGTTGTAGCTCCCTTCCAGGAGCAGCTGGAGAACGAGTAAAGGTTGGAGCATTCTGTAGGCAGGCACCTACGTACTAGTAAATGGATCGGCTAGTACAAGAGCTAAGAGGGTTGTAGCCCTCTGCAGGTTGTAGCCTGCGTGCTAGTAAAGGACTGCACCACTACATTGTAAAAGAAGTTTCTTATTAAAGGAAGATAGAAACAAATTGCAGCAGGTGGTTTTCACCCACATTGGGTTTCCACCTTATATCATGGTGTTCATGTGTGTGCTTTATGTGTGATGATCTGTTCTGTTATACTGCACCTGTTTACTGTTAATATGGTTAATAATGTTCTGATGCATTTACTGAAGATAAGCTAACTGAATCATAAGATTACTGCATATACGCTAGTTGACCTTAACGAAGTCGCGTATATACGCTGATATCCTTAACTGAAGCTGCGTGTATGAATCTGAGTATAAAATTGAAAAGTTTTATCTAGTCTGATAATACTGATTCACCCCCCCTCTCAGTATTATTTCCAACATTCTAGCCTTTCACAATCCGGGCAGACAAGTACCATCAACCCCTCCGGGCAGGTAACTGTCATCAACCCAAGGCATTCTAGCCTTTCACAATCCGGGCAGACAAGTACGATCAACCCCTCCAGGCTAGTAACTGTCATCAACCCAAGGCGTTCTAGCCTTTCACAATCCGGGCAGACAAGTACCATCAACCCCTTCGGGCAGGTAACTATCATCAACCCAAGGCATTCTAGCCTTTCACAACTATCTGCAACTGTCTAGCATGTTAAATTTCTCTTTTATCACTATCCCCAAGGTAATTTACATAATGAACCATATAATCATTATCATTAACAAAACAAACATGCATGTATACAATGCATCTACACTTAACCCTCAACATGGGTCCACAACATCTAGATTGATAGGAAAGACAACTGACGTACATGTTGTATCATGCATATCATGCATATCATATGACATTATTCTTTCTCATTTATGATTGCAATTCTCATTGCAACATTTTACGTGACGCGTTTTCTTGTTGACATTAAGCTACCACTACTTAATCCCATTAGCAATGTTAGTTATACATATGCATCCTTTAACAAGTATTCACTTCCCTAATATTTTTAGTTTGCGGCACAATACTATCATGCATAAAATTATATGCAAATATTCATTACTGTATAAATGTCAACAATAGTTGAGTTAATAATCTAAACATTTCCAATTTCCCTTAGTCTGTTGTCTTAATCCAAATCGTCATTAATGGAGTATTATCTTACGTTTACTATGGCTAGCTTTGGTCATGCATCGTTAATATAATTAAACATAATCTCTCTAACATACAAAGAACATAACTCTATATCACAATGACTAATCTTTGTGCATACCATTGCTTATCATATAAGCCCTTCTTTAATGTATGCAACACATATTCCCTTCACTAGAATACTACCATTATTTCATACAACAAACTACATACCTCTTTCCTAAAGGAAGTCATTTTAACCTCATTCTTCTATCTTCCCTTTCAGGGAATTATTAAAGATATCCATCTTTATGCATAAAAATCAAGATACAGAACAAGATTTACTTATCCATCCAAAATCAAGAAATCAACACAACTCACCTAGCAAGACAATCTCTTCAAAAGATTATTGTCTTCAAGAAAGTTAACATGATCACTTTCTCTATGTACACACAGAGTCATAATTCCAAAGTCACAATAGCTACCATTATGCAACATGTCTTTTCCTAACATAATTACTTTACTTCAATGCACATAGTTCTTTTCATGAAACAAGTAAGGATTTTGTTTCTTGTATGAACACTATTCTAATGTGTCTTTAAAGGAAAGAACCCCTATTTTTATTTTCAAGAAAACTCTCATAAAATCCTTCATCTTCATACATGAAGTATGCACACTCTTAGAATGAAACTATATTTATGTATATATGTAATATACTCTTTCTTCAAAAAAGTTAGAAATGAATATCTATGTGCCTAGAAGCACATCTTTAGCTATCTTTATCATGCATGTAATGCATAATCATTTCACTAGAACTTAGAAACTAACTAGAATCATAATGCAATTAGCATATATATATTTTCCAAGAAACTTTTATCAAATAAAAATACATATTTTAATTCAAGAAAACTTGGCCACCTTTCATGCTATGTCCTCAGGATGTTTATATGCCTCATCTTCTCTTCTCAAGAAGATACTTTGGCTATATTTAGCAAGGATTTTATTCCAAGAAAAATGACAAGAGACAAGCATTTCTCACACAAGACTCACATGTAGTCTTTCTAGGAGGAACTACCTATTTTCTTTACTAAGAAAACATATAAAATAATCAATCTTTTACTGCAAGCATTATCATATTTTCTCTACCAAGAAAACATATAAACAATCAATCTTTACTGTAGAAATCAACCCCATGATATTTCCAACTGTTTAATAAAACACAACTGATTATTCTCTATAAAGAATAGAGTTACTTATCTTTTCCTTGGTTCAACATGCATAACTAACAAATTAAACCACCCTTACCGGAAGCAATTGCTCTACTTATGCAATTAGAAGCATAATCTCCTAAGTGTCACACATGCACCAGAGTTACCACTTGATGCTAGATGCAACAACTATCATAACACTACTATGTGACCATTTCAGAATAATGACTTCAAGGAGACATTACGAAAATCATTAACATCAACACACTATAGTTATCATTTCCCAACTCCTTAAGCATGGTCAAAGGAATACTCACATGCACATCGAGTGCTATCTGGTCATCACCAGACTTAGTGATTCTTTTCCCTTCTCCTTGCTTCCTTTTTCCTTTGAAAGCATTTATAGTTGGGGAAGGTAGTTAGAGTTTACTGACAACTGTATTAACACAGGTAGTCTATTTATGAATAATTATCACATGTAATTCTACCGTGAATGGGTCCTAGAAATGTTACCCACTGGAATGCAACATGCATAAGAAATCCATCATTCCCATAGTAGAGATAAATTCAACCATCATTAAATCGAGGCTCAAATGATTTTTATCTCACAACAAGTAATGATTAACATAAACACATACCATGCTAGTGAATTTCAATTAATTAGAGGGTAACATCATTAAATCTATTAAGACATAAGCATATACTATTCATCATGCATTCTCATGGTGAATAAAATTAAGAACTCTTCTCATAAACAACTGGAACTATAGCACAAAGAGAGTAAGAATCTTCATACACACATTCCATGCATGTGACATCAATCAACCTTCACTTGTTTACGAATTGTAATAATCTTAAGTCCAATTCAATTAATGCATATAAGTTCTATGGGTTAGTCATACAACACTAACCAATCTCAACTACCAATCATCTTAATGAAACCATGGCAAAACTTAATCAAAAATTAGTTATGACAATCAAGTCTTGCTGCTTGACTCATTGCATGTTTTCAATATCTAAGGGGCTCTTCTAATGTCATTTTAAAACAATTTTCATCCTATTCAAGGATGTTCCCCATAATTTATATTCATGCATTGACTCATTAAGTTTCGTTCATTGTAACTTCAATTTTGTTTAATAAATGAATCATTGTTATTTCCATATTTGCAAAGCAAAAGTTGGTAGTTGGTTGTCACTTTCCTCAATGAGTGTTCAATATTGTTCTAAGTGCGACAAAAATTTCAATGTATTTTATCCTCATCAGGAATATAATGTCATGAACATAGCTATGCAGCAACTTTATTACTTACTACTCAAAGTAGTTTAAACATGAATCACACTTATCATGCCAAAAATAGAGTACTATGCAAATCAATATGTGAATGGTTAAACTCATACCTGAGTTAATGCCTACTGATGGCGTACCTCAATTTCCTTTCCGCTTACCAATTCCCATAGGCGCCAGTGCTGCAACCTTTAGCTCTGATACCACTTGTCACATACCCCGGTAACATCGCATGTAAAAGCAGGGAGTTAATTTTATTTATACAAAATACTCACAACTAACTATCCAATTCACACCTCCACATTTCTCATTAATCATCAGAAATAATGTTCATTAGTATATCAAGTAAAATGAAAATAAAGACAGTAAGTTGCATAACCATTAACCACCTCTATGGTAGTGTAATAACATAAACTGTCTCATGAACCTTTCGTCCATTTTATGATTTTTTTTCTTTACCATACAAATTAATCACATACTTTGGACATTATGATTATCACATCAAAATAAAGAAACATCGTCATCAAGGATTCAACATCAAAGGCAAACACACCACTGAATGCCGATGTACCCTGGAAACCCCGTAGGGTGAAAACCAGCAAACGTTTAATCTTATTATTAAACACTCGTGAGGGTTTTCACCCCTCACTCAATGGCTTATAAGGGATTCCATCCCTTAACCATTGTCATAAAATCATTACAATGAGTTATCATTAAGTTGTCACATAACTAGCTAAAAGCTAATACAGTTTTCATGTAATCTTTTACTTACATACCACCACATACAACATCCCTTGTGGCATGATTGTTCTAGCAATGTACGATCCTGCTACTCAAACTCATCTGCATGGTCCATTAATCATTTTCCTGCCACAAGGTCAAACATCACTTTCCTTTGGCACCATCCGCCATCGTTTCCTGTCAATGAAGTTGTCAACAAACTTGGCAACAAGATTAGATATCATATTAATCAATCAATAAACAACCTCTAAAAGAGATCTTTGAACATCTACTCATCTGCATGAGCAAGCATAACATACTAATTAACTGGTACATATATTCAAGTAAATTCTTGTTCTACTTTTCACAATGCATATTCACACTAATGCATATTTCTCTTTACGAGATCTAACCATTAGTTTAAATGTATATAAATCGGCATACATCTTATAGGATGCAGAGAGCATCATTTGTTTCTTTGTTTTCTGTTGTTCGTTATCGTATGGTTACATTTACAGCAACCTCGTTTATGGGTCTTGTTATTTCGTTCAGCGGATGTAATTTCTCGAATATGCATTCGATGTGCTGGTTACATTTTTAAAAAGCTTCCTTTCGAATTGATGATAAGAAAGTAATTTATATTTAGATGTAGTAGTTACAATTCCAAAAGGGTCTGAGGGATTGCTCTTCACTGTTGCTATCAACTTGGTCTGGGAGACTAACGCTAAGTTTCTCCCTTCACCAACAGTTAACCTAGATTAATATGAGTATTCTAATAATGCTATTCGAGAGGTCTATGCTTTTCTGCATGATAACTATTAATTAACGCAGAAAACTATTAATTAGTCACCCTGGTTACTTCCAAATCAGCATATGTATCACGGATAAATGATACAATCCCTCTAATGGTAAGGGATTTGGATTGATTCATAGTCGTAGACCCATCAACTTGGCCTAGAATCTAACCCAGTACCCTGTAGTGTGGTTTACCATTTCTTCTGGTTCAAAAACTCACTTATTAATTTAACATTCATCTCGCATTCACATTCGGTTTTTCTTTTGTTTTGGTAACAACACACAGAGTTAGTGTCCATCATATCCAGCGCTTTTTAAAATGCAATACTAATAAGTAACCACAAACTTGACAATTATAAATTGAACAACTATTTCTTGCTAAAATAATACTCATCTGTTTTTCAACACTCCATTGGACCGCCAACCATCATGAATGCAGAGCTCCACCCAACCACTGCCAATGAGATCAGTGGTTCACTGCACCTTCTCCGAGTTTGCTGCACGCTCAAAATAGTTTTCAGGACAGTAACAACACAAGGTCGTTCTCTTTTCTGAATATTAGGCCTTAGATAGACTCCGTTGACCAAAGAGCTTTAGAGTCTTTCATAAGAGTGTCTCTTTCACACTTCTGCATTTTTCTCCTCTTCTTGCATCAGGGTCCAACACGTTTCCGGTGCATGCATTATCCTTATCCCTGGCGGCCTCCTTGCCTCCATCACCGTGCGTGGCATAGCTAATCTCTTCAGTTTAATAGTAGAATCTCCATGAAAGCGCTTTCAGCATCATTTGTATCAATGTACCATGATTCATAGTGTTTGGAATCATTGTGCCTGAGTCAAATATCGGGCTCCTTGTGCCAACGACTCCTGAACAATCATCAATCCTTATCTGACTACCTCACTGTTAAACTCTCACCACAATGAAGCAAACGTGCTTTCCAGAGATATCGAATAAGCTACCCCTTTGCTTATTTAATGATTTTCCATTAAGTAAAACAGAGGAAATCGGAATCCAGAAACTGTTTTTTTTGGTACAACATGGAAGATTTATTACTTGATAAACAACCTGAAATTTCTTCAGCGCAAAGAATTCATGAATTGTCTGCCACTTCGTCCCAAAATAATTGGTAACCAACTTTATTTTTGGAAACTATACTGAGTTCATCCTCCTCTCCCGTATTTCTGTTAGGGTGCTGGCCAATCCATAGTTATGAGATGTGGAAAAATATCTCCGAAGAGTGGCACGTTTGAAACATAAATTATCGGAGAAAAAGAGGAAGTACCAAGAATTAGTTTTATAACTAATTCGTAATCTTTTAAAAGAATTACTATTTACTCAACTGTATATTTTTACACCGAGTTATTTAGGGATGTTACATATACCTTCGGTTCCTATCTGGATGCAGCACTGAAGCCTCTGCTAAAACAGAGCTACACTCCTCCTTTATCTCATTAAAGCGACTGTAGGTTGATGGATCATTCGGTTTTATCATCAGAGAGTGAGAACTGGCGGGGCAGTAAATACAGAAGAAAGAAATCACAGCCAATACCCATATCCCAAACAGAGCTGGGGCATACGTTCCCATGTTTTTTCTAAGTCCAAACCACATTTGCACTCCAAACGGATTCAGATCTTTGGGTTTGATAGTACAATTGGAGGACAAAAGCAAAACTTTTTCAGAAGCAGCTCGTGTGAGCTCAAAATGGTAAGTGGGATAGGAGCTTGAGATGCCAGTGAAACTAAATATTAATTTATCGACTCAAATGAGCGTCCAGAAAAGAGTTGGAAAACGGGTGCAGTGAGTGTTTGACATGGTGCGGACAGAGATCTTGACCCACTCATTCGTAATTTATTTATTTATTTTTTAATTTATATATATATATATATATATATATATATATAATTATTGATTTAGAGAGATTTTTGGCGAAAATCATATGGAATACCATTTGTCGACGCGTTTCGAACCAACTAGTGTGGTTCATATGACAAGTAATATAAAATTGATTTTAAAATTTTTATTTAATTTGAACAGTTAAATATTTTATTTACTTCCCATATTATTATTATTATTAATAAATAGATATTTTTTATTGAGAAATAAAAAATATATATTCATGTCATATGATTTTTTAAGTAAATTTTTATTATTAATATATTTGTAAAATGTTATATGTCAGTTTTATTCAGTATTGAAGGGACTACATGTCTCCATATCCTAAATTAAATAGTTAGTATCAATACAATTAAAACTCTCTTTACTTATTGAAATATTTTACTTGATATAAATATTAAAATATGCATAAACAGTAATTAGAATTTTTTATCTTCAATTATTTATTTTGTCTCTTTACAAGATATATATTATTTTATATAAGGAGGGCACAAGCCTTGAATTTAAAATTTATATTTATCTTGCATGTCAAGTAGAAATTTCATGATGGTTATTTGTTTTTCATCCCTGTCATTTTATGTTTTTTATAGATTTGTGAGTTTAAATTTTTTTGTTGTGTTTTTATATGCAATTTTTTTATAAAAATTGTCGAGCAAGCTTGAAAGTAGCCATCTTTAAAAAAGAAAGCATAAGAACTCACTAGTCTAGTGCTCTAGCACCAAAAAAATATATTGAGGTTCAAGTGAGTTTTTGAAACTCCCTAGAAGTCAAACTCAAAATAAAGCATTTTCTAAATAAGGGAAAAAAAATAAGAAACTCCCTAGAAGTCAAACTCAAAATAAAGCATTTTCTAAATAAGGGAAAAAAATAACACCTAAAATTAAAAATATTGAAATGAAATCATATTTTATTTCAAGACTTCATTGGCAATGAAAAACTATTGAATAATATGGCATATTGGTTAACCACAATATACTATTAAAAAATTATTTAACTATAAAAACAATCAACTATTTATTAATCAATATTTTAAAATAATGTGTAATTATAAAGCTTATTTTTTACACCTTGCATGATATTTATTCTATAGTTGGTTATTTATAATTATTTATTTTACATTAAAAAAAATTCCCTTTCTAAACCTATAAGAATGCATTCTAGCATCAACAATATCTTTTTTAATCATATATAGAAATAAAATTACTCAAAATTATGTTATAATTCACTCATTCAGATAATTGACAATGTAAAAATCAATACCAATACAATTTTTTCACTTGATGATGGACTTTGAAACTGTCTTTTCAAATTGTTCATGCCTTAAATTATTTAAAGCATCTTTTAGGCAATAGTATCCTACAAATGAAATAAACTTTTCAAGAGAAACGCACATACCCTTATCTAATTTATAATCATAGAAAATTATTTTAGTTATTTTAGACAGTTAGCTAAATCTCATAAATCAGATTCTCAATTGCTTTGGACATACCACTAAGTCCCATAAATTGGATAGAATTGATTCCTCAAAAAATTCATAAACATAAACCCTATACAATTATTAAGCAAAATATTTACCTCAGAAGCATAATAATAATTAATTTCATGAATAAGACATAACAATAATTAATTTCATGAATAAAAATTTAACTGGGTGAAGGTTCTTAAGAGAGAGGTGATACATAAAATGAAATCAACTATGGTGAACAAATATACACCTACACAATAAATTCCAATTTTTTTTATGAAGATAAATAAAGCACTATCAAAACACTGAAAACAAAATAAATAATTTATAACTTCTATACACATCCACACAATAAATTCCAATTTTTTATGAAAATAAATAAAACAAAATAAATAATTTATAACTTCTATATCAACACTGTCTAACTAAAACTGATACTACTCCCATTTTTCTCTGTATTATTTATTTATTTATTTTTTCCTGATGTTTACACCTCGAAGACAAAAAGAAAAAGTAAACCTTTTCGGAATCAGCGCTTGTGAGCTCGAAGTCGGAAGGAGGATAAGAGCTTGAGATGCCAACGAACTATATTAATGCATCGATTCAAATGAGCGTTCAGTAAGGGGTCAATTTTGGAAAACGGGTGGAGTGATTGTTTGACATGGTGCGGATAGAGATGAGATGTGATGTGATGTGAACCAAGTCATTTTGCTTCTTAATTGGGTATGTTTTTCTTTTTAAATCACGGCAAATTGGTAAAAGTCATTTAACAATCGCTCCACCCGTTTTCCATTTGTCACTTAACTCTGGGTTAAAAGATATATTTGCATTTTTTCCCTCCTATTAGATATGATTTTTTTATGTTGTGGTAATTGATATTTATTAACAAAATAGTCATGATAGCAGCAAATATAGAAACAAAACAAATCAATTTTCCACAATCCTAAAATGAACAGGATAGTTGAGACCATATTCCTCTAAACCAAGAACCCAAAACATCTCCAATACATTACTCTCCACATACCATTCAACATATAAAAATAGTACAAAATAGGCAAACCAAAATATCATGTTTGGCAAGACTTTAAAGCCATAAATTTGATTACATTGGAGATATAACACAGAGAGGTAGACTGAACTGGAGCCAACCATGAACAACTTAGTCAGTCCATATACAACATGTGCACATATAGCATCATTTTCTTAAACATACTTATTATAATACTCCAAGGCCAAATTGAAAGCTAGCCCATGATACAAACTACGAAGAAAACGCAGGCATAAAACAAAGTGTTGTTGTAACATATATACGCCAAACAAATTTGGGCATACATCACCAACGGGAAGACACGAGGATAGATGAAATTCAAAATTTTGGGGGAAAGGAAAAAAAATAATCACTTTAAACCCAAAGAAACAAGAAAACCATCTACAACACTGAAACATGATTATCAAAATAGTGAAAAAAAACTTAATATCAATTATCTAATCGAGATTAGAGAAATTATAGTGAGATCCTAAGCACTTTGAGATAAAAAATACTTCCCTAACTTTTTAAGATTTTGAGAAACATTCTTATTTAATTTTCATTTTTTTTTAAATCTTTCAATAAGTGCAATAAGTAAGTTTTCAATAACCAATTTCAAAAAAAATTATTAATTTATAGTTTAAATTTATAGAAATATAAATCTTTTTAGAGTAGAGTGTTGTTTGAAGGATTAAGTAGTATTAATTATTAGAAAACTAGTATAAATCTATCAAATTTCTTAGGTGCAAATTTCTTTTAAAGTGCAAAATTTGGAAAAAATGTTTGCATCCAGAGAGTCTTAATTCCTTTTAGAACTTGATAGATCCAGGCTTAAAATAGATAATTGTTGATTTTATATATGTGTGTAAGAAAGAGAATGCACACCATGTGTCAACTCCTTGAATTAACTATAAAAAAATTCCATATCTCTTTAATTATATATATATATATATATATATATATATATCCACAAAATTTAAATATTAAAATATTTTTAACAAACATATGTTTACATTTTATTGAAATATTACATTCCTATTACAACTGTTTATATATATATATATATATATATATATATATATATATATATATAAACAAAATTTAAAGAATTTTTTTAAATTTACATAGAATTATTTTATATATTTTATTGAAATATTACAATTGTATTATAACTCTTTAAAAATATATAAATTTATATAAATTGAGTGGGCATATGGTACTGTATAAATTAAAACATAATATATCAAAATTGTGAAAATAAAGATAAACAAATAGAAATGAAAATATTATTAAAAAAATAATCAAATTCCATGTAAATTAACAATACACTCTCTTCATTATCCCAAATCTAACATAACTAGTATTAGTCTCTCTCTCATTGCCTGATTTGACATTCTAGGCATCTTTGTATTAATTCCAAAAAAGTGTGGCTAAAATGACTTGATACAAAATTGTAGAGAGAAGGGCATCTCTATTACAAGAGCTTCATGTACATACTTCCCAATAGCTATAGAAAGAAGACTATATCCATCTATTCCTATTACACTAACTATGTAAATTCTTACAAACTGATAAAGGAGTAGGATATATATGTATTTCATTGGTCATTACATCAAAATTGTTGAATTGTTTGTGCACCTTGAAAATGACACTCTACGTAGCCTTGCTAAGCCTGGTTGATGGAGTGCTCCTCTACTGGGGGTTGATTATAGATTCGATTGTTTGATCCTGAATTTTTGGTAGCCCTCTGTAACACCCTCCTCCCACATTCACCAAAGCTACCCGGTCCACTAGGGTAAACATGTGACGAGCACTACTATGATGTGATTCGACTCCCCATGTACAGTTAAGGAAGTGGAATTGATAAAACTGAACTAAACTCACCCTCTACACCTGTTAAAGAACCTTCAGGAGTCAACTCGCCCTTCCAGGTGACCAACCCTTGAGGGAACACAACATTTTTACTGACCTAGAGCCCCAGTCACTCCCTTGCCAAGTCCTCCAAGCGACTAAGAGCCCCAGTCACTCCCATGAGATTGCCTGAGTGTGATTGTAGCTTTTTTATGCTAGTGCTATGCCAGCGACAACGAGATTTAAGGCTATTTTCTAGGGCTAGGGCCCAGTCACTGCCCAGAAACTTATGAAACTTCCATAATTCATAAAGGACATGAAGACAATGCTTTTGATAACAAACTTGATCAGGGAATTGACTGGACCCCTACTAGCCATGATAGACATATCGTCAAACATGTCACAAATGTGCATCCTACATGTTATAAAAACATATTTGAGTATAGGGGTCTCATACTTATTTGAGATTCGCTAAGAAGCATTGATGCCTTATCACATTAGTTGCATTATCATTTATTAGGTCATATATTCAGTGTTCATTCATTTATGAATCAAAACATGATGAGAGCCATACATCATCACTGTCATAAAACATACTCTTAATCAACATATAAACAACAGAAATAACATGGATATGAGAGCCATAAAATTCACATATAAACTAGTACATTTGCACATAAAATATCAAGGAGAATAAGCTCTTATTAAGGAATGCAAAATCCAACTACGTTTGAGACTTCCATGTACCACTCGACCATAAATTAGCTGAACCAAATCTTTCTTTCAGCCAATCACCCCCATGCCATATTCCAAGCATGAATGTGGGACTCATAACCAAAAAATCAACCAGGGCTTCCTGAGGCTACACCACCTCACCATCATCAATAGAACTAGTCTTTACCACAATCCACAACGGATCAGTAGTCCCTAAACAAGCATGGATGCATCCAGATCTCTCCACCTAAACCGTGAGGAATTTGTTTGTCTCAATCTCACGGCTTTACCGTGTATCCCACCATTACAGGTAAAGGAATTCCTAGGGCTACAAGGTCTCCACCCTCTAGGCTTTACCGTGTATCCTATCTCAGGATTCCCAGGCCGAATCAAGGGTACTCACCATGAGGTTTACCGTGTATCCTATCATTCACCTATCAAGGGATTCCTAGGCTCAATCGAGGTGTTGACATCTAGGCTTTACCATGTATCCCATCCTAGGATTCTTAGGCCTTGTGAATAATCCTAAGACCACCCCACTAAGTTTCGAGTACATCTGGAAATCCATCTCAAACAAATACAAGAGAACCCACCACACCATGGCTATCCGAAAATTGCAAGGCAAGGCTGAAAAACATTGTCACACCTGGAAAAACCCATGCCAATAACAACAAGAGAACCAAGAACACACATGAATAACCATGCATGCCAAAAATAGCAAGGAAATCATACATGCAAAGCGATACCTACAAGTAATCTCGATGTAGCTTCTTGATCTTTCTCTTCCTTGCTTGATCTTTGCTTCCTCTTTTCCTTCTTTTCTTTTATCGATCCAATTCTTAAGTTCTCCAAGAAATATTTAAGTGTCCAAGAGTGAGAGAGAGAGAGAATAGAGAGAGGGCTCCAAAACTGAACTGTCAAAATCTTACACTGACAAAAGCTACCAACTGATCCTCAGAAGCCTTTTTATCAATGAGGCCTTTAATTTCTTCATTTTCCATTATTTTCCTTCATTTTCCTCCTTACATGCAACCTGTGACCTTTTACCTTCCTTTTCTCCTAATTTCCATTATTTTCATAAATAAAATGTCAATAAATGCCACTTTGCCTTTCCAAAGCCTTTTTCATTGCCTTTGCCAATTTCCTCATCCATAATAAATCAAATGAACACCCGCACTAGGATGTTTTTCCCAACATTTAGCTTGGAATATATGTCCCATGACCTTGGTCATTATTTTTCCTTTATTAACTTTATTTACATGGAATTTTGACCAGGGTTGTTACAGAACCCTCCCCCTTGGGCGAACTGTCCTCGGTGTTCAATGGCACCTACAACCAACAAGGTCTCTGAAAAGATAAACATAATTCCCATGGAGCTTTATAACATAGCTCGTTTCAATATTTACAATGACCACTACTGAAAACATGACAAACATACTATTTACTAGAGCTCTATAACACAACTCATTATGGTATTTACAATAACAACCACATTTACTCATATGCACATTTTCTCAACCAAAAAATAACCATACTATCTATGGAGCTTTTTAAGTCCAACTTGATATAATATTTACAATAATATACACATATACGCATATGCACATTTTCTCAACCAACAAATAAAAGGATACAATGCCTGTATCTGAAACAAGGGAATCCATAGGCTCGCACCTCCACCCTAAAAGTAGTACCAGGATTCCCCTCCTTCCTAGGAAGTCCAAAATCCACTACCAAAGTCAAAACTGCATCCAAGGTCGAGCGCTACAATCCAACATTACTTGTCCTCTCAGTGAACAATTATAGGCTCATTGTTTCAGGGCACACTCCCAATGTGCATCTGATTCCATTTGGAAATGCTAATGACCAAAACAAATCCAATCCCTGACCTTCCCTTCTCTGCTACACAGCCCCTCGACCAATCCGATAACCCCCTTTCATTCCATCACTCACCTTCCAAGTTCCCCGACATCCCCTATCCTAGTCGATCCATCCCTTGGCAAGGTTTCCTCATGTATGAAGATACTAAAACCAAGGCATATCCCTACCTCAAAACCATCATATCGGTCAAGCATGCTCATGGCAATCAATGGACATTATTGGGTACCACTGTCCCACAATCGCCCTGCTCCTGAAGTGCTTTACCAACATACTGCTCCTTGTTCCAATTCCTTTTGTTGTTGCTGCTAATGCTTGTAGCCAATTTCAACCACCCAATCGAGAATTTTCATGCTCTCATGTACCAAGCACATAACTACCATTAGATTCAAAATAAATTGAAATAAATTCACATCATACCTCATTGGTAGCTCATCAACAAGGTATACCTGTAATCCTATTTACTTCCTGTCACAACAAGTCAAACTAGTATCTTGACCAAGTCATCATGTGTACACATAGTATGCATCACACATATACAACACATAACATACAACACCATACAATACATGCACCTACACCTGCCATACAACACATACACCTACATTCGGCGTACAACACAACACATACACCTGCATCCAGTGTATGACACAACACAATACATACACCTACACTCGGTGTACAACAAAATACATATACATACACAAAGTACAACACAACAGATACACATCTTACGATACCATGACTACACAATGCACATACAAAGTACCACACATACACAAAATAACATGTAAAACATGCACATAATACCACATGTACAACATATACACAGTACCATTTGTACACAACACCACCTACAGAATGTGTATACAACTCCAAATGTACATGACACCACCTACACAACGTCTACATAGCACCACATGTACACAACACCACCTGCACAATGTGTACACAACACCACATGTAGACAACACCATATGCACAACATGTACACAACTCCACATGTACACACCACCATGTGCACGACATGTACATAGCACCACCTGCACACAACACCCCATGTACAACATGTACACGACACCAAATGCACACATCACCATATGTCCAATCATACAGACAACACCACATGTACATAGTGCTCACCATATGTACAACATGCACACCACGTCATATGTACACAACATCGCATATGCAACATGTGCAAAACACTATATGTACACAACACCACATATCCAGCATGTGAAAAACATTGTTTGTACATAACATTGTATAAACAACATGTGCACAACAGTATATGTACATAGCATAGCATAAACAACATGCACATAAATGTACATGACACCACCTACACAACGTCTACATAACACCACATGTGCACAACACCACATGCACAATGTGTACACAACACAACATGTAGACAACACCATATGCACGACATGTACACAATGCCACATGTACACACCACCACTTGCATGACATGTACATATCACCACGTGCACGGCATGTACATAGCACCACCTGCACACAACACCCCATGTACAACATGTACATGACACCAAATGCACACATCACCATATGTACAATCATACAGACAACACCACATGTACATAGCACCATATGTATAACATGCACACCACGTCATATGTACACAACATCGCATATGCAACATGTGGAAAACACTATATGTACACAACACCACATATCCAACATGTGCACAACACCGTTTGTACATAACACTGTATAAACAACATGCGCACAACACTATATGTACATAGCACCGCATAAACAACATGCACATAACATCATCTATATGCAACACTTCATAAACAACATGCACATAACATCATCTGTATGCAACATTGCATAAACAACATTTACACAATACCTTATATACACAACATTGCATGCACACAACATCACAGGTGAAACATGTTCAACATATATACAACAATAGTATTGCACATCCATAGACCACACATTGACTCTACTAAGAAACATTACTTCCAGTGTCTTTCCACCATCCATGCTTACCCCAACATGTCATAGATCACACTGCTAATTACATAAACAACATTTACACAATACCTTATATACACAACATTGCGTGCACACAAAATCACAGGTGAAACATGTTCAACATATATACAACAGTAGTATTGCACATCCATAGACCACACATTGACTCTACTAAGAAACATTACTTCCAGTGTCTTTCCACCATCCATGCTTACCCCAACATGTCACAGATCACACTGCTTTCATTCCGCTGATGTACCCCTCAAAATTACCTACCATAGCATAAACATAGGCATAGTAAAAGCATATAATATAAGTTCATATCCACATGATATTGACCTCATACATCTGTCAGGGCTACTCTTCCCACTTGATTCCTCATAAGACCAAGAACCTCTTCATGCCATTCACCTGCATAAGAAATCATCATGGAAAATTTTAGTGGCGAATTCCCCCCTTGGTAGAAATTAAGGGGTTTTATATTTTTATTAGGCAAATATTTTGTATCGTTACAAATCGCCTCAAATTTATTTTATATAAAAATTAGGTATGGAGGTTAGCCCACCTTATTTTAAGGGAGAGAGTAAAAAAAAGTAAATTTAGCCCTTGAAATTAGGAGTTACAACCTTCCATTCACCCTAATTTTCAAGGATAGGTATTTATTATAGTTATTTAACCCTCCACATTCGGTGTAAAAAATGTTTTTTCTTTCATTTTCCAATATTTCATGGTATTGAGGTTAATTTCGAGAAAATGGCCTTATTTTTTTGAACAAATGGTCACAAAAGAATAATTCATTTTATTTAAAAATTCAAGTCTCTTATTTTCATGTTTATTTAAAGATTGAATAATGTTCTTGCCATATTCCAAGTTTGCATCTGTTTAGTCATAATCATATAAAGAATAATAGAAAACATTTTTTTATATTTACTCCATAAGTCACCTTATATTTACGTGTAAATAAATAAAAATATAAATAAAGTGGAGTATGGTAAATAAACAAAACCTCTTTTTATACTTACTCCAAAGGTATGGTAAATAAATATAAATATAAATAAACTAGAGGTATGGTAAATAAATAAAACCTCTTTTTATATTTAGTCCATAACCCTCTTTCTACTTAAGAAGTCTCAAAAAAGATGTTTTATTTAAGTGAATCCTATGGGCCAAATACCATATTTATAAAAGAGGTATGGTAAATTAATAAAAATATAAATAAACAAGAGGTATGGTAAATAAATAAAGCATTTTTTTTTATTTACTCCAGAAGTCACATTATATTTAAGAACACTCAAAAAATGTGTTATATTTAGGTGAATCCTATGGGCCGAATACTATGGGCCAAATACCATGGGCCAGATTATTATTAATACCATGCAAAAAAACATTATTAACCCATTATTAACCCTAATATTAGTATTAATAAAAAAAAGATGGCACATGGTATTGACCCATGGTATTCACGTGGAATGTAGGCTATTTGAAAGGGAGAATTAAACCAGCATAGATCCATCTTTACTCTGAATCTACTATCCCAGGATCAAATATTGTGATATGCAAACTAGTATAGAGTGAAAAAATATTTGATCCTCGGGCTTGGTAGATCAAGGTAAAAATGGATCTTGTAATTTAATCTCACTTAAATATTTTAATTTGGTTAAAATAAAAAAATAAAATTAAAATAAATTATTAATTTTATTAATTTTTATAAATTACTAATAGTACTTTTTAAGCTCTAGGTTTATGATAACCCATGGTATTGACCCATGGTAATATCATGGTATTCATGTGAGCATAGACTATTTAAAGGGGAAATTCTATCAGCTTAGATCCATCTTAATTCTGGCTCTACAAGTGCTTAGAGGGATAAACAGATTTCATCCCTCCAAGAGTGGTAGAAGTGGAGTTAAGATGGATATAGGTTGGTTTTTATGATAATGAAGATACTAAATAGACTTAGGAAATTATATTATAAAAAACATCTTAAGGTGAATGGTTAATGATACATTTAGTCACTTCACAAAATTTAGTAAAAAATACCAATATCTCCATGAATATTGGTTTTTCTGATTTAACAAAAAAAAAAATTCAAAACAGTGAAATATTATCACTCTTTCCGCATCACCCTCGCAAAAGAGAGATAGTTAGTGCCCAGATTTCCCACCATTTTTCAAACATTCTCAATATGATATCTTCATGAAAAAGTTAAGGTATTGATGTTGGATTAGTTGTTTGAAAAATATGCTGGTTTGTACAACCTTTCATCTTCTCTGTTATTCTTAATTTGTCGTAATGATCTGTAGGGTTTGGGTCAGTGCTTGAAAAATATGCTGGTTTGTACAACCTTTCATTTTCTCTATTTTTCTTAATTTGTCGTAATGATCTGTAGGGGTTGGGCCAGTGCACCATATTGTCCTAAAAGGCAGAGATTGTGCACCAAAAAGGAAATTAATCCACATGTTACAACGTTGTTAAAAAATGCAAGACGTATGAAGGTAGTGAATTATGCTAATAAGAAATTTAGATTAGGAGAGACGTAATTAAATTTTATTATTTAATTGAATATTTCCAATTAAAATAATAATAATTCTATATGTATATATTAATATATTGATTGGAAGGCTTTTGACAATGGTCACTTCTTTCCATTAGATCCCCTTCAGGCCTTTGGGATACCTACTACTTTCTTATATTATATAGTTGGGGCTTGCTACTTGTTGGCATGTTGGGGTAAACAAAATGTGTTTTTTTTATCTCACAGTTGGAGTCTATGGAATAAGAAAGAAATTTGATAGCTTGACAAAAGTGGTACAAAATATGTTTTTTTTTTATCTCGTAGTTGGACTCTATGGAATAAGAAAGAAATTTGATAGCTTGACAAAAGTGGTAGCTTGACAAAAGTGGTAGAGAAAAGATTAATCTCTCCTACCTTGATAGAACTGGTGGTCAAGATCAACACCTACAAGAACTTTGTTGTGGAATATTATAAAAACTAATAGAAGGATATGAAAGAGTGTATAGTGAGAACCTTGACAAACATGGCCACTGAAACTTGCAACATTGTTTGTAGGAAGATAAAATTATGTTTCTTTTTTCCAAACATGTATGTTAGTATATTACAATTTAATGAATATGTTTTCCTATTATCATATATGGTTTCATACTTTAACAAAACATTCGCCAAGACTTCACTTTTTATTATTCAGTGAAATATTTGTCAAGATCTTACAAGATTTTATAATGCAGTGATAGATTCGCTATGACTTTACAAGATAATATAATCCGGTGAGAGATTTGCCAAAAAAATTATATATACATATTATATTATTGATAAAATCGCCTCTCATTTTTCCTATGTATCATAGGGATTCACACATTTATTATACATATAAATTTAGGGTGGTTCTTAAAATTTTCCCTAGAAATCATTCCTCCACAAGAATGATCCTTGACGACCCTATCAAACAACTGCATATATATATATATACATGTGAACACTAACACAAAACAATCCTAACGACCTTGTCAGTCAATGACATACTTACATACATACATACATACATATATGCATATATAAACATCAACATAATTACCAAATATCATAAGGTCTAGGTTAAGAGAACTTCCTTTATCCATGCACAACTGGAATAATATTGAGAACAATAGTTCCCAACATAACCAAGGCATCTGATGCCTCAAATCCATTTGCTCTACTTTTCTTGTTACTTTTCTCTTGATTGTCTTGCCATTGTCCATTCACCCAATGGACCCAACTAACCCAACCGACTACCACATTCTTGCCTTCAACTGGCCTTATACATGCACATAGTTTCATCCAGGTCTTACATCACCTATTGGGTTTCATTCGGCTCTTCCCGAGCTCCATTAACTTCCTCCTTCCCAACAAATTCCCAAGACCCTCAAAACATAAAATGAAAAAACAAAAAACAAACTAGAAGAAAACCAATAGCAATATTACACCACAAACAAAGTGGCAAGGCCTTGCACCAGACATAAATATAGCCACAAATCAAGTGCAACAAATAAAAAAAGACCAAAAGCACAAGACTAGAAACAAACACCATGACTCAATCCCATGGTTCCCAAGGAAAGCTCAACCTAAGCCTTCTTCAAGGTTTCATGGAAGCCTCTTGCCATGCAATCCCCTACATCATACTGCCATAAACACATAACCATCAGTGCATAAATAAATATAATATACCAGTTATCTTACCTTATTGTGCCAAACACGCTGACTTGTAACTGAATACACATGTCAACCACATGTTCCGATGATCAAGAGAACATATCTGTCAATTTGAAATCAACTTTTACCAAGTCTAACAACCATATCGTAATCAAAAATAAACTCACATTCATCAGTAATAATACATAATTCTACAACTATCACCTACTTACACTTAAGTACATATCAGTTGTCTCAACACATATGTTATAGTATAACCAACATATATCCATCTTAAATACAAATCTAACATGAGCCGAGAGGGATCTGATTTCTTCATGTGCAGAATTTTTTATGAGCCAGCATTATTTAAATGTTTTGTATAGTTATTAAATTTTTATTTTATTATTATATATTTTTAAATTTTTTATTTTGGCCGACATGAGCAAAATTTCAACTTTAATGATAGACAAACAAAGTTACACATCATACTGGGTTGTAGAATGAGCCTCTCAGCTCAACCATCTTAAAACAAGATCATTACTTCATGCAAACTTATAGACACATACTCATATCATGCAATTAATCAAACATTCAAACAACAGATAAACGACATAATAAACACCAAACACTCAAACACCAGATAGACGACATAATCAAACATTTAAGCACCAAGACATAAGCAAACTCATACCTTAATGTATCTTAGGGGAGGCTATATTTTCTACACAATCAATCTACATTAGCATGATATAAATTCACAACATATCAACTTAAACATAAATAAGTTCATGATATCCATAACAATAACTAGCTAACATGTTCACATCATAAACTCATAAACAATTGTCATTCAGGCATAACAATCACATATGCATAGTCAATCTAGATTAGTACAACACAATATCACAAATAGGTCGACTCATACTTGAATCTCATAACCCTAACCATCTGCATATGCCAACCCAAATTAGCACGATACGTATAACATGAAGATCTTAAATGAAATAACCCTAATCATCAAGTTAACTAACATATAAAAACAACAAGTTAATCATATAACATAATCATCAACAACATATAACATGGTCATCAAGTTAATACCATGCATGTACATATGGTCACACTAATTAACTAGCATCTATCATGTATGTAACCATAACATCAATAGAATGAAAGGCATACACATAACACTAATTCTTATAAAAACCATTAGCCAACATACATGCACGCCCACCATACAAACCTGTATGACGATTTGTTCTTACCCTAAAGTCTAGTGCCGCAACTTCACTTTGATGATCTACATCTATTTCTCTATCTCAACCAACACATCAACATCATAACATACCAACGACATCATGATGACCTAAAATGCATACAATGACCTCATGGACAACAACCTTAACCATGAAAATGCATGCATAACAAATGCATATACAACTGACATGCATTCATGGAAAATGCATCCCAACAACAACATCATCAACTTTCACATGGCGAAACAACTGCAACAATGGCCACCCCCATACATACACAACAAGCACATAGTCATCAAACATAAAGAACACATATGCAACTGACATATACATATGACAACACATTCCAAGGAGAACAGAAACCAGACATCACCCAAGGAGAATGGAACCATGCTCTGATACCACCCTGTAACACCCTCCTCCCACATTTACCCAAGCTAGCCGATCCACTTGGGTAAACATGTGACGAGAGGATACTATGATGTGATTCGACTCCACATGTATAGTTAAGGAAGTTGAAATGACATAACTAAACCAAACTGACCCTCTACAATTGATATGGAATGTTTAGGATCCAACCCACCCTTCCAGGTGACCAACATCTGAGGGAACTCAACATTTTTATTGATCTAGAGCCCCAATCACTCCCTTGCAAAGCCCTATAAGTGAGTTAGAGCCCTAGTCGCTCCCATGAGCCTGCCTGAGTGTGACTGTAGCCTTTTTGTGCTAGTTCTATACCAATGACTGTGAGATTTAAGTCTATTTTCTAGGGCTAGGATCCAGTCGCTGCCCAGAAACTTATGAAAGTTCCAGAATTCATAAAGGACATGCAGGAAATGATTTTGATAATAAAGTTTATCAAGGACTTGACTAGACCCCTACTAGCCCTGATAGAAATTTATTCAAACAAGTCACAAATATGCATCCTACAGGTTATAACAACAGATCTGACTATAGGGGTCTCATACTTATCTGAGATTCGCTAAGAAGCATTGATGCCTTATCACTAATGCAGGAGCATCCGGACTTAGCCAGCAATGTGATTGTATGTTCACATGTTGTGGCTAACATGAGATGAATTTCATTGACCTGAGTGGTCAAAATCAGTTCTAGTAGAGAGGGTTGGATCTCTCGAATTGATCATTATTTCAATTATTGTAATAATTAAACCATTGTATTATTTTTAGAATAGGAGATAAGTTGTTAGGATAGGTGTGTATTAGAGCTTGAGAATAGGGATTTAATAGTTGAGCTGATAAAAATAGAGATTGAGTTGTCAATGTTGTTAGGATAGGATTTGATCCATAAAAGAAAGGAAAAATAATGTAATGATAGAGAATGGATGGAATAGAAGAGTGAGGAAGCGAGAGGTTGAGAGAGAGATAGGGTTTGCGAGTGAAACAGAGGTCAGACAAATTGTTGTAATCGAGCCGAGAGGGCCAAGACTCTGTAATTTCTATTTTATTGAATAAATTGAATAAGTGTGGCGTGTATTATTTCTGGTGTGAAATTCGCTTGAATTTGTGTATTGGCATTTTGTACCCTAACCGGGTTTTATTTCCCATTTATGTGTTTCATTTATAATTACAGCCAATTAGCGTTAAGGCTCTATTTCGAGATCAAGCTAAACCTTTTATTAAACTGTGGTTCTTAAAGTTATGCATTGAGCACGTGAGCGAGATTAAAAAGCAGTAAGTGATATATCGCGTGGAAAATAAGTGGGAAATGGTATTTCTCTAATTTGCGTGATTAACCTAAGTTGGTGACATGTAGCACGGGAAAACCACTTTTCTCATGCGTTCTCAACCTAATATTGGTTGTGCAAGAATTCACACGAGATTGTGTGATAACCATTGGATCGAACGGGACAGATCGACGGTGGAGATTGTCCAGGCTAGTTGGTGTGTGATACTATGCGATATTCATTGGATCTGAAGAAGCCAGATTAATGGTGGAAATTGAAGCGCTCAGGGAGTAAGAAGTCAAAGTGGGACCGACAATAATTTGTCAGCTTAACGGGACCCTCGGGAGGAAATACATGTACATAATCTTATTAACGCATAGCTGATTGGTTTTTAAGTGAACCATTAGTCTAATTCTAGACTACCACATCAATTTTGGTAACCATCCACATCATTTGGTATCAAAGCCCAAGGATTAAGTCTGCTACAGTAAACATGCCACCTAGGAGAGGAGTTGGCATAGGTCAAGGGAGACCTGTAGCGAATGCAGTTCTACTGGAAGAGATTCGAAGTTTGCGTACAAGAATGGAGATAATGGAAACTACCCAAAGGAGAGCACTTGATGAAGGAGATGCCAGTGTTGCAGAAGAATCTTCTGAGGAAGAAGAAGAGGATGAAAGCGAAGCTACCAAAGTACTCAAAATGTTGGCCAAAGCAAGTGGAAGACCAAAGGTGGAAATACCTTTGTATGATGGGAATCTCAATGTAGAAGAGTTGATGGACTGGATCAGTTCATTCGACAAATATTTTGACTATGAGGAGATCAATGATAAAAAGAAGGTGAAATTTGCAGTTACCAGATTGAAGGGTCATGCAGCTATCTGGTGGGATGAACTACAAACATCCAGAGCAAGAAAGGGGAAGTCCAAGATCAAACAATGGGATAAAATGGCGAGTAGGTTGAAAGCTAAATTTATGCCAAAAGATTATCAATTAAATATTTTTAGACAATTGCAAAATTTGAGACAAAAAGGAATGACTGTAAAAGAATATACAGAAGAGTTTTATAAGCTAGGCATTAGAGCAGGACATGCAGAGGATGACGTAGAAAAGGTAGTCAGATACATCAATGGCTTGAGATATGACATACATGATGAAATAAGCTTGTTGAGTCTGAAGACAATTGAAGATGCCTATCAAGCAACTTTGAAAGCAGAGGAGAATATGTTGAGGAAACAAAATCAGAGGAACAGAGGGAAAAGTTCAGCAAGAGGTAGAGGAACTACCAGATCAAGATTTCAACATCCTCAGGGTGAAGTAGGAGGTTCAAGTAGTAGACCACCATAGAGAGGAGACTTTAGTAGAGGGAGATTTGCACCCAGAGGAAGAGGCCGAGGAAGAGAAATTCAGTGTTACACATGTGGAGAATGGGGACATGGATCATGGGACTGTCCTCATAATAAAGAAACAAGTTAGTGGAATGTGAATGTGGCTGAGGCAAAGGAAGAAAAACCTCAAATTACAAATAAGGAAGAATCACCAGAAGTAGGAGAATCTTTGTTATTAAAAAGGGTATTGCTTAAAGCAGAGGAAGAGACATGAGAACCAACTCAGAGAAAGAGTTTATTCAGAACTACATGCAAGTCCAAAGGAAAATGTTGTAAAGTGATAATTGACAGTGGAAGTAGTGATAACCTAGTTTCTATAGAAATGGTGGACAAGTTAGGGTTAGTAAAAACAGTACACCCTACTCCTTACAAAGTATCATGGTTGCAAAAAGGACATCAACTTATTGTGACAGAACAATGCAAAGTAGAAATCCAGATTGGTACTTATAAGGATGTGGTATTATGTGATGTAATGCCAATGGATGTATGCCATGTATTGCTGGGAAGACCTTGGTAGTTTGATAGAAAAGCCATTCATGATGGTAGAAGAAACACCTATACCTTGGAGAAGGATGGAGTGAAGCATACATTGCTGCCATTAAAAGATGAAGCAGACAAAGGAACAACTGGAAATAGTGTTATGTTGATGAGTGGAAAGGAGCTATTGCAAGAATTTGGAAAAGGTGAAGAAATGAATTTTGCTGTCATAGGGAGACCTAAGGTAATTTTGACTTCTACAAAATTGGATGATTTACCTGAAGAAATCAAAACTCTGTTGAATGATTTTGCTGATATTATTGTGGATGAGTTGCCAAATGCATTGCCACCAATAAGGAGTATTAGTCATCACATTGACCTAATACCTGGAGAAAGTTTTCCAAACAAAGTAGCATATAGATTGACTCCTCAAAAGAATGCAGAAGTTGGGAGACAAGTGCAAGAACTGATGGATAAGGGATTAATCAGAGAGAGTCTTAGTCCATGTGTTGTGCCAACAGTGTTGAGCCCAAAAAAAGGTGGTGAGTGGCGCATGTGCATAGACTCCAGAGCCATCAACAAAATCACAATTAGGTATCGTTTTCCTTTACCATGAATGGATGATTTAATGGATTGTTTAAGTGGGTCAAAGTATTTTACTAAAATAGATCTGAAGAGTGGATACCATAAAATAAGGATTAGAGAAGGAGATGAATGGAAAACTGCATTTAAAACAAATAGTGGGTTGTATGAGTGGTTAGTGATGCCTTTTGGACTCACTAATGCACCCAACACATTCATGAGGTTAATGAATGAAGTCTTGAAGGAATATGCAGGCAAGTTTTTCATTGTTTACCTTGACGATATTCTAGTTTTTAGTCGAAGCAAAGAGGAACATCTGGAGCATCTTAAGTTGGTTCTAAGAACTCTACAAAAAGAGAAACTGCTGATAAATCTAAAGAAATGTAGTTTCATGAAAGAAGAGTTAATCTATTTGGGATTTGTAGTTTCTAAAGAAGGTCTAAAAATGGATCCAGAAAAAGTCCAAGTAATTTGGAACTGGCCTATCCCAAGAAATATATTTGAGGTAAGAATCTTTCATGGTCTTGCAAGTTTTTATAGAAAATTTATCAGAATTTTTAGTCAGATTTGTGCACCAATTATTGAAACAATCAAAGAGACCAATCAGCCATTCAAATGGATAGAAGCATCAGACAAAAATTTTAAATTAATGAAGAAGAAAATTACAGAAAAACCAGTTTTAGCTTTGCCTAATTTTGGAAAAGTTTTTCAGGTTGAAACTGATGCTAGTGGAGTTGCAATTGGAGCAGTTTTAAGTTAGGAAAAGAGACCAATAGCATACTTTAGTGAGAAACTAAATGAAGCTAATAAGAAATATTATTCTTATGACAAAGAATTTTATGCTATTGTGCAAGCTTTAAAAAAATGGAGACATTATTTACTACCAAAAGAGTTTGTATTGTACTATGACAATCATGCATTACAGTTTATAAACAACCAACCAAAATTGAACCAGAAGCATGTCAAATGGGTAGAATTTTTACAGAGTTTCACTTTTGTGATAAAACATACAAGTGGTAAGTTGAACAAAGTTGTTGATGCTCTAAGCAGGGTGAATATCATTGTGCAAGAATTAAAAGTTGGTGTTGTAGGATTTAACAAATGGTTGATATGTATAAAGATGATGCAGAATTTAAGGATATTTATGCAGTTGTACAAAATTTGACAGCTCATAATAGAAGCCAGTGGTTAGATTATCTTATCCAAGGAGGTTTATTGTTTAAAGGTAACAAACTGTGCATTCCCAAATGTTCTATGAGGGAAAACATAATTAAGGAGAAACACAGTGGAGGGTTATCTAGGCACTTTGGACAAGACAAAACCTTTGTTTAGGTAAATGCTTTTTACTATTGGCCAAAGATGCAAACCGATGTTAAGAGATTTGTTGAAAAGTGCAGGATATGTCAGCATGCTAAGGGGAGAAGCCAAAATATAGGATTGTACCAGACATTACCAATACCAGACCGACCATGGGATGCAATTAGTATGGATTTTGTTTTGGGATTACCTAGAACTCAAAGAGGAAATGATTCCATTTATGTTGTGGTAGATAGATTTTCTAAAATGGCACATTTCATTACATGTAAAAAGACTAGTGATGCAACACATATTGCTAATCTGTTTTTTTAGAAGTTGTAAGGTTACATGGATTACCTATAAGTATTGTGTCTGATAGGGATACAAAGTTTGTTGGGCACTTCTGGAGAACTCTTTGGAAGAAACTAGGTACCGACCTTAGTTTCAGTTCAACATATCATCCTCAAACAAATGGATAGACTGAAGTGGTAAACAGAAGCTTGAGAAACATATTGAGAAGTTTAGTGTACCAAAATCCTAAGCAGTGGGATTTAGCACTTGCTCAAGCTGAGTTTGCTTATAATGACACCCCAAACCAAAGTATTGGGATGAGTCCATTTCAGATTGTTTTTGGGATGAATCCAAGAGGTGTGTATGAGCTTAGAAATTTGAGCAAACAGGAGACAAGAAGTGCAAAGGCTGAAGAGTTTGTAGAGCAGATGCAGAGACTACAAGAAGATGTCAAAGACAGATTGCAGGAAAGCAATGACAAATACAAACAGAGAGCTGATATGAAGCGAAAGGAAAAAGAATTCCAAGTGGGTGATCTAGTGATGGTACACTTGAGGAAAGAAAGGTTTCCTGTTGGGACTTATAATAAACTAAAGATGAAAAAGATAGGGCCATGCATAATTGTGAGGAAGTTTTCAACCAATGCTTATGAAATTGAGTTTCCAGAAGGGATTGGAATATCACCTATCTTCAATGTTGCAGATTTATATCCATACAAGGAGACAGAGGTAGAGTTATAGAAGGAGCTTGCAGAAGATGAAGAACAGACTATACATTGGGAAGAACAAATGCCTAAAACAGTCCAGAAAGAGGTGGAAGTTGTTCTAGAGAAAAGAGTAACTAAAAGAACTAGAGGACAGGTTTATTTTAAGTATTTAGTCAAATGGAAGGGACAACCAATAGAGGATGCCAGTTGGTTGACAACAGCAGAGTTGCAGAAGTATGGAGTAAACCCTGAAAGTTTGATGAATGATTCTTTTCTTCCCCGGGAGTCTGATGCAGGAGCATCCAGACTTAGCCAACAATGTGATTGTATGTTCACATGTTGTGGCTAACATGAGATGAATTTCATTGACCTGAGTGGTCAAAATCAGTTCTAGTAGAGAAGGTTGGATCTCTTGAATTGATATTTATTTCAGTTATTGTAATGATTAAACAATTGTGTTATTTTTAGAATAAGAGATAAGTTGTTAATATAGGTGTGTATCAGAGCTCGAGAATAGGGATTTAATAGTTGAGCTGATAAAAATAGAGATTGAGTTGTCAATGTTGTTAGGATAGGATTTGATCCATAAAAGAAAGGAAAAAAATGTAATGATAGAGATCGGATGGAATAGAAGAGTGAGGAAGCGAGAGGTTGAGAGAGAGAGATAGGGTTTACAAGTGAAACAGAGGTCAGACAAATTATTGTAATCGAGCCAAGAGGGCCAAGAATCTGTAATTTCTATTTTATTGAATAAATTGATTAAGTTTGGCGTTGTGTATTATTTCTGGTGTGAAATTCTCTTGAATTTGTGTATCGACATTCTGTAACCTAACCGGGTATTATTTCCCATTTTTGTGTTTCATTTATAATTACAGCCAATTAGCGTTAAGGATCTATTTCAAGATTAAGCTAAACCTTTTATTAAACCATGGTTCTTAAAGTTATGCATTGAGCACGTGAGCGGGATTAAATAGTAAGTGGTATATTGTGTGAAAAATAAGTGGGAAATTGTATTTCTCTAATTTGCGGGATTAACCTAAGCTGGTGACACGTAGCACAGGAAAATCACTTTTCTCGCACATTCTCAACCTAATATTGGTCGTGCAAGAATTCACGCGAGATTGTGCGATAACCATTGGATTGAATGGGATAGATCGATGGTGGAGATCGTCTAGGCTAGTTGGCGCGTGATACAACGCGATATTCATTGGATCTGAAGAAGCCAGATCAATGGTGGAAATTGAAGCACTCAGGGAGTAAGAAGTCAAAGTGGGACTGACAGTAATTGGTTAGCTTAGCAGGACCCTCGGGAGGAAATACACGTACATAATCTTATTAACACGCAGTTGATTGGTTTTTAAGTGAACCATTAGTCTAATTCTAGACTACCACATCAATTTTGGTAACCATCCACATCAATCACGTTAGTTGCATTATCTTATATTAGGTCATATATTCAGTATTCATTCATTTATGAATCAAAAATTGATGAGAGAAATACATCATCATTGTCATAAAACATACTCTTAACCAACATATAAACAACAAAAATAGCATGGATATGACAACCATAAAATTCAGATATAAAACAATACATTTGCACATAAAATATCAAGGAGAAGAAACTCTTATTAAGGAATGCAAAAGCTAACCAGGTTTGGGACTTCCACATACTACTTGACCATGGACTGGCTAAACCAAATATTCCTTTCCACCAATCACCCCCATGACATATTCCAAGCATGAATGTGGGACTCATAACCAAAATATCAACTAGGGCTTCCCGAGGCTACACCACCTCACCCTCATTAATAGAACCAGGCTTTACCGCAATCCACACCTGATCACTAGGCCTTAAAAAAGCATGGATGCCTCCAAATATATCCACCTAAACCATGAGGAATTTGTATGTCTTAACCTATTGGATTTATCATGTATCCCTCCATTACTCGTTAAGGGATTCCTAGGCCTATGAGGTCTCCACCCTTTGGGCTTTAACATGTATCCCATCCTGGGATTCCTAGGCCGAATCAAGGGTACTCACCATTGAGCTTTACCATGTATCCCATCCTGGGATTCCTAGGCCCAATCAAAGGGTACTCACCACTAATATTTACCGTGTATCCTGCCATTCACTGATCAAGGGATTCCTAGGCTCAATCGAGGTGTTCACATCCAATATTTACTTGGTATCCCATCCCATGATTCCTAGGCCTTGTGAATAATCCTGAGACCACCTTACTCAGCTTCAAGTCCATCTAGAAATCCATCTCAACCAAATACAAGAGCACCTATGACACCATGGCTATCCAGAAATGGCAAGGCAAGGCTGAAAAACATTGTCATGCCTGACAAAACCCATGCTAATGACAACAAGAGTGTTAGGTAAAATTGTCTCGGGGTTTGAGTCAAGGTTGACCTGGTTAAACAAAAATGGTTTGGGCACATGGTATAGTGTACCCATGGTATTATTTCCCATGGTATTACATGTAATGGAACCCATAAAAGGTTGGGAAGACTTCATTGTAAGGCAAGGCCTGGAGGTGAGTGGTGAAGGCCCACTTGGCTGGATTGGCCAGGATTTTGGCCAATGCTAATGAAATTTTATTGGGTTGGTTTTTCCCCAGATTTGGGGTTTTCTCGGATATAAATGTGTGTTTATGTGTATTGTTGCTAGTTATTTTATTATTCCTCTCGGAAAATCTCAGTAATAATTTATCTCTTCGTAGTAAATTTCTTAACAATTGGTATCAGAGCTAAGTTGGCTTCAGAAGGACATTTTTTGTTGCCAAGGGTTTGTATTGGCCTGGTAGATAGAGAGATAATTAAGTTTTTCTTGCAGATATGGATCAAAATCCATAGATTGTGAAGCAAAGCTATACACTATTGGATCATGAGAGATTCAGTGGATGAGGAGGATTAATTAATTGATGAACCATGTACCTAAAAAGAACACCTACATAACTGACGGTTACAGTTGTTGGTGACCCATGTAATCCAATAGATGGGTTATTTTTATATGGACATTGATGTCATATGTACAAAGACAACAACAAGGGTAAACAAAAAAATATTATTATAATGGAGTCAAATTTCATTGCATGTAAATGGGCATACTGTTGTAAGACTTGGTAAGGCATGCATACCCCTGGGTAATTACCGACAAAGTCTGGGTTAGACCTAGGTGATAGGGGGATGTCAGGTTAACAATACCCTAGGTCAAAACATTGAGGGGGGTAAGGGCTAGAGTGAGCGGGGTTGTCTCACTTAGCATGTGTGGCTGGAGTTAGTCAAGGAACCCCAAGCCAAGTTTAAGGGGGGAATTGTTAGGTAAAATTGTCTCGGGGTTTAAGTCAAGGTTGACCTGGTTAAACAACAATGGTTTGGGCACATGGTATAATGTACCCATGGTATTACATGTAATGGAGCCCATAAAAGGCTGGGAATACTTCATTGTAAGGCAAGGCTTGGAGGTGAGCAGTGAAGGCTCACTTGGCTGGATTGGCCAGAATTTTGGCCAATGCTAATGAAATTTCATTGGGTTTGGGTTTTTCCCCGGATTTGGGGTTTTCCCGGATAAAAATGTGTGTTTATGTGTTTATTTGTATTGTTTCTAGTTATTTTATTATTCCTCTCAGGAAATCTCAGTAATAATTTATCTCTCTATGGTAAATTTCTTAACAAAGAGAACCAAGAACACACATGAATAACCATGCATGCCAAAACTAGCAAGGAAACCATACATGCAAATTGATACCTACAAGTAATCCCATTGTAGTTGCTTGATCATGCTCTTCCTTACTTGATATTTTCTTTCTCTTTTCCTTCTTTTCTTTTCATGATCCAATGCTGAAGTGGTCCAAGAAAAATCTAAGTGTCCAAGAGTTTGAGAGAGAGAGAGAGAATAGAGAGAGAGAGATCCAAAACTAAACTGTCAAAAGCTTACACAAACAAAAGCTACCAATTGATCCTTAGAAGCCTTTTTATCAATGAGGCCTCTAATTTCTTAATTTTCCATTATTTTCCTTCATTTTCCTGCTCACATGCAACCTGTGACCTTTCACCTTCCTTTTCTCCTAGTTTCCATTATTTTCATAAATAAAATGCCAATAAATGCCACTTTTCCTTTCCAAATCCTTTCCCATTTCCTTTGCTAATTTCCTTAGCCATAATAAACCAAATGAACACCCATACTAGGATTTTTTTCCGAACATTCAGAGTGGAATATGTTTCCCATGACCTTGGTCATTAATTTTGGTTTATTAACTTTATTTACATGGAATTTTGACCAGGATTGTTACACCCTCCTTTCCTTAATCACGATGCATTGTTCCAACCATGAAATATGACTGTGAAGTGCATAAATGACTTCGAGCAAGGCATATAAAGCCTTCTCAATGTGGAGGCATCGCTGGTTTGTTTTTTATCACCTCTCTGAGTGAGATTCCTCCAACACGAAAATACGTAATTTTTGTTTGAAATTTTTCATTCCATTTTTTTTGTAACTCCTTAACTTCTTCCAACTCATCTTTGAGGGAGGCACAATGGGGGCAAGTGGTATTGGATGCCTTGATGATACTATCAGGGGGGATAAAGGAGTGTAAGGTAGTAGAGGAGTAAGAAGAATGAGAGATCACTTGGGAAATTGGATGTGAGGTATGATTGTGCGGATGAGTTTAAATGGAAAATTTCATTGGGAAACATGATATCCAAGAGATTGAGATCTCTACATCATATCAAGGAAGATGATACAAAAGGGATTGTCTTATAAGTGAATCATTGTGTGAGGAGGCTCATATCTGCAACAAAGGGATGTGATTTGACACTGAAGGACTCTTGTATTATTAGATTTTTTATGGGTGTCAGCATTGATGTGAGAGTGTGTCTCAGGTTCAGAGGAGGCCGGGATTGTTTTCACAAGGAAAATGTGATCAAAATGCATGATCAGGGGATTTTAATATACCTAAGGTCATTATTTATTTGGGCCTCTCCTTGAGATCGATGGAAAGCTTGATTTGCATTGTGGTTTGCTGCTGCATTGTTTTATCTTACTACATGGAAGAAAGAAAAATTGCCCATGTGTGCTAAGTGTTGTCAAACATGAGCTAGGATTTGACAAATAACTGCCTTTTTGGGCTGAGAGTCTTTGACAAAATGTTGAATGAACAGTGCAAATTCCCATATCATAATTGGATTCTAAATGCGAATATCACACATAGTTAATTCCCAAAATAAGACTATACACTTATGCTTTGTTATTTGATTCATAGTCAACACCCCATTCATAGTGTGCCTTTTATTTCCCTTAAACATCAATTATGACTCCCCCTGCCCCTAATTTAGTTGGATTATTCTTCAATGTGCCATCAAAGAAGAGATAGGCTCGATTTTGTTCTTCTAACCAATTCTTAAGAGCCATGAAGTTCAATCTAATTTTCTAGTTAAGGATAATGGGAATACATCTAGAGGGATTATTTGCGATATGGAAAATTTTATATAGAACAAATTGAAACCATATTGATTCTTCCACTTGCAAGCTCTGTTGATCAAATTTGTTGTTGCCTTTTGAAATAATGGTTTCAATTGTGAGACCCAACACCTTGGCTAGGATCTTTGTTTTCTTTGGATTTTTGTAATGAAATGTGCTTTTATCTCTTGCTAACTAGAGCTATCAGTAAGGAAAAGCTAGAAGGCTTAGCCATAATCTCTTCAAAAAGAAAATCCTTGTTAAGGGAGTAAGGATAACTTGAGTTCCACTGTGTAAATAATTCAGTGATATTCACTTCAAAATTTAGATTCAGAGCGAGGGGATGGACCAAAGTCGTCCATCACTTTTGAGAATGGGGACAAGAGAGGAACATGTGATGGATTGTTTCCTCAATGCTCATGTAGAAGTTGCATCTTGAAGGGCCCTATATTTTTCATTTTCTAAGATTTCAAGTTGTTAGAATTCACCCCCTTAGGACGGTCCATATAAAAAGCTTGACCTTGGCAGAATTTCTACTCTACAAACAACCTTTTAATAAGGAAAAATGGGTTGTTGTTCTTGATCTCCTTGAAGTGCATTATAACCACTTTTGACTGATTAATCTTTCATAGCCAAGTTCCATTTGAAGTTGTCTTTTTTCTTGAGTTGAAGAGGTGTTACACATTTTAAATGCTTGATAAGAAGACTCCATTGATGTAAGAGATCAAGTGGAATAAGCGGGGGTTTCCATTCCTTCCAGTATTAATTGTTTTCATCCCATGCTAAGATTTGTGCCAACCTGGTAATGTTTTTTCTTTCACACTAGCTCTTGAGGTGCTGCATTTCCAGGATAGAGAATAATTTGGGTTTATCAATATATTGTCTTACCAAAAGTTGATTTCATGCTCACCTCTATAAATTCTAGGTGTATGAAGTTGGATGAAGGGAAGGGATTTTTACACAATTTTCAAATTGGAAAATAAGGCCTGATTGGGATTTGAGTTTGGAGGATTTGCTGACAACAATTGTTCAGATTTTCCCCTCAATGACTTTCTTCCACCAAGCAAGATTTTCGGTGATGAATCTCCATACTATTTTTTCTCCCAAAGCTAAGTTCATGAGATCAATTTTCTTTATGGCTATACCCCATTTTTCATATGGGGATAATACCTTTTTCCAACTAAGGAGATGAAATTTTTTGGAATCTATCCTGCCTCCCTGCTACAAAATTTTTTCTTAAGATAATATTACTTTGTTTTTGAGTTATAGCTGGTGCTTGCAAAATTGCATACTAATATATGGGGAGAGATGACTAGATGGATTTGATTAAAATGACCTTTCCATCCAAGTTTAACCATTGTGTTCCGCATTGTTGGAGTTTCCTCTTCATTTTATCTATGGTCTCTGACTAGACCTTTACCTTCACATTTTTCTTAAAATTTGGCATTCCTAAATATTTGAAATGAGTCCATTCCGATTTTTAGGGGATCTGGAAGATTTGTGAGATGCACCTAAGGATTATTGGAGATATATTCCAGTGATATATATTTCTCTTTATCTTGTTGAGTACACCTCCCAATGATTCTAGGAACTAATCCAGAGTGTAGTTGAACCTTCTATCCATAATGATATAAGCTCCACCTATTAATAGCATATCATTTATGATTTTGAATCCTCTGCGATAGTGTATTCCTATAATCAACCCATTTTTTCTATCATGCTAATGTCTCTCATTGAGCGCTTCTGCCATAATGATGTAAAGGAAGGGTGATAGGGGGAACCCTTGGCTTAATCCTCAAGTGCTCTAAAAGATTTGCCTTGGCCTTCTGTTTACAAGGGGGGTTATCTAAGGCTTATGGATGCAACCTTTGATAAGATCAAAAAAATCATTAGTGAAACCAATTTTTTCTAAAAAAACATAAAGGAATGAGTGCCTTACTCTATCGAAGGAACTCACCATGTTCAGATTGAGAATGAATCCTTGTTCTTCTTGGGAGAGGCTAGAACAGATAGCTTCCCGTACTAGGAGAATATTGTCAACAATCTATATTTTCTGGATGAAACCATGATTTTCAGACATTAGATGAGGCAACAGAATTTTGAGCCAATTTGCTATATATCTTGTTAGAATTTTGTATGAATAATTGCAAAAAGAAATGAGTCGAAATCTATTGAAAGTTGTTGGCCTACTTTCTTTGGAAATTAAAGCTAAGAAGGTTGAGTTGGTTTTACCTCCTATTTTGTGCTTCTGCTGAGCCAATTGAATCATATTAAGGATATATTTTTTGATGAGATCCTAGTAAGAACGATAGAAAGCTATGGTAAATCCATCCAGCAATGACACTTTGTCTGGATTAGGCTCCAATCACCCACTGCAATTTTTCTTCTTCCATTGTCTTAGTTAAATCTTCATTGGCTTCTTTAGATACCAATTTTGTGATTGTACTAATGATTTATTCAAAATTGGTAGGTGTTAACGGTGTTGGACCTGCCAACATTCAGGGGATCTCCCGATATGAAGTCCAAACTAGACCTCACACCGTTTGGTGTAGGAGTCCCATATGGTATGACGACCCGGTTGCCATTTGTCTTAAAGGTTTTCCTTAGCTCGTGCTTGTCAACACATGAGAGTGGTCTGCTTTTTCTTCGAGGTTCGCGTGCCTGGTGAGTGCTAGTGTTACTTGTGTCAAGGTTCTTTCACCACAGAGGGAGAGGGTGGAAGTGAGTCTCCAGTTGAAAGGGAAAAGTACCTACTCTGTCAGAGACACACAATACAACAGGACATGCACAACTTCTGGAGGATTAGTGCACCCGATGCGACAGTCACAACACAACAAGGGATAACATGTACAACACTCAATGGAGTAGTCCACGCAAGTGCGATGATCATGATAGAAAGTTTATGGGAAAGGTTTTGTCTGATGTTCGGTGAGGTAGCCCACACGGGAAAGACAACATTAACAACTTATACAACATATTTTCATAAACAAATGTATTAGCGAAACTGAAGTAGTTTAATTGTTTTAACACGGGTTAAAGCAACATGCATTACAAGTGTTCTAAGATTAGTCTTATAAACAATTACAATACATGTGTGAAAACGTGTTGGCCTATATCAGGATTCTGAATTAAGCGAAAGTTCCAAGACAAATCGTTACACCATACATCACTAACCTTGTAAGAGGGGCGTTGGAGCCACTGCTTGCTCCTCAAATAAAAGACTATAGACTCTCAAGGCTCTGTGGGAGGAGCCATGGTGAAAAGTATTTTGCATGTACAAATGAGGGGTATTTATAGCCAAGGGTAAAACTGGCACTTGTGACTATTCAACTTCCCTCATGACTGTTTGACTTATTTGACTCTTCAACTTTACATGATTCTTCATATTACATGTGGGTCTCTTGGACTTCCATGTTACATTACATTGATTTACAACAGTATCTCGCATAGTAGTGATGTGGCCAACATGCCTCATGACACGACTCGACACTAGAGTGCTAGTATGTTCATGCTACTGGTGTCCATGTCGAGCTGCAGTGCCGCTGAGTGATGGGTGTGCTCTTGGTGTATCATATCTTCACCTTCGCATGGCAAGGACTATGGAATCTTCGATGGTTGTGGTGTTCACTTGATGTTGCAAGTGCACGCTTCTCACTCGCTTGTACTTTGGCATGCTTTTCATGTTCGCGAAAAAATGTCCTCGCATGTATTTTTCATTCGTTCATTCGCGAACAAATATCCTTACATGTGCTCTCCTTTTTCATCCCATCTGTTGCTGTGTCATGACTTATTCATGTACCTGTATCTGAAATCACTCATGACAAGACAACGTAAAATCCATAAACCTCCTAGTCTACCATGATGCATTGTCATTCTCTTTCAGATGCAGGTGATCGGGAGAGAGGAAAAGGCTATGAAACTGTGCAAAGGTAGATTTCAAGCTGGGATGTAGGCTCCGGGAACTGCCGATGAAAATTCTGCAGAAGTCACTGGGAGGTTGAGATGGATAATGCGGATTAGCAGTCACTGTCCGCAAGATCAGGCTCCACTTGCAAGCAGATATGCACAATTTTTTGAGGGAAGCAATGCAGGTAGTAGAGGGGCTTGGCAGCAAAAAATGCGCAATTCCTCTAGGGAGTTGGTAGCGGGCTGTAGGAGGCTTGCCAGGAAAAAATGCGCATTTTTTTAGGGAACTAGCAGCAGGCTGCGGGAGTGCTACTGGAAAAAACTACGCAATTTCTGGGAGGCCGGCCTGTTGAATGTCCCATCATAGTTTCTAAGCTAAGCAGGATGCTGGGCAGATGGGAGACTGCTCATGAAAACTTCATTGTTTTCCGGGTGAGTAGCAGGCCGACTGACTGGGTGATCAGCTGGAAAAACTGTGCAATTTTTTGAGGGAGACCGTGACGAACACTGAGTGTCTCTCTAGCATGTTTGTGTAGTTTCTTTAGCCAGTGGAGTGGGCATGCTTGATATCTTTTGCGCAATTTTTGAGGGGAGTGAGTCCCAGGGTCACTTCCTAGTCAAACTCTCCAGGTGACCAGTTAGAGGCTTGTTTGATTTACTGGCAGGAAGCACAGATTGAAATGGCTTGCTGAGAAAATTCTGCATTGTTCTGGGTGACAGTCGATTGAGTCAATTCCAGGATTGCACAGTGCAGACTACCTGGGAGGTAGCCTCAAGCTCTGCGCAATTCTGGGCAGCTGTACATAATCACTGAGAGCTGAAACTATGCAATGCAACTCAACGGATGTCCGAATGTTAGAGGATGGTCAGATCGAAAGAGCTTCAACAAAATGACCAAGTGTGTGAATAACTGACTTCATACATGTTTAGTCAATTTAGTGTCCTAAATTGCTACATAAATTATCAATCTGGGTGTCATAAACTAATGAAGTGTAGTGCATTATATGTGCTAAATAACCCTTTCTTACCTCACTATTTTCAAGTTTATGTTGTTTTGGGGTTTTGTTCTTTTGACTCCTAAAGTTCTACAATGTAACTGAAATTTTAATCTACTGATGATAAAAACCTAGAAGAATGAAGTGAGAGTCTAAAAGTGCTTTTTAGGCCATGTTTTGAAGTGGAGTTTTCAAAACAAGAAAGTGAAGACAAAGCTTATCTTCTTGCTATTGTAAGGGTTTCCAAAATATGAAATTAAAAGACTCTTAAAACTGCTATCTACAAAATCAAAACTTGAATGAGAAAATGGAATTGCAGCTATCTACAACAAACTAAGAATGAAATACTGAAAACAAAACTACTTCTGCTGTCTATTCTACTTCCAAAATTAAAGTCTAATGAACTATTGCATTTAAACTAAAGGAAAGAAACAAAACTGAAACTGCAACTATACTATTTGTCAAAGCAAAACTAGATGAAGCACTGTTACCACTCTGCTATATAATTTAGGGAGAAATTAACTCCTTATGATAGAAACATTTGAGAGATTCCATTCTTCACCATTCTAAAAGAAGTAAATATTAAAAGTGCAAGGAAAAAATCAGTCATTAGTAAGGCATTTAACCACTTAGTCTTAGGTTCAACCATAAACAAAGGGCTTTTGGAAATATCTCTTTAAATAATGAGTTGCTTAAACTGACAAGAAAATGGCATCAAGCTATCTAACTCTAAATTAATGAACAACAAGTAATCTCATTTATAAACACAACACTTCGCCATTTAGTTTGCAGATCAATCATTAACGAAAGGCTCTGGAAATATTTTCTTATAACATGAGTGACTACACTAAGAAGGAAAAGGTATTGAACAACAAGAAATCTCATCCATAAATTCCATATTTCACCATTTAGTTTGAGGATAAACCATCAACGAAAGGCTGTGGAAACATTCATTTATGTAATGAGTGACTATCTAATAAGCAAAGGCATGAAACAACTTAAATTCAAAAACTTAAAAACTAAGGAATAGCAGAAGAAATGATGCTACTTGACACAATTTAAAAACTACAGTTAAGAAGCTAGAGCATAGGGGAAACTAAAGAACTACTTCTAAACTAGAATGCACCTATCTGAGTTAGTAGAAACAAGTGACAAAAGCTGCAATGAACACAGTGACAGAAATGATTATGGCCATAAATAAAAACACAATAAATGTACAACTTAATGAAAGAAAATAACAAATGGAAATGTACAGAAATGAAAAGTAACCTTGACCACGCAAGGGCCCTCTACACGGTCTAGGGCTAGCAATGCAAAATCACTTCACACGCTCAGGTATCAATGAAAAGTAACCTTGACCATGCAGGGGCCCTATACATGGTCTAGGGCTACCAATGAAAAATCACTTCACACGCTCAGGTATCCATATGGGAAAAAATAGAGTTTTTATATTGAAAACATAGTATTGAATGTCTCGTGCTTACAAATGGAAATTACACTACTTCATCATCGAAAACATTAAATAGTTCTACATTCCAAATGCTGAGTTTTATAAGAAAAATTCACCATTGTCTTTAAGAGAAAAGCCTTCTACAGCAGACACGTGAATAGGTAGTGCGTCCAGGAATTTAGTCTTCAGTTGGCTTGAACAATAAATCTCTGAATAGTGGTTGTTGGATTTGGTTATGCAGGTGGAAAATGACATCCTCAACTTTAGGAACATGCTTCAGATTCATTTACGTGCAAAAGCATAGTTCTAGTTACTGTAGGAATTCTCCGTTGACTCCCCTTTGACTGGCGTCTTTCTCCTTGAATTTGATCAAATGGATAGGACACCATCCATGTACTGACATTTTCCCATCTACCCATGTGGCTTGTTTCTTCTATCAACACCTGTAACCTGCAAAAGTATGGAGATGGCTGCGGAATGGTTGTTTAGCTGCGGAATGTGGCTACGTTCTGTAGCTGAAAAAAAAAACCCTATCCAAATAACACACATAATAATATAATTTGAAAATCACTAAAATGCACTCTTGGAAACAACATGCAATGGCTTTTGATGGTTTAGGATGCATTGGCATGGGAAAACAAAGGAAGAAGGATGAAGAAATTGCTTGAAAAGGAGGCATTTTTGGAACTCAACAATACATGCATGACCTTATGAACACACACTCAACATGACTTGACGACAAGACGCCTCAAACCATAAAGACAACATACACTCAGTGTGACTAACTGACAGTGCGAGCGACAAGCGTGACACTTGAGATAGATCCTTGAACGACCTCGATGACACTTGTGCGACAGTCCATACAACTTCATGCGTGAGTATGAAATATGTTTACATAGTTAATACATCATGTACACATGAAGCGGGACCTTGTGCGTGGCTAGAGCATGACTACAAGCATAACATTGTGACCAACATGCAAAAAGATGTTCCTTGAATGGTCAAGTGAGGAGGGTAAAAGGACTCAACACAAGGTGACGTGATAAGCCCGGGTGTTTGTAAAAATCAAGGAAAAACCCAAGGAAGGCTCCCAAATTCAATGCAAGCCAAAATTTTGGAGGGTGTTGTAGCCGCTACAACACTTGGCAACACACTGGTTGAACTCGAGCTTCTCTATTTTGGTCCATTGACAACATAGGGCCTTGGTCATTCAGGGAGTATTGAATCGATGTTCGGGTTACTTCGGCTTCCCCACTTACCCCACAGAGAGACATGGTTCACCTTTCACCAACTCAGTCAAACACAACAAAAAGTTTCAGCTTGATCATAGTGTTTCAAAATTGGGAAGGGTAGTTTGGCTCGCGAGTTAAAAAATTTTAGAGTATAAGTTTTCATCTTTGGTGTTTCTCCATTGCCAGCATGTCTAGAAAATACCCTAGTGGAGTCACATAGGAACACACTCATTTCTCCACTACTAGCAAGCCTAGTCAGTACCCCAGTGGAGTTGCATGCTTCACCTCTCTGTGCATGAAGCCTTTCTCTTCTTTTGCCTTTGTATTTTTTTAAGAGGACTGTGCATAGGGACTTATTTATTTTTGGGGCAGAAGATGGATCCTGACTTATTGAGAGCAGAAGAGGTTGTTCCTTCAGAGAATCATGTAAGACCTCTGACATAGGTTTGCTCGTTTAGATTTTCCCCTTCTCCATTTCTACTAGTTGGATGAGCTTGATCACATAGAGGAGAAGGCTGAGTACAGGCATGGGGTTTCCTAGTGTGGACATAGGTTCATGGTTAGACCAAAGCTTCCCTTGCAGATAGCTCATATTTTCTATCAAGACTTCATTGGCTGAAGGTTACAACCAAGCACAGAGAAGACGGACACAGGACTGGCCAAGAGTTGCAGTGTCACAAGACTCTTTAGATCTCAGCCACATACTCATTCAAAAACCAGAACTCAGTCAAGGGAAACACTTATTTACCAAACCAAAAATAGCAGGATACTAAACAAGAAAAATGAAATGAAACAAAAATAGTAAGAAAATGCGAAAAATCAAGACAACAAGAAGTAAACAGGCTATGTACATGGTGTGGGCCGCGACCGACCTACTGAAAATAATCTTTGAGATCTTGGTTGTTGACAGGAAGATTGTCAATCCTCCCATCAAGTGATTGTAGATGGTACGTGTAAGGGCCAATATTCTCATGGACTGTGTATGGACAAATCCATAGGAACTAGAACTTCGTATGCTTGCCTTTGTCTTCATGGGGCTTATCCCATTTCAAGACTAAGTCACCAACATCGAAGTTAGCTTTCCCTATAGACTTCTTGTCGAACCATCTCTTGATACGGTTCTGGTGGAGTGTAAACTTTTCTTTTACTTTCATCCTTTCTTCTTGTAGCTTGTGAAGTGTATCCATCCTACACTGAACTAGCAGACAAGGCTTTCCTTGGGATTCTTGAGACAACTGAGTCACAGGCAAGTAGATTTTGGGTGGTAGGATGACTTCTTTCCCATAGACCAGGAAGTATGTTGAGGTATTCAGAGAGGGTTTAGGTGTTACATGGTCATCCCATAAGGCATTTGTCAAGGTAGAGTTCCAATTACGTTGCTCAGAGTAAATGGTCCTTTTGATTATTCAGATAAGGTTTTTATTCGTGGATTTTGTGAGACCATTTCCCTGCGGGTAGTAGTTAGATGAATGTTTCAACACTACCGTATTGCAATGAAAAATCATAAAGATTCAAAGATGAAAATTAAGTTCCATTTCCAAACACAAGTGATACTGGAATGCCAAAGTGTGAGATGATATTTTGTTGGAGAGAGCTGGTGACCTCCTGGTCGTTCACTTGCTTGAGCGGAACTACTTCTATCCACCGCGTGAAGTAATCAGTTGCTATCAAAATGTAACAGTGTTGTTTTTATGGATGTGGGAAAATTTCCCCGATGACGTCGAGGCCCCAATGTTGGAACAATTCAGTCACTAAAACAAGGTGCACTGGGGCTGCTGACCTACGTGTTTTGTTGGTGCATCGCTGATAGACCGTGCACTTGCAGGCATAGGTGTGTGCATCCTTGAACAATGTGGTCCAGTAGAAACCAACTCGCATAACTTTGTGTGCAGTGGTATTTATTGCAAAGTGACCCCTGACTAGTATGTCATGCAGACTTGCAATAGATTCTCTGATTCATGTGCCTCCAGGCACCTGAGCAATATTCCGTTACTGTGCTTTCTGTAAAGCACTCTGTGCACAACTGATATGCTAAAAATTTGAGGCACAGTGCCCTCTTCTATCTCATGGAGAGTTGAGAGGGTACGGTGCCATGCTCAAGGTACTAGTGCACATCTTCGTACCAATAGTTTTCACATGCATTGGATGGTGCTCACACTACATTATACATCTCGATTTCCTGCTCCCAACTGGCGAGCTCTTCTTCTTCCTCCTGTGTGTGTACTGCCTCAGCTACGAGTCTGCAAAGTCCATGACCCTTGAAAGTGTGTGAACTGGCTTGATGTTAAGATCATACTCTTGCAAGCCTATCATCCATTTCACACGTCACTCACCCAGCTCTTGTTGTATGAGCAGTGAGCAGACTGTTGGGTGAGGCACATAGACTATGCAATGGTTCTTCAGCAAGTAGGGCCTGAAGTGTTTCACCGTCTTGTATACTGCATAATCTTGTTTGTCAAAGGCGGGGTAGTTGAGTTTGGGTCCCTGCATGCTTGTGCTCATGAAGGAGATGGGACATTTGTTGTTCAACTCATCCTTCTGAGTGAGTACTGCAGCAAGAGAGTTGCCGGAGGTGAAGGTGTATAACAAGAAATCTTTGTTGAAATATGGGTTATAGAGTGAAGGAAATTCTACAATAGGCTGCTTGATACGGGTGAATGCATACTTTTCCCTCTTACCCCAACTGTAGACTGCATCCTTCTTGATCATGTCTTGCATTGGTTTTACAATCTGCGCATAGTTCGAGATGAACTTCCGGAGGAAGTTTATCTTTCCCAAGAAGGACTGCATTGCTTTATTGTTGGCTAGGTGAGGGGTCTATGTAATAGTCTAAACCCAGTCCGGATCAACATTGATCCCACTTTTAGCAATGATGTTCCCAAGGAGGTTCCCCTCAGACACTGCAAATATGATCTTTTTTGGATTTAAGGAAATCCCATATTTCCGGCATCGCTCAAAAAATTTCTTCAGATGGCATATGTGGTCTTCTTGTTTTCTTGAAAACATAGTCACATCATTGAGGTACACCACTATGCTCTGTCTGATGATTTCGCAGAAGGAGATGTCCATGGTGCACTGAAAGGTTGTGCCCGCATTCACAAGCCCAAATGAAATTCGTTTGTATGCGAACATAGCCCACTTTGTACGAAAGGTAGTTTTGAGTCTATCAGGTTCTGCTACCAGGCCCTAATTATATCCTGAAAACCTGTCAAGTAAGGAAAACATTTGTGCCCTAGATACTATCTGCAATATGTGCTCCATAGACAGCACGAGGTAATTGTCTTTGTTCGAGGTGCGGTTAAAGTTTCAGAAATCGACACACAAGTGGATTTCCCCAGACTTCTTGCATATAGGAACAAGGTTTGAAACAAATGTAGAATGATGAACTCTGTATATGATCCGTGCATCCAACATCTTGGTGAGCTCTTTCTGTATGAGCAGTTCAAGCAACGGATGTACTTTCCTTAGCTTTTGTTGGTATGGCTTGATCTCTTCTTTGATCAGAATGATATGTTGGATTATTCACATGTCGTAAGTTTTCAAATCGTCGTACGTCCACGTGAACACATCCTGGTACTGTTTGAACAAGTGGACAAAGGCTTGCTGCTCCTGTTGCATGCAACACGTACCAATATTAACAAACTTCATACCGTGTTTTGTTCCCAAGTTAATCAGTTCGTGCATCATGGTAGAGTTGTGGGTTTTATTGTTCCTTGGCCCCTGAAAGTGGTCTTGCAAGTCATAGAGCTTTTCCAAAGATACCAAACCCTTGGGTATGAGGTTGCCTTTCTTATTACTAGCCTCAGCTTGCAGAGACTTCTCATGCTCGTCTTCGTCAATCGTTGCATCCTTAAAGATATCAAAGTTGGCCATGAAATGTAGTATCTGTTGATCATTGTCAAACATGCGTAAATTAGTTATGTTATCCAGGATAGAAGTTCTATACAAAATTTCAACTGTAAATCTATCCCTAAGCAGTGACATTCTAGAAGTTGTGTTTGCTAAAGCATTGACAACTGCATTAGGCGTTCTTGGTAAAACAATGATATTAAATGCTTGGAAGTTAGAGATTAGGCGCCATACCTCTTGCTGGTAAATTTTGAGATGAGGTGATAAAAAATGTATGGTGTTATGTACCTGTCGTACCACTATTTCAGAATCACCTACCACTTTGAGTGCAACCACGTTGAGGCTAATGGATTTTTGCAAGCCCAACATGAGTGCTTCGTATTCAACAATGTTGTTTGTGCACTCAAACTCCAAGAGGCTCGAAATCAAATGCTTCCTATTATTGGGGTCAATCAAGACACACCCAGCTCCAGAGCCATCCTGTGTCTTTGATCTGTCGAAGTAGATGGTCCACAACTCGTTTGTACACGGACCGTTCGATGCGCTTGCACTACTGCTACTAGTGTTAGAATGCATTGTACATGTTTCATTTCCATCAGTTGGGCAAGGAAGGAGACCCAAATGTGTGTTTGGTGGGGTCGGGGTTGGTTGTGTGATATAACACCCTAGCGTTGTTTCCAAGAGGCAGTTGCTGAACATGAGCTCTGCGAAGGCCAACGATCTATTCTCTCCATTGATGGGAGTGACATTGTGCCTCATGTATCTCTCGGATAACACTTTGATTTGATTGATTTTTCCCTTGTACAAAATACACATGTGTGACCATTCTATAGCAAAGTATCCATTCAGCTTGCTAGACCAGTCTCTGCTAAGCAATAAGCCATATGTTTTCGGTAAGTCCACAGCAGCAATGTTTATGCACTGGTGAACTCGACCGTCATGAGATAGTTGGATGATTACATCATGAAGTTCACCAATGGTTGGTACGCATGTCCAATCGAGTTGGATGATTTTTATGGATGTCTTGCTCCATTACACATTGATCTTCTTAGCAATGGAGAGTGCCATGACATTGGCTGATGAGCTAGAATCAACCAAATAATTGTGAACACTACAATTGAAGATTTCAAATGATAGCAAGAATGGAGGGAAAACATAGTTTGCTTCTTCCATCCAGAGTGTGTTTACCACAATTATGAGTGATTAGGGAGATCTGCTTGCTCCCTTGCTAGTAGAGGCTACGTTGTTTGTAGATGTTTGCCCTAGTGGGCACAGTAGGATGTCCCGCTATCCTTGAATCTTAGCTAACTCGAAAAAATTGATATTTGCGCGAGTCTTCTTCATATCTTCCACAATAATGTAATCAAGGGCACATAGACTCAACGAGATGTCCAAGGTTAGACTGATATTCATGTTGTCCAATGGAGTATTCTGCAGTTTGTTGATCATGGACGTACTCTTGTCCACCACTGTCTTCCCTTGCTTGCTTTGTGTTTTCTGCTTTTGGACGACTAGTGGATCAACCTTCCTCAACAGTTCGAGCTTTTGCTACATTTCCCCAGCTGTAAGGGGAGCCCCTTTACTTCTGAGGTTGTAACAATCATTTCGCTTTTGGGGCTGCTTCTCAGTGTTTTTCTTCTACGCTGCTTGTGAGCATTGATACATGTTAATCACCTGCCCAACACTTGAGGCGTCATTAGGTGCAACATCCTCATCATCATCTGTGTCTCCCGACTATCCCTGAATACTTCTCTTTATGTTTTTCATGTGGTTGCATACTGAGTTTGCAACTCGTTTCCAGTCCGAACAAGACCCTTCCGGGTGCTTATCTTCATGAAATGAGCAAAAATCATTGTTCGTGCACCATTCTAACTGGAACATTGGGTTGGAGCTCTGCATACTTTTTGTCGGGAAGCGGTTGTTGCCTAATGACATGCTTCCTTGTCTTTGTCTAGGCAGCCAGCTGCTCATGGATGTGCCCGTTGTTCATTGTTTAAGCTCAAACACTTCTGTTGTCAGGTTCTTGAAAAGGCAAGTAAGGGTTTCAATGTCACATGTTTCCTTGTCTTTACCCTTGCTTGCCACATCCTAGGGCTTCCTGCTCGCATCTATGGAGTCCTTTGTTGGTTCATCATTCTTGATGACTCCAATCATGCGCAAGTCCTTCTCTACAACGATTGCCTCTTCGCAGTTTTCTAACAGTGTTGGTTTCGCAGCTCACTTGACGAACTGCATAATGTTGGTTTGCAATGCAGATGTGTAGTAGTCAACAGTGATGGAGTCATGAGGATTCCTGTACGCTGCAAACTTATTCAAAATGCACATAAACCTCTGATTGAAATCTTTTACCTTTTCTTTCCCCTCCATCTTCAGGCTTCCCAACTCTTTGAGAAACATGGCTGAGGTCTTGTCATCAGAATTTTTTTTAAGAAATATGTGTTTGAACATACCCCAGTTATGGATGGAGTTGACAGGAAGGCTATGATACCACACTGTTGCGTGATTGTCCAAGGTACATGGAAATAATCTACATGCAACATCATCGTACCATACCTCGAGTGTCTGTAGCTATAGGTAGAAGTTGTCCAAGTGATCTTCTGTGTTCACTGTGCAGTCAGGGTCAAACTTTGTGAGCATTCTATTCGACCTCTTTGGCATCATGTGCAAAGAACCCTGGAGAGCCAAAGTTCCCTGTTATGAAACCAACTCATAGAAAGATATAAAAGAAAGACCAACGCCTTAGAAATTAGCCTCTTCGAGGGGGAAACCTCATTTACATTACATAAAGGAATAATTCTTGGATGCTACAAATGAAAATACCTCCTTTCTATATATAGGAGTCTAAGGGATCATAATATAATTAGAGCTGACATAACAATAATAATGTAAGGGCACAACAATAACAATTGTGGGCTTCTATGGGGCACAATAATAACAATATGGGTACTTGGGCACAACAATATAATAAGGGGGTTGCACTAATAACAATAAGGGGTTACACTAGTAGTATAGGGACCTAACATTCCCTGAGTCATCCATTCCAAGTTTTAGTCAGCCATGTATTCTTATTCTTCATCCTCCTCCTCTTCTTTAGAATCTGACGGTTCCAGCTCTGAGTATGTTGGTTCATCTCTTCCTCTTCCTCCTTCACTGCCTTCCCCTCCGCCTCCTGTACCGAATCTAAGCCCAATATCACGAGGCTGTTCATTCTCCCTGTCAATAAACTAGAGATTCCTCTCCATTCTCAACATTTTCTGCTAGACCTTCGAGTGTGACAAGAACTGCTTCTTCCACTGATGATAAAACATCTCCTGTCGGAGTGGTTTTTGGCTTTCTTGATGTGTATGGAAGATGTTGTATTCCTGGGATCAGTCTGACTTCTTTCGCAAATTGACATGTGATGGGGCAGACAGAGCGGAGGTGCTGATACGAAATTTCACATTCACATATGGGAGGTCAGGAGTAACCAACTTCAGAGTCACACGTAGGTGAGAGGGAGTGCGAATTACAACCTTGACCAGATGATTGATGAGTGGGTGTGAGAGGACATTCAACCATAAACAACTAGCGACCCTCCTTCTATTGCCATAAATGTTGACGGTGCTGGACCCACCAACATTCAAGGGATCTCCCCAGTATGAAGTCCCAACTAGACCTCACACTGTTTGGTGTAGGAGTCCCATCCGGTATGATGGCCCGGTTGCCATTTGTCTTAAAGGTTTTCCTTAGCTCGTGCTTGTCAGCACATGAGATTGGTTTGCTTTGTCTTTGAGGTTCGCATGCCTGGTGAGTGCTAGTGTTACTTGTGTCAAGGTTCTTTCACCATAGAGGGAGAGGGTGGAAGTGAGTCTCCAGTTGAAAGGGAAAAGTCCCTACTCTGTCAGAGACACTCAACGCAACAGGACATGCACAACTTCCATAGGAGTAGTCCACACGAATGTGGTAGTCACAACACAAGAAGGATAACACCTATAACACTCAACAGAGTAGTCCGTGCGAGTGCGACAATCATTATAGCAAGTTTATGGGAAAGGTTATGTCTGATGTCCAGTGAGGTAGCCCACGTAGGCAAGACAACATTAATGACTTATACAACACATTGTCATAAACATATGTATTAGAGAAACCAAATTAGTTCAATTGTTTTAACATAGGTTAAAGCAACATGCATTACAAGTGTTCCAAGATTAGTCTTACAAAAAATTACAATACATGTGTGAAAATGTGTTGGCCTGTTATCAGGCTTCTGAATTAACCAAAAGTTCCAAGATACATCGTTACACCATACATCACTAACCCTGTAAGAGGGGCGTTGGAGCCACTTCTCACTCCTAAAAGAAAATACTACATACTCTCAAGGCTATGTGGGAGGAGCTAAGGTGAAAAGTATTTTTCATGTACAAATGAGGGGTATTTATAGCCAAGGGTAAAACTGACCCTTGTGACTGTTCAACTTCCCTCATGACTGTTTGACTTATTTGACTTTCAACTTTACATGACTCTTCATATTACATGTGGGTCTCTTGGAATTCCACATTAAATTACATTGATTTACAATAGTATGGTCCATAGTAGTGATGTGGCCAACATGACTCATGACACAACTCGACATGACAGTGTTGGTATGTTCGTGTTGTTGGTGTCCATGTCGAGCTGCAGTGTTGCTGAGTGATGGATGTGCTCTTGGTGTATCATAGCTTCTCCTCCACATGGCAAGGTGTGAGGAATATTCGATGGTCTTGGTGTTTGCTTGATGTTGCATGTGCATGTTGCTCGCTCGCTTGTACTTTGACATGCTTTGCATGTTCGCCCATTCATGAAAAAATATCCTTGCATGCATCGTCCATTCGCAAAAAAATGTCCTTGCATGCATCATCTATTCGCGAAAAAATTTCCTCGCATGCATCATCTTTTTGCAAAAAAATTTCCTCGCATGCATTGTCTGTTCGTCCATTCACAAACAAATCTCCTTGCATGTGCTCTCCTTGTTCATCTCATCTGTCATTGCATCATGACTTATTCATGTACATGTATCTGCAATCACTCATGACTGTTAAGGGAAAAGTTCCCCTAGGGTCTTGGGCTGATACCCTAGCAGACTGAAAGTTGTCTATACAGAGAAACACACATTCCACACAGCCATTATGCTAGCATAAGCAAATTCTATGATAAGGGGCGTACCTGAGGTCCTACGTTTGAGAAGGTCCTTCCAAGGTCCAAACCCTTCTTGGAGTTCCTTTTGCTCCTTTGACCTGCAAAACAACCAATTCAAGAAAGTACAACAGTATATGGACTAAACCTTATAAAGAAACCATCTTCATATTATAAAGAAAGGTAGTTAGTTATGAAATTTAAACAACCATTCACATATGAATTCTAACATGAATATCACAAACATGAAGAAGATTTATATCATGAACAAAGACATGTGTTTCTTTTATTATAGACGAATAAAGTGCAGAAAAGAAAAATTTTACCTGAGTCGTCCTTTGGCAGGCTCCAAGCGAAGCCTTCCTCCAGATTCGTCCAGTCTCAAGCCTTTAACAAACTCCTTCCATGACTTGCTCCATGATATCACAAGTAGTAGATGGACATCAACACACAAGGAAACAAGGGTTTCCTGTAAAAATGGGGGAAGTGCAGGAGGCACAAGGATCTTTAGACATGGTCAGGGAAATCTCAGCATAATAACCTTTCTCTCTCTTCTCTCCTCCCTTAGGCCTTCCCATTGAAGCCTTTTTATACTTCTCCCAAAGTAGTTTTTTAGTTGGGAGTTGGTTGGGAACAGTTGGGCCACAGGCACTAACAGGTGATCAGCAGGTAAAACCCGCGATCTCCACCCGAAATTAAGGAGTTTTATATTTTTTTAAGTGTTTTAATACATATACGCGGGTTGGGTATATGCCTACCCGCGTATACACGCGTTTAACTCAGGGAAATGTCACGTATAAGGGATAAAACATTGTTTTTAAAAAAATTTGGACCAGGTCTGGAAGGAGGGGTTGCCCTGGGCCGTGAGTGCAGCATCACAAACCATAAGAGTGAGATTTGGAGCTATAACAATGACGAGATGACATACAATTCATAAACCTCTTATTCTACCATGATGCATTATCATTCACTTTCAAATGTAGGTGACTCGAAGAGAGGACAAGGCTATGAAACTGAGCATAGCAGATTTCAAGCTGGGATGCGGGCTCCAGGAACTACCAGTGAAAATTGTGTAGAAGTCACTGGGAGGCTGAGATGGAAAATTCGGATCAGCAGTGACTGTTCACGGGATCTTGCTCGGCTGGTGGCTAGATCTACATAATTTTTGGAGGGAAGCAGTGCAGGCAACAAAGGGGCTTGGCAGAAAAAACTGCGCAATTCCTTCGGGGAGCTGGCAGTGGGCTATAGGAGGCTTGCTGATCCAGATTTAAATAGGAACACAAAAAATTACAGATATGACCATAAATACAGAGATGCAACATAAATAACATTTCATTTCATTGATGTAAAGTACTGAAAGATGCTTACAAATAGAAATGGAGATAAACTAGCTCGGGCGATGGTAGCTTATCTTTCAGAAGAGATGTGGTGGCTACATGCCTCTAAACTGAGTTACAATGAGGCTCAAGGGCCCTTTTTATTATTGAAAAATAAGAGAAAACCCTAAACAACCAAAACCCTAACCCGAGGAGATGTAACACCAAGAGTTTATGGGCCCAGTTGGGGTTAGTTGGACAGCCAACTTCCTAGGGTCGCAACTTGGTCATATTATCTCTGTTTAACACACATGATACTTGTTGGAAAGATCTCTCCGAGGACTACGATGGAAAAGACAATGTTAGTCAGAAAATCATTGGTAGTCCGATGCCAAAAAAACGTCGTTTAGGGCCTCAAAATAGCTCTAGAAGTTTGGGACACAAAAAACTGATAAAAATAGTAAACCGTGCTACAATTAAGGAAACTGGAAAGCTGAAAGAAACAATGGTGGGGGTCCAAGTGGAATTGGCGGGTGGCCACCAAAATCCACTTGGATCATTCCTCCCCCCTTAGGAAGCAATTGTCCCTGTTGCGTTGAGTTCCTCCATGGGATGGGAAAACTTCTGCTGGACTTAGTCCCTGATGAGCCACTTTCCCTGGTGAAGGAGTTGGCTTGCTTTGAAAACTTGACACAGTTGGATCTTCTGCTAGTGAGTTTGATTGATCTATGTGTCCATGATTCAATTAGTTGTGGCTTGTTCCATGCAATCCGGATTTAACTCTATAGGTGTGAGTTGTTCTGCAATGTCTGATGTGTCTAGCAATGGTGGGAAGTATGGTCGAAGGAGGTCCACATTGAACACTGGGTGCAGGCCAAAGAATGGGGGAATGCTGAGCTCAAATGCGTTGTCTCCAATAGCCTTTGTAATGGTGTAAGGACCATATTAGAGTGTTCTAAGTTTCCGATAGGCTCCAGTAAGGTGTTCCTTTTGCAAATGCAACCAGAATTTGTCGCCCACCTAAAACTTGTGTGGCACCCGATGTTGATCATGTCGTTACTTGTACTTGGCATTTGATTTCTCTAGAATTTCGTGTACCTGCTGGTGAATATGTTGGATGTGCTCAATGAATTTTTTTGCCTTGTCGGTTTCAAACTGGACATGAGCCGAATCTTCCTAAGTAGCTGTAAATGGCATGGTCACATTAATGGGATATAGTGGATGGAATACCAAGCCCACCTGAAAGGGGTTGTGGCCAGTTGAGTTGTGGAGAGCCCGATTATAGTTGTGCTGGACATAGGGGAGGTTCTCATCCTATGTGCATGGATGCTTTGAGTTGTACATGCAAAAAATGTGTATGATCATCTTGTTGACGACCTTTGTCTGGCCATCAGTTTGGGGATGGAAAGCTGTGGACTTAGTGAGCTTGGTGTCCAGCATCAACCAGAGACTGGACTAAAATGCACTAAGGAGCCTATTGTCCCGATTTGAGATGATATATTATGGGATCTCAAATTGTACCCACACGCGTTCAAAGAAAAGTTTAGCAGTGGCTTCTGTTGTGATATTTTTCTTGCAGGTCGCCATAATGGCCATCTTCGAGAATCTGTCGACGACCACAAAAACACAGTCATTGCCATGCTTAGTAGAAGGAAGGCCCGACATGTAATCCATGGAGATGGATTCCCAAGGTCGACTAGGGGTAGGCAACAGAGTATAGAGGCCTTGCTTCTTGATGGTTGGTTTGGCAATGGCGCAGGCAGTGCAGGATCTGATGTACTTCCCAACATCATGTCAAAGATTAGGCCAATAGAAATAATTCTGTAGTACTACCACCATTTTCTCGACTCCAAAATGCCCAGTAGCATGACTATAGTGCACTTCCCAAATCATCTTGGCACGCTTGCTTGAAGGAACACAAAGGTGACCCAGGTGGCATAACAGGGCATCCTGGAGGTGAAAATATGGAACATGTTGACCCTCCAAGAGCGTCTGGTATGTGTGGCTGAATTCTACGTTGATTTTGTAGAGAAGTCACCAATCAGAAGTCTCGTGCCCACAAGAGTTGAGCGTGGTGGTTAGTTGAGGCAATCTGCAACATTATTAGTGCTGCCCTTCTTATACTTGATATTCGAATGGAATTGTTGCAGGTATGTGGATCACTTCTGATGGCAATCATTCTTCAACTTCTCTTGCATCTGTATGAGCTATAGGGGCTGGTGGTTTGTGTGGATGACTTTTTCCTTCCCCAAAATGTAATGCTTCCATTGTCAATAGGCCTATACAATGGAATACATCTCTTTGTCATAAGTGGGATACTTCCAGACTGTGTCTGAAAGTGTCTCACTATGATATGCCACTGGATGCCTGTGTTGAGTAAGGACTACCCCAATAGCATAGTCATAGGCATCTGTCTCGATCTCAAATGGTTGTTGCAAGTCTAGTAATGCGAGCACTGGTGCCAAGCAGAGGCGATTTTTCAACTCTGTGAATACTTTCTGTTGAGATTCAGACCAAAATATTTTTTCTTTCGCTCCTCCCTTAGTGACTTGACTCTAGGGCCAAGTGATATGAGAGAATCCCATCACGAACCTACGGTAGAAATTGGCAAGACCTAGAAATCTACGGAGCTCTGTCAGAGTGGTTGGATTTGTCCAATCTCGAATGACTTGGATCTTGGCTAGATCCACATGAACCCCTTGTTCATCAATAATATATCCCAAATACTAAAATTGGGTCATGCCAAAAGTACATTTCTCCAAATTGGCAAATAGCTTGTGTTGTTGTAGTGTTTGGAGAACCTATCGGATGTGATAGAGGTGCTCTTCCCAACTCTGGATGAAGATGAGGATATCATCCAAGTATACCACTACAAATGAGTTGGTGAATGGATGCAAGATGTCATACATCAGCCCCATGAAGGTTGCAAGAGCATTCGTCAACCCGAAAGGCATAACCAACCATTCGAAAAGGCCCTCCTTGGCTTTGAATGAAATCTTCTACACATCGAAGGGTTTGATTGGTACCTTGTGATATCCTGACTTCAAGTCAATCTTGCTAAAATATTTTTCCCCATTCAGTTGGTCCAGAAGGTCATCAATTTGTGGGATTGGGTACCTATTCTGGACAGTGATCTTGTTCAGCACCCGATAGTCAATACAGAGTCTCCAAGTCCCATCCTTCTTCTGTAACAACATGATCGAGCTCCCACAGGGCGATGAATTCAGTTGGATGTAACCTTTTTGCAGTAGTTCCTGAATTTTCCTCTTGATTTTGTCATTCTCTAGAACAGAGCCTTGATAGATTGGTCCATTGGGAAGTGGTACACCTTGGGTCAGATCGATGGAGTGCTTGACCTGACAGTGCAGAGGCACCCTTGTAGGGGAGGTGAAGATGTCCTCGTACTCCTCCATGACCTTGTCCATCTGTTGTTGTTGTGTAAAGGGGCCCTGTCTGCAGGTCCTGGCCACCACCTTCTTCTTTCGTTGAGGGAGTATCATCGAGAAAACAAATTTCCTGGATTTGGAAATGAGCTTACTGCATTGTTTTGCAGTAACCAAAGAGATGGCGGTAGGTGGTGATACCTCCAGTATCTTGTACAACTTCTTTCCCAAAGTAAAACTAATAGCACGAGGCCTTGACTCATAAACAACATGTCACTTCCACAAGTATGGTTGGCCTAATAATCCATCACAAACATCAAGAGGAGCAACGTCACATAATACCTCATCTGTGAAGGGCTTGATGTTGTATGGAAGGTGACATTGCTGGCTCACGCGAAGATCCCATCCTTGGTGAAGCCACCCGATGGTGTACAGTTGTGGATGTGCGGTGGTCAGTAAGCCCAGTCGCTTCATGACCTTTACCAAAATGAGGTTCTTTTGGCTCCTGCTGTCGATAATGAACTATAGTGGGGAACCCTTTACCCACATCTGGGAGTGTAAGAGGCGCTCCTCCTCCTCTGGATCTTTGGGTTCCTCCTTCAGGATCTTTGTGGTGGGAACAGTGACGTTGGGATCTCCATCGATATCTGCTTCCCTCTGTCATTCCCCTTGTCAGGTTCTGACTCAAAGTTGGAACATGCATCTAATTCCACAGACTTTAGTTCGGTCACCAGTGACTACTTGGCCCGAAAGTCACTTGCGTTGTGAGTGGAGCTCTTGTGGAACTCACACCACTTTCCCATGTCCTTCTTCGGCTTCACGGTGTTGTTCTTTGCTTGCGGCTTTGGCGGGTTGTCCTAAGCCACCCCACCTTGGCTTTGTCCTTTGTTCTGCAGTTTAGGGGCACCTTTCCCTTGCTTCGGATTCACAGATCCAAAGTCTTGCTTCTTTTGTTTAAACTTCTGCTCGATCTTGATAGCGTATCGGTACGACGTGGTGAGTGAGGAGATACCTAGGAACTCCATCTCGTCCTGGATGTACCTGTGTAGGTAGCTGCGGTATTTGAGTACCAAATACTGGTTAGAATCCTTGATACCCAACTTTGTGCGAAGGGTATGAAAAATATTGGTAAACTCTGGCACGTCTTGGTCCCTTCCCTATCACAGCATGGTCTACTTTATGTATTGATCCTCATAGCTTCCGCTGGGTAGTACTGCTCCTTGATGGCATTACAGAATGAATTCCAAGTGGGTGCAACTGAGAACAGTGAGGTCATACTTTCATGCTTCTACTCACAGTAGGTTTCCAACCAGTCCTTGACATGGGGGGCGGCTTTGAGAAGAGCGAAAGTAATATTTTCCCAGCTGGAAAAACCATGAACAAAAAAATACCCTTCTAGCATATTTAACCATTTATCTACAGCGTCTGCATCTATTTGACCCTCAAATATTGGAATGCCAAAGTTAAATTGTACCTTAAAGGGTCTGGCGCTTCTAGAATAGCTATTGGAAGTAGATGTGTCGCTCCTAGGTAGCCATTGAAGGACCTAGGCAAAGTTGTCCATCATCGCGTTCCTTTGTCACTCGAGGGCCTCTTCGAGCAAGATTTTGATAGGATCTCCTACCCCCTCGTCTTTCTTTTCATCCGCAATGGGAGGCCATCGGGATTTGCAAGGCTGGTCTTGCAAAGGTTCGACCATTTCAAGCCCTAACTCTTTATATCCCGACCTCGTTGGGGAAATGCAAAGAAAAATAGAGAAAGAGTAGACCGCTCCAATACCACTGATCCATATTTAAATAGGAATGTGACAAATTAAAAATATGACCATAAATACAGAGATGCAATAGAAATAACACTTCATTTCATTGATGTAAAGTACTGAAATATGCTTACAAATAGAAATGGAAATAAACTAGCTCGGGCGATGGTAGCTTATCTCTGAGAAGAGATGTAGTGGCTACATGCCTTTGAACTGAGTTACAATGAGGCTCAAGGGCCTTTTTTATTATTGAACAATAAGAGCAAACCCTAAACAACCAAAACCCTAACCCGAGGATATGTAACACCAAGAGTTTATGGGCCCCATTGGGGTTAGTTGGACAACCAACTTCCTGGGGTCGTGACTTTGTCATATTATCTCCATTTGACACACATGACACCTCGTTGGAAAGATCTCTCCAAGGACTACGAAGAAAAAGACAATTGTAGGTACTAAATCGCTGGTAGTCTGATGCCCAAAAAACATTGTTTAGGGCCTCAAAACGACTCCAGATGCTAAAAATAGTAAAATGTGCTACAATTAAGGAAACCTGAAAAACTGAAAGAAACAATGGTTGGGGTCCAAGTGGAATTGGTGGGTGGCCACCAAAATCCACCTGGATCACTTGCCAGGAAAAAATGCGCATTTTTTTTCAGGGAGTTGGCAATGGGCTACGAGAGTGCTGCTAGCAAAAAATGCACAATTACTGGGAGGCTAGCCTGCTGAACATCCCATCATAGTTTCTGAGCTGAGCGGGATGTTGGGTGAGCAGTAGGTCGACTCACTAGGTGACCGGCTGGAAAAACTATGCAATTGTTTTAGGGAGATAGTGATGAACACTGGATGTTTGTTTGGGATGTCTGTGCAGTTTCATTAGCCAGCTGATGGGCATACTTGACAGCTTTTGCACAATATTTTAGGGGAGTGAGTCGCGGGGTCACTCCTCGGTCAAAATCTTTGGTTGATTGATTGGAGGCTTGCTTGATTTGCTTGCAGGAATATCAGATTGAAATGGCTTGTTGAGAAACTTTTGCACTGTTCTAGGTGAAAAACAGTTGAGTCAATTCTAGGATTGCACAGTGAAGACTACCTGGGAGGCAACCTCAAGATCTGCACAATCCTATTAGTAGTGCATAATCACTGAGAGCTGAAACTGTGGAATGCAGCTCAATAGATGCTTGACTGTTGGAGGATGGTCTGATCGACAGAGCTTCAACAAAATGACAAAGTGTGTGAATGAATGACTTCATACATGCATGACCTTGCGAACACACACTCAACATGACTTGACGACAAAACTCCTCAAACGATCAAGACAACATACACTCAGTGTGATTGACCGATGGTACGAGCGACAAGCGAGACACTTGTGATAGATCGTTGAATGACTACAATGACGCTTGCGTGATAGTGCATACAACTTTGTGTGTGAGTGTGACGGATGTTTACATATCGAATACATCGTGTACACATGAAACAAGACCTTGTGCATGACCAAAACATGATGCAAGCATAACATTATGACCAACATGCAAAAAGATGTCTATTGAATGGTCAAGTGAGGAGTGTGCAAAGACTCAAGACGATCTCATGGGATGAGCCTGGGTCTTTGCAAACATCAAGGAAAAACCCAAGGCTCCGAAATTGAATGTAGGCCAAAATTTTGGAGGGTGTTGCAGCCACTACAATAGTAGGCTCTAGATCTGTCGCTAATAACCATTTAAACTATTGGTGTGCTTCTTCCTTGACCACTTCTTTCCCTTCAATGAATATGTTTCCTTCTCCAAGTATCAAATCAACAAAATTTGTATTCCTTCTGGATTTTTCTTGGTTGTGTTCTTATCACCAGCTTGAATCCATAGGCTTCTACATTTAATTTGTCAATTCTCCTCTCCTTTCATATTAATTTGGTATTTCCAATAAATGTGTTCTTCTTTGGCTTGCAGTTCTATTGTTTCATCCTCACTTTCCAACCTTTCTTGCACATTAGGCAATTCTTTTTGAAGGTTTATCTTCTCCTAAGATAGCTTTCTTTAGCTGAAATTTTACCAAATTTTTAATGCGGTTTTAACAAGTTTCAACTTTTTCTCCCAAATATAGCTTGGGGAGCCATTCAATTTGGTGTGCCAATCTAGATCTATCAAATTTTTGGCATATTCATTGGTGGACCAAAGAGGGTTATATTGAAAGGGGAGAAGCCCTACGTTGATGCTTTTGCTCAGAATTAAAGTAATGGTTTTATGATCAAATGTTGTTGTTGAGATAATTCTTGATGATGTTGTTCCAACACATACAATGAGACTAGTGTTGATTAATAAGAGATCCAACATTTCTTTTAAATTTCCTAGGCCTGTGCACCTGTTTCTCCAAATATACGTGCCATTTTTTGGCTTGACATTCACTAATTTGTGATCCATCATTATTGCCTTGAGCTTGTCTCTACTTGGATCCAGAAGGAATGACCCACCTCATTTTTCTTCAGTATTCATAACAAGGTTGAGATTTCCACCTAGAATGGCATGCTAGTTACCTTCATCTTCTAGATTGATTGCTAATGGGATCCAAGATTGTTCTTTATCTCTATAATGCGCAAAGGCATACATGTTGTACACTGTGAGATATTTCCCATTTTATTTATTATAAAGATCAAACTTAATCCAATTTTGATCTTTGTAAAGTCTCTGTATATCCATGATTGTTTGGTTCCATACACTGCATATACCACCTAATGCTCCTCTTGCACTAATTTCTACTTCTTTGTAATTCCTATTCATCTTGATTACTATTGACATTTCCTCCTCACTTATTTTGGTATCTTGGAGAAGTATAACTACAGGGTTTTTTTATTTGATTAGATATTTGATTACATTTGTTTTGGTTTCATGCCCAAGACCTTTGTAGTTCTAGGAGACTAGATTCATTATTTACCTCGTGAGAGGGTGGCAAAGCCCTTACCTTTCTCTTCCTATGTCTTTATTTCCTTCATTACTATCCCTTTGTCCAGATATGTCTCCATTGGTTATTGAAAACTCATTTCCATGTCTTTTTCTAGTGCTTCATCTCTGACTTCTTTATTAGTCTTCCTTCCAATTTTCTTTTGAAGCACTTTTGGTGGTTCTAAAACGTTTTTTTCTTTGGTTCTTATTAAAATCCATGCAAAGGAGGGAACAAATGAATTTTGGGGGGGAACAAGACGTTTTAGTTAGGAGGGAGGTAAGCTGTATGAGGGAGAGAGAAAATACAAAGGGATTAATTGATTTGGGGTGGCATGAGGCATTTCTTTGATCCATATAACCAAAGAGGGGAAGGGGATAATTCATAGTAGGAGGTTCTTCGAAGGATTTCTCTTCTTCATGCTTAGGAATGTTGGAGGGGGGTTCATTTAGATCTATATCAATAGGTATATTAGATAAGAATCCAAAATAGTTGGAGGAAGAGGGTTGTGAGATCCCTTCTTAAGGTAAGGGGTTGACATTGGAATATAAGGGAAGAGAGGGAGAGGGTCCTGAATGAGGATGTGCTGATTATTTAGAGTATTTGTTGGCATTGCTGGAATTTTTTCACTTAATGGTTTCCTAGGGTGCTTCTTGACCCTCTTGTGATTCCTCTGCTGATTGTTTTGGGCATCTGTTGGTGAAATGACCATATTCATGACATACATTACATTTTAATAGAATATGTTCATAGTTGAGCTATTGAATATGAGTCCAACTATCTACCTTTATATTCACTGCTTTTGGTAAACCTCTAACTAAATCGAATTCTACACAAATGCTTGTGCATGTATTAAAGTTATCCTTTGGATCACTTCAATCAATATATTTTCCAATTGAATTTCATATTTCTCTTACTAAATCATCTCCCCAATAGTAGAGAGGAAGATGTGGAAGACATACCCAAACCATAACTACACTAGGTATGTTCATATTAGGATCGAAGTCTATAGTCCATCAATTTAAAATAGGCCACTTGAATCCATGAAATATTGTCCATTCCTGAAGATCAGGTCATGATTTTCCTTGGATTCGAATTAAAAGGTGAAATATCCTCTACCACAAAAACAAACTGAGATTTTCCCTTGTCTTTTCAAAATCCAGTTGCACTCTATCCATTTTTGCACGATTTTTGGTGAGGGCCAGAGTCCTGTGAATTGTCCAACCAATCCATTGAAAAAGAGATAAATACTTTATGAGGGATGGTGGGAGGAAATTCTATCTCAGGAATTAGATCCAACCTCTTAATTAACTTGGATATTGAACAACACTCCCGAGGTAGAACGAACGAGGAGATGCGATTCAAGAATGTATGAGCAGTTGGATTGGTAGAATGCAAAGGAGGAGGGGATCACCCCCCCACCCCCTTAGCAGTCTCAAGAGGGGTCATCGGGCCAGTCTGAACCAAAATGTGAGGGCGTAGATCAACACTACAATTGTCACAGAGCTTGAAATCGTGCTTAAAAACTTGGGGTAAGATCCACCTAGTTATAAAAGAAATAGAGTAAGTGAAGAAGGATGTGTTTTAAAGTGAAGATGAACATAGAGAAAGGGGAGGTGACATTCCAAACAACATTCTGTTACTGTAAGAAACTTGGAACATTTTATTTTAGAGAGTGGGTTTTAGCCTTTAGGGTTTTTTTTATTATTATTTTTTTATTACAAACCTCTTTGAATTTTCTGTGATTTCATAATGAACTTGTAACGAAATTTTCTTAGGACCATACATCGTCAATGTGACATTTTACATAGGACCATATATTTTCACTATTACATTTTTCTTAAGACCATCCTTCTATGACATTTTGCTTAAGACCATCCTACTATGAAATTTTTCTTAGGACCATCCATCGACTCTATTGTGCCACATTTATCTATTGTTATTTGGATTTTCCTAACTCTAGTTTCAGTTTTAGCATATACTAGCTCTAAGTTTCCCTATTGTTGTCTTTTGGTGGCCATTATATTGTTTTGGTTTCATTCTTATCCACCTTACCCTGTATTGACATTTCATCATTTCCTCTTTTAAGGTACTTGCAACAATGGTTTCACTAGGGGTAGCCCTTGCTTGACATGGATCTTCCCCTGTCCTTTTAGCTTTCTCTATCTTCCCCAACCTTTTCATGGATTTTTCTATTCCTTTGTCTCATTCCCCATGCCTTGTTAGATGGCACAAGTTTGGAGGGGTGTCTTGTACTACTAGGAGAAATCCCACAGGGGAAACACCTGCATGCACCACTACTTGTAGGACTTTTCATCATGGTACCATGAACCCACGCCATGTAATATCCAGGATGAACTCACATGTACCAAAGTAGAAGCTTCTATGCAGAGATATACTCTCTATAACATAGAGATCCTCACCAAATAGGCCACATGGATTCTAGACACAGGTCACACGAGAGGTTGTTTTAACTAATACATGTAAAGAGTGGATCTTTATTGGTAGATAACATTTATTCTAGGTTGCACATTACTTGAAAGACATGAGTACCAAACAAATATTCTCCACTCCCTTTGGTACCTACATTGACATTTGAGGAAATTGGATCAAAGAATAGAGAGAATCAAAGAGCTCCTTGGTGTCCCCCCCTCAACAGGGAAACCATATGAGGGATCTAAGGAACCCATCCAGGTTGTAGTTTCTAAGTCATTTCACTCTACCTAGTTATTGATTATATTTATGTGGTTTGTTCCCTATGTTGTAGACTCTATGCTGCAAATATATTTCAGACAATGTGTATATTTTCCTATGTTGACTTTTGGATCACCCAGTACTTATAGGACACTCTCCTCCTCGCGTAGAGTTATTTTTGGATCTGGTCAAGTTTCCATAGTGAAAGACTAACTTGAGAATTTTAGTTTCTCTTGTATTCTACTATTTCTAAAGGAAATAGTTTTTTTTTGACCTACAATTTTGTTTTTCCCTCTTTAGAAGGTAAACAATTATTTTATTTAAGATTAAAAATTCTCTTTCCTATCAAGTGGAAATTTGCTGATGGTTTTTTTTTCATGCTTGTCACTTTAGATTTTATGTAGATTCATGAGTGTTAATATTTGTTTTTTATTTTTTATTTTTTTATTTTTTATGTTTATTTTTATTTTTTAATTATTTATTTTTTAATTATTTTTTAATTATTTATTTATTTTATTTTTTATTTATTTATTTATTTTTATTTATTTATTTTTTTTGTGTTGTTATATGCAAATTTTTTATAACAATTGCGAGACTCATTTGTTTTCCATCTATGCTACTTTAGGTTTTATTTATATTTCTTAGTGTCAATTTTTTGTGTGTTGTTATACACAATTTTTTTATAATAATTGCGAGGAAGGGTTGAAAGTAGTCATCATTAGAAAAATAAAGCATAAAATCTCATTAGTCTAGTGTTATAGCACCAAATAAATATATTGAGATTCAAGTGATTCTTAGAAAGCACAACTCCCTAGAAGTGAGGCTCAAAACAACATGTTCTCTAAATTTGGAAAGGGGTAGCACCTAAAATTAAAGATATGGGGAATAAGATTCTATTTTATTTTAAGGCTTCATTTGTAATAAAAAACTATAGAATAACGTAGCATATATGTTAAACCTGATATAGTATTAAAATTATTTCTATTTATAAAAACATTCAAAGATTAATTAATCAATATCTTAAGAAAATATGTAATTATAAATCTTAATTTTTACACCTTGAATATGATCTACAATATAATTAGTTATTTATAATTGTTTATTTTACAAATATAGATATGAACTAAGTCATCCAATTAGGTGAAAAAAATTGATTAAATTTTAAGTTTACAAATTTTCCCATCCCATGCCTTTTCTGAGTCCAAACCACATTTGCACTCCAAACGGATTCAGGTCCTTGGGTTTGATAGTACAATTCAAAGACAAAAATATTTTTTTTCAAAAGTTGCTCATATGAGCTCAAAATGGTAAAGGGGATAAGAGCTTGAGATGCTAGTGAAACTATACATTGATTTATCGACTCAAATGAGCATCTAGAAAAGGGTTGGAAAATGGGTGTAGTGAGTGTTTGACATGATGCAGACCAAGGTTGGAATTTGGAATCCTCTTTACCCATCAAACAATTTTTTTTTGACATTTTGAGTCTTTATCCTTCCCATAAAGGAACGTTATGTTAAAATATTTTCCCTTCATCAGTGATGTTTTGATAATAAATTAACCCTTCACCAACAAATATTTGATTAAAAAAGTACCCTTCAGTAACACAATTATGTAAAAATTTCACATGTTTATACTAAGGAAAAAAATAAAATGACTATCACACATAAATGACTTATTGAATCCAAAATCTTGATTTTAAATTGCATGGAACACTCACAATAAAATCTCCATAACCCTGAAATCAAATATCCTTGACTCCAACATGCCATGGCATTTGTATATATGAGATATGACTAAGGAGATCATATGGAACATATAAGGTAACCAACAAAGTAAAAGTATTGAATGTTATTAAGAAGAACTAAACAATAGATTAATTAATATAGTTTATGCCAATATTTACATAATCTAATATCTATTATCAAATCTAAAGATAAAGTATATATTTGACAATGTATATTTTAGCATGACTTTGGATAGTGGGATATATACTAAAATCAACAAAAAAAGAATGCATAGTATCTCAACCTTTTAAAAATTAAAAGACTAAACTTATAAAAAATGGATATTGCAGATCTCTTAACATCATGTTATAGGATTATGTTATGGTGTCCTCTTTCATTATTACATTTTTGGAAAACAAATACTTGAATTAAGTTCATTGACTCTTTAATGAACCACTATGAGGATTAAATATTGGCACTTAATATTCCATGTATCATTTTGCATCCATTACAACCCATGGAGGGAACTCAATTGACAATTGCCATGTTATAAAGTACTATGTAAGCAATGACATTCAAGATTCAAATCCCTCATGGGTGAAACCAACATAAAAGAAATCAGTTTACATCCATTATATTTTAGATAACATTGTGTTTTAATATTTGTGAGACAAAAAAATGAATTTAATGTGTTTTTAATTTTTTTCATGGTATGATTTTTTGTGGATGTTTTTGTGTCCTAATATCCAGATTTCCAATGATATTTCTCCAATTCCAACATTTAAAATAATGCTCCCAACAAACATTTGTACTGAAAAGGCTGAGATTTGATTGGGCTCCCACCTAAAATTTGAGAATTATGCTTAAGTTTGCCATTAAAGATGAATATATTTACCAATTGAAAATTAAATCCTAAATGTATGAATCATGTTAACACTTGGAATTATGCTAATTTATTAAAAGATTTGATTTCTTCTTATACCAAAAAATGAACAAATTCTTTTTCCTCTCAAAACTGAGAAAATATCCAATGTCAATGATTTCTAAGGCTAGTTTTCCTTGTCTGAGTCTGAGGAGGAATACTAAACAAATAAAATTTGACAAGAATTTTTTATGACAAAAGAGATGCGGACCTACTTTCAAATTTAGACGAGACTACAGTGTGTAAGGCAGGATTGACATTCTCTATGAGGACGTAGAGTCTCTTGACATTACAACTAAAGTCAATATGGTTGAACATCTCACCTCTGTAGGGAAGGGTGATTTGTATTTCATTTCCCAACTCACTGATGTACTCTTCTATTGATTATAAATGTTATATAAGATGCACTTTCATGAAATATTATATGTAATTGCCTATACAAAATAAAGAATATGTTAAAATATGAGCATTGTGTTTGAAACTTCTTTTGAGTAACTCAGTGTCTTCACTCTTGAAGAGGATTAATATGAAATTGTTGAGAAATGGCAACAAGAAATTCCAGTTTAATTTGTCCTTGAATTAAACTGTGAATTAAAATCGAATTCTATTCTCATAGCAACTTGTAAATAGTTAATTAAGTTTAATTGACTTAATTAGCGTACGAATTTCAAGTTGGAAGTCTTTATGTAGTCATGTTTATGTTCTCCCTAAATTTTAGGGGTCCAGGATGAGTTTATTTGAGTTGTAATTGGATAACTCAATTTGACTGAGTTATAGACATCTAAACTAGTTCTAATTGTTTGTGGAACTAGTAGAGGTCTAGTAGTGAGTTGGTGCATTGGTGCATCCTCAGTGCTACTCCAGCTAACTGAAGATTCCCTCATGAGAAACTCATGCATGTTAGTTCAAAGAAATACCCAGTTGAGATTAGAGTGCAGGGAAATTGTACTATCAATTGTAGAATGATCTGAGTTGTACAGATCATGCATGCAATCAAAAGAGGACATAGTTTTAGATTACACAGTTATGGAAGAATGAATTCCCAATTAAATATGGGATATTCCTCTCAGGAATTGCACAAGGAAATAGGGGTTCAACAAGCAGTAGAAATTTTCTAAGTGTTGGTCAGTGTGGGCTTGTGAGGTAGAGAGTTGATTATACTTGTGCGTAATTGGTCTTGTGAGAACATGATTTGTATTATCACTCAGATTTATGATTAATACAATAGATAGTAAAGGTTTTGAGCAGTGACTTTCCCCATAGAAACAATTGTGTTATGTGTCTTTGATTATCTTCCTCTTGTCGATTATTTTTTTCATCGATTCTTGGTTTTCATTGTTTAAAGGGTAGAGTAGATTCTTGTCTTGTGTTTTAGTACATTGCATGAGATGTGAATCTACAGGAACATCTACATGGTGTCAGAGTTGAAGATAGTATACTAGAGGAGATTTTGAAGTTTTGAGTTTTGGGTTACAGGTGAAATTTGAATTTGCAATACATACTTCAGGATCAATAGATGGCATTCTACAGTTTGCAACTCGAGTATGCCTTGTAAGGCAACTCGAATTATATATCTTGAAAGGACAGAATGGAGGTTGTGCTGGAGGATAATGGATTGAAGGAATTCATTGATCAAGACATTCCTAATCCAGCAACATCGGATGCACATAATCTAGCTGAATGGAAGAAGCGTGTGGCGAAGGTGAGGCGAATAATCCTTGAGGGAGTTCGAGACCAAATTGTATCGAATCTCCTTGGGAAGGAAACTCTGTATGCTATGTGGAAAGCATTGACAGGCCTATTCCAGAATGTAAGTGACCATAGGAAGTTGGCATTGAAAGACAAACTTTGAAAAATCAAGATGGAGAAAGGAAAGACCATTCCAAAATACTTGACCAAGTTCACTCACTGTCGTGGTGAGCTTGGAAGTGTTGGAATATCTGTTGCTGAGGATGATATGGTGAGCCTAGCTCTCCTAGGCCTTCCCAAGAGTTGGAATAGCTATCAGGACTCTCTCAATGGGAGGGATAAGCTGCCAGATTGGGAATGAATGTTGTCAAATTTTATGCAGGAGGAGATAAGAAAGAACACCAGAGATGGTTCCTCATAAAACACTAATGATGAGGAAAATTATTCCTTAATGGGTAAGGAAAGGAAAGGGAAATGGAAGACATCCCATTCCAAATTGGATTCTCACCATGTAGGTAAGAAGAAAGATATGACGAAAGTTAAGTGCTTTCATTGTCATGAGTTGGGCCATTTTGCTACAAATTTTCTGCTCAAGAATTCCAAGAAGAAGTCCTTGGGAGGAGTGGTAGGTGAGGCTTTGGCATCTCAATTTGAATTGGACTTTACTCTCATTGCATGCATGGTGTCATCAATGATGGGTAGTGTACGATACCTTGACAATGGAGCTTCATTCCACGTATTGGTGAAAAGGGGTTATTTAGTGACCTGGAGGAGAAAGATCTCCAGATGCATATCGAGATGGATGATGACGAGAGGTATAGTGCTACTGGATTGGGCACAATTAATTTTCAGAGGGAGCAGGGTGCTCCTTTCATCTTGAGGGATGTTATATATGTGCCAAGGTTGAAGATGAACTTAGTATCGATTGCCATGCTTGAGGATAGAGGCTATCATGTGATCTTCTCGAAAGGAAAGGCCTTCCATTGACACATAGCCATGGGTCAAGTAAAGAAGATAGAGATTTGAGTTAAGAATCTCTATAATCTAGAGGTAGAGGAATGTGTTGCTTTGAGCACGAAAGGAGAGAAGATGGAGAGTCGAGACGTTGGTAAGTTGTGGCACAAGCGATTGGGCCACTTGCATCATGGGTCTTTGAAAATCATGCAATAGATCTCTATTGGTCTTCCTAAAGGTAAGATGAAGCAAATTAATACATGCAAGGGGTGTACTTTGGGAAAATACACCAAGGCTTCCTTTCACGATAGAGGCATTTAAACAGAGGTGATTCTAGACTGATTCCATTCAGATGTGTGTGGACCATTCTCGAAAACATCCACAACCAAACACGGGTATTATGTTATATTTGTTGATGACTTTTCTTGTAAAAGTTGGATATTTTTCATATAGAAGAAGGATCAAACTTTCACAAAGTTTTGTGAATTTAAAGGATTGGTTGAGAAAGAGTTTGGCAAGAAGGTTAAAAATCTGAGGAGTGATAACAGTGGTGAGTATGTCTCAAATGAGTTTAAGAACTTCTGTGAAGCAGAAGGGATTAAATGGGAGTTGGAAGCACCCCAAAACCCACTGCAGAATGGGGTGACTGAGAGAAAGAACATAAGCATTGTAGGGGTAACATGGGCGATGTTGCATGATCAGGGCCTACCACTACACTTGTGGGCTGAGGCATGAAACACAATGGTTTATTTGCATAATCATAGCCCGCATTAGATTCTTGGGATGAAGACACCAGAGGAGGCTTATTCCGGTAAGAGACCATTTGTTGGTCACTTCAGGATTTTCGGGTTATCAGTGTATTGCCATGTGACCAAAGATGCACGGAAGAAGCTTGAGTCGATAACAAAGTTGGGGATATTTGTGGGGTACACTGATACACCTCACAACTATCAGGTGTACTTGTTGACCATCAGGATGATAGTGGTTAGTAGGGATGTCATATTTGATGAGGAGAAGGCCATGCGAGTTTCCCTTGAGAGGGAGATTGAGCTACATGAAGTTGAGGAGCTTTTAGCTCATAAGGTTGAGGAGCCTCAGATTGATGTGGAGAAGCCACATGTAGAGGATCCAAGAGTGGAGACATCCACTCAAGCAAAGTCTTCCAGAGATGGGAGAAAGCACACCAGAGAGGCTGATAGGTTATAGCATGATGCACGAGATAATGTGGGAGCACCCACATCTCAATGTAGATAGAGGAGGTCACCTGAGAGGTACAATGGATACATGGCTCTTTTGAGCATATGTGTTGAGACAAAGCCATCTTCCTTTGAGGAGGCAGTGCAGCAACCAGTTTGGGTTGATGCCATGGTGGAGGAGTATGACTCCATAGTTCGTAACAGTGTTTTGGATGTGGTCCCGAGACAGGAGGAAAATTTAGTGGTGAGCTCCCAATGGATTTACAAGGTAAATAAAACTACATATGGTAGTGTGGAGAAGCATAAGGCTAGGTTTATGGCTCGTGTCTTTTCACAGGTAGAGGGGATTGACTATGATGAGACCTTTGCTCCTATAGCAAGGTACTCATCGATCATATCTATATTGGCACTATCAGTGCAGATGGGTTGGAAGATACATCAGATGGATGTAAATACAACCTTCCTTAATGGCATGATTAAGGAAGAGTTTTACATAGAGTAGCCTGAAGATTTTGAGACCTTTGACCATGAGTCACATGTGTGCCGACTCAAGAGAGAATTGTATGGGTTGAAGCAAGAACCCTGTGCTTGGCACACTAAGATCGATAACTACTTCACTGGTTTGGGCTTCACCAAGAGTGAAGTGGATGCTAACTTGTACCACATAGTGGTGGAAGGTACATTGTTGATCATTGTGTTATATGTCGACGATTTGATTTTGACAGGTGATGATGAGCTGATCAAATCTTTAAAGGAGGACCTTGCAAGAGAGTTTGAGATGAAGGACATGGGGCTCATGCATTACTTTCTATGCATGGAAGTATGGCAGGGTGATGGGGAATTGTTTGTGTCTCAGGGCAAGTATGCCAATGAGATACTTGGGAGGTTCCGCATGGAGACTAGAAAAACCATGGAGATCCTCTAGCAGGTAACTAGAGGAAGGAGGATGCTACTTTAGGGGAAGTAGTGGAAGCTACTGTTTATAGGAAGCTTGTGGGTTCACTCATGTATTTGGTGAACACACGACCAGATATGTGATATGCAACTAACCATATTAGTCAAGCGATGGTTAGGCCTACCATGCTGTATTGGAAGGCGGCAAAGCATGTGTTGAGATACCTCAAGGGAACTACTCAGTATGGATTGTGGTACAGATGGATGGAGGGAGTGAATATTCAAGGCTTCACTGATGCATATTGGGCAGGGAGTCAATCCGACAAGAAGAGCACATCAAGAGGGATCTCCAGTCTTGGGGCAACGACAGTTTCTTGGTACAACAAGAAATAGAGATCGGTTGCACCCAATTCGTCAGAGGAAGAGTACATGGCTGCAAGTCAGGCAACATGTGATGCCATATGGATGAGGAAGATTCTGGTTGGTTTGTTTGGTCAACAGATGGATCCAACTGTGATTTACTGCGATAATCAGAGCTGTATCAAACTCTCTGAAAATCCAATTTTTCATGATCGGTTCAAGCATATTGATATCCGATATCATCATCTCAAAGATTGTGTATTGAAGGGGATTATGTTGTTGGAGTATAATCCCACGGAGGAGAAACATGCTGACTTTTTGAAAAAGGCATTGTCAATATGTGAATTTAATTTTCACAGAGAGAGGATCAGGGTAGTTGATAATCCCTTTCTTGTTGAGAGGGAGTGTTGAGAAATGGAAACAAGAAATTCTAGTTTAATTTGTCCTTCAATTAAACTATGAATTAAAATTGAATTCTATTCTCATAGCAACTTGTAAATATTTAATTAAGTTTAATTGACTTAATTAGCTTAGGAATTTCAAGTTCGAATTATTTCTATAGTAATGTATATGTTCTCCCTAAATTATAGGGGTCCATGATGAGTTTATTTGAGTTGTAATTAGATAACTTAGTTTGACTAAGTTATAGGCAGCTAAACTAGTTCTAATTGTTTATGGAACTAGTAGAGGTCTAGTAGTGAGTTGGTGCATTGGTGCATCCTCAGTGTTGCTCCAGCTAATTGAAGATTCCCTCATGAGAAACTCATGCATGCCAGTTCATAGAAAGACCCAGTTGAGAATAGAGTGCAGGGACAATGTACTATCATTTGTAGAATGATTCGAGTTGTACAAATCATGCATGCAATCAGAACATGACCTAGTTTTGGATTGCGCAGTTATGGAAGAAGGAATTCCCAAATAAATATGGGCTATTCCTCTAAGGAATTTCACAAGGAAATAGGAGCTCAACAGGCAGCATAAATTCGTTAAGTGTTGGCCAGTGCGGGTTGGTGAGGTAGAGAGTTGATCATACTTATGCGGAATTGTTCTTGTGAGAACAAGCTTTGTATTATCACTCAAATTTTTTATTAATGCAATAGATAGTTGGGGTTTTGCGCAGTGGCTTTCCCTAGAGAAACAATTGTGTTATGTTTCTTTTATTATCTTCCTCTTGTCGATTATTGTTTTCATCGATTCATGGATTTTGTTGTTTAAAGAGTAGAGTAGATTATTGTATTGTGTTTTAGTACATTGCATGAGTTGTGAGTCTACATGAAAATCTACAGAAACGATGAAAGCCTAAATTGATTTTTGTATTAATAATCTGAAAATAAATATATTGATATTGTCAAAATGCTTCGAATATTATTCACATTTAATCTATTTTGACATCTCACATACATACGTATGGAACTTGTCCTGGTGGCAATGTCCTTTGAAGCTTGAGATAAGATATTAATCATGTTTTCTGAAAAAAAATAAAAAGTTAGAAATACTTTTTCCATAGTTCAATCCACTTCACAAGAGACGGCCACGTAAAACTTTTAGCCTTAATATGGGAAAAATGTCTTATGATGAGCAAAATGCTCGTCAAATTCCAACCCTAGTGTGAACAAAGATTTTGACCCAGTCATTCGTAATATTAATACTATTTTATTATTATTATTTTTAAATAATCATGAATTGATCACTCGTTTGAGTAAGTTAAAAATTCCTAACAAATATCATCTGTTATATATAAATAATAATATTTATCACAAGAACATATCATCTCTTATACAAGAAAATATAAAAATTCTTTACTAACTTTTTATGTCACAAGAAAAGATTAAAAATGCTTCCCTGCTTTTTTAAGTTTTTGAGAAGCATTGATATTTTGTTATAATCTTTCAACAAGTGGAAAAGTTACTCATCAATAACCTCTCTCTCTCTCTCTCTCTCTATATCTATATATATATATATATATATATATATATATATATATATATATATATATATATATATATATATATATATAGCCCCAAGGGTTAGCTTAGTTGGTCGAGTTCATGTTCCTAAGTACTCGCTAGTTGGGAGGTCACGGGGTCAAAACTCCTAGATGCCCTTAGGGTTAGGCCTTGCTTGTTTGGTCAAAGGATAGATCCCTTCAGGTTGATATGCATGGATTTTTCACGTGGATGTAGTGGCCATTCGATGTCCATGAACCACCTTTAATATATATATATATATATATATATATATATATATATATATATATATATATATATATATATATATATATATATATATATATATATATATATATAATTTAATTTATAATTTAAAAAAATATTAATTTATGTGTAAAAGTTCTTTTAATTTTTTTTTTTTTGAGGTATAGTTTCATTTAAAAGATTAAGCAGTGCTAATTATTTGAAAATCAATATAGATTTATTTTGAATCCGGATTTATGAAAAATTGGCAGGAATCAAATCTTTTGAGGTGTAGATTTGAGAAAAAGTTTTGTCCTTGGGGAGTTTTAATTCCTCTCAGCACTTGATAGATCGAGGCTTAATATAGATCTATGCTAGTTATATGTGTGTGTGAGAAGGAGAGAGAGAGAGAGAAAACCATGTGTCAACCCCTTATTAGTATAAAAATAATTCTATGTCTGCTTCATTTTTAGTAACATACACCAATGAAATGTTTTAATCATAAAGATGTTTTACTTTTTAAGATATATGTGTATATATATATATATATATATATAGAGAGAGAGAGAGAGAGAGTTGACATTGCAATATTTTAATCAACATGGGCATTTAAATATTTTATTTATTTCCCACATTGTATACATTAAAATGTTTTATTATTATTATTATTATTATTAAATAGACATCTCCCACTACTTAAAAAATAAAACACATATATCATGAAATAAGAATTTGTTTTGTTTTGTTTTATGCATACATTGAATTTTTTATTATTAATATATTTTTAAAATATTATATGTCAATTCCATATTAAACATTGAAAAAAGCACACCTCTCATACTAGAAATTCAAAAACTAATACCAATATTATTAAAAATGTCTAATACCATAAATTCAAAAACTAATACCAATACAATTAGAATTCTCTCTCTCTCTCTCTCTCTCTCTCTCTCTCTCTCTCTATATATATATATATATATATATATATATATATATATATATATATATATGTATTGAAAACAATAATGAAATTATTGATCAATAAGCCTGTGTTGGAGGGAATAATTTACAGGTGGCTCTTATTGTTCCAAGATTTTTCCTTAAGGAAAAAAGTAGGGCCAAACCATATATCGAGGCTGGCAGGGTTGAACCCGTTAAATATAGGGTGAGAGGGATTCCCAACGAACAAGTGACCGTCTCCAACAAAAAATCATGGCTCGTATATTTTGATCATCGCTCATGCCGTGCTCTAACTCTGCCCTATCTCTTTATTATTTTCAGGATCAAAGTTCTCCCTTGGAACGTCTATATATTTTACTTAATGTACATATTGAAATATGCATAAATTTTTATTCTTTATTTTTAAAATTTAAAATTAATTTTGTATGTTAAGTGGAAATTTCATGACGGTTATTTGTTTTACATGTTTTGTAATTTTATGTTTTATCTAGATTTGTTAATCAATTTTTTTGTGTTTTTATATGCATTTTTTTTTATAAAAATTACTTGGAAAGCTTGAAAGTAGTTATCTTTTGTTAGGTCCCTATAATACTAGTGATTCCCCCATTACTATTGTCATTGTAGACCTTATTGTTATTATTGTGTTGCTATTGTCCCCATATTGTTATTAGTGTGCCCCATAGAAGCCAACTATTGTTATTGTTGTGTCATTATATTATTATTGTTATGTTGGCTTTGATTATATTGTGACCCCTTAGACTCCTATATATAGAAAGGAGTTTTAGTCATTTGTATCATCCAAGAATTGTTCATTTGTGTAATGTAAAGGAGGTTTCCCCCTTGAAGAGGCTTATTTTGAAGTCGTTGATCTATCTTTTCTATTTTTTTGTGAGATGGTTCATAACATTTGGTAACAGAGCTTTGGATTCTAGGGTTTCACTGCTCCAAACAGGTCATCATAGAATTTTCACTATAACTTTTTTTCTGTGACCTTTCAGAAGATAAAAAAAAAACCATTTGAGCCGCAATCCTGATGATCCTCGGGTTTGAATTTTAGATCTTGTCTCACTATATTTGCGGAGATATGATCTAAGCAAGTTAGGGTTTTTGCAGGCTCCCGAATTACATCCCAAATAGGCGACCTTGGGAAAATAGTCATAAATTTCTCTCTGAGTATCAGATTAAAATTTCGTAAGAAGTTAAAGAAAGAGGACAAACTATAGTTTTATATGCATCGTTTGTAGGTCCGAAGGTTGAAACAGTGACATGTGCCACTTCGCACAAGTTACTCTACTGAAAAAGTGTATAATCAGGTCATCTTAGGAGATTGGGAATAACTCTTTCTTGGAGAATCCAATTTCGATCAGACTCGTGGCGTTGGAAAGAGGACTTATAGGGTTACCACAGCTCAAAATTTAGACCTTGGAGATCTGAAATGTCAGAGATAAATCAGATTCAATATCGAGCTCCTACAAAGTGAAAAAAGGTGTGTAGTTTTTTTAAAATTTTGCATACGTTTGGTTTAAAAAATTAGTTTGAAGGAATTCAAAGGGCATAGTGAAGAATAATTATCATTAATTGATTCCCTGAAGAAAGAAAATGGAAACACCTAGTAAGAAACCTAAAATCCATAACATGATCCATGAAGAAGAGGAATAAATGCAACATGATATATAAAAATTACAAGACCAAGTGAAACAAAATTCACTCTCACAAAAAGTAACAGAAGCTAAGATGGATGGCATGGAAGATAAGATGGATGGTTTAAAGAAAGGCATGGAAGCTAAGATGAATGACGTGGAAGCTAATATGGATGGTTTAAAGAAAGGCATGGAAGCTAAGATGAATGACATGGAAGCTAAGATGGAAGGAAAAATGGAAGATTTGAAGACAAGTTTGACAAAATTGCTACAAGAAATTTTTACTAATGGTGAAAGAGTAGTAAAGGAAAGTCATGGTGAGAACAAAAGAAATGTTATTCATGATTTCATAGACTCTAAAGTTGGATTGAAGACCCACCATGTTCCAAATATCAATATGAGGAAGTTTGATGGCAAGGATCCCATAACATGGATACTATAGATGGAGTAATATTTCGATCTCCATAATGTGCAAAACACAGAAAAGGTATACATTGCAACTTTATATTTGGAACCAAATCAGTTCGTATGGTATTGATGTCTTTTCTCTCATAAACAAATTGTCACTTGGGCAATTTTTACAGAATAAATGATAACACATTATGAGGATACAAAAAGAAACACTTTTTTTAGCCAATTGGTAAATATCAAACAAAAGGGTTCAATGATGAAACACATTGAGGACTTCCAAAAATTGAATATAAGGGTAAAAGATATTCTAGAGGAGCATAGGATTGATGTGTTCATAGGGAATTTAAAGGATAAAATCCAACATGAGGTTCGCCTTTGGGAATTTGATTCATTGGAGAAGGCATTCAGGTTGGTAAGAAAAATGGAAAGAAAAATTATGGCAACCAGGAAGCTTACCACTCACAACTATAAATATGGAAGTGTTGTTTCCCCTAGCCTTCCACAACCTACAAGGTTGACACCACAACAATTGGAAGAAAAAAGAGAAAAAGGGCTTTGTTACAATTGTGATAGCAAATACACTGAAGGTCATAAGTGTACTTAGAAGAAATTATTTTAAATAGATTGTGAAGAGGAAGAAGAAAAGGAACGAGAAACATAAAAAAGAAGAGGATATACACTAGGAACAAACCCTAGAGAAATAAGAAATCATTGGAAATAATAATACTCAGAGGGGGGGTGAATCAGTATTATCAGTTCAATAATTTTTCATTTCCCAAACATATATATATACGCTACTTTTGTGAAGTGAACTAGCGTGTGTACGCTATTGTGATTAGAGAAACCAATGTATACCCAGAGAACTTATGATTTAGTCAATTTATCATGTCTTGATCTTTAATCAGTGCATTAGTAACTTATTAAATAATGCAGTAAAACCAGCACACATAAGAAACACACATGAATACCAAGATTTAAGGTGGAAACCCTATGCAGGAGAAAAACCACCTGTTGCTGTTGTCTTTGTCTTCTTTTAATATTAAGAAAATATATTTAAAATCTTGTATTGGTGCAGACTCATACCAATATGTAGGAACCCACCTGAAGAAGGCTACAACCTTCTCTCGTTTTCCAACTTCTACTAGAAGGGAGTTGCAACACCCTAGCTCTTGTACTAAACAATCTATTTACTAGTACGTAGGCCCCGACCTACAGAAGGCTACAACCTTCTCTCTTCTTCCAGCAACCACGTTTCATAAGTTTTCAGACTAGATTCTCCTAGTACACAACAATACAAATGAAGGCCTCGTTTCATCAAATTTTCATACTTGACCCATCAGAACTTTCAAACTGCATCAACTAATAACCAGATAATTTGATCAGTCAGATCATTGTCACCAAAACACTGTGTTGAACCTAGAAATCCACATCATCATTCATAACCAGCTGAAACCAATGTGTATACACGTCTTTTGTTCTGTGAACCAATGTGTATACAATGTTTTGACTACCTGCGTATACATCTTAAACTACCTTTCACCATCCTTTATCTTCAACCCTTTCATTATTATTAGTAGACTTTAGTTCCATCTTCCTGTTCTTTTGTACCAATGCCCTGTTACCTCTGAATAGACCTGTTACACTGTGAGTTGCCTTTTGTCAAACTAAACTAACCTGTGAGTGAGTTTCCATCAAGAACAACACGTGTATCATAATGCCAACAATCTCCCCCTTTGGACTTAATGGAAACCATGATGGTGTTATGATGGTGTTGATTACTGCAAGTTGTAGAAACTGTTAGAGATAACATGCAACACCAAAATACTCTACCCCTTTGACATCAAGGGTAAAGGGTGGACCAAGCTACTCTCCCCCTTTGATATACATTATGTTGTCCATGCTCCCCTGAGTACATGCAAATTATGTAGAGATATGTTTCAAAAGAATAACATGACTCTATAATTCAACTAAGTGAGTATGTCCTTCCTAAGACCAATGACTCATACATACATCAATCACCCAACCAAGTGGGGATACACCACATTTGATGCCTCCACCCAACCAAGTGGGTATATACCAATTGTTTATACATAATATAAATACAACAATTATTACATCATCCATCCTAGGCATAGTGGGTATACAAATTACATTATATGTCCAATAGGACTCATTCAAACATAGACTATGACAGAAGGAGTCATATCACACCCTAGATCTTTACATGACTTATGCAACAAATAATATAAATATCTGAAACCATAGCTGAACTCGGAAACCATGATGCCAACAATGCAGAATGCGTGTGAAGGCTAATGCGCCCCCTGAACCTGTGCTACCTATGCATTGTCAATAAGTCATTCATCAAGGCATATTTGTCAGTCAGATAAAAATCATTGAACAAAGCATATTGTGAGACTGTAATCATCACTATCATATTGAGCACCCATATTAGAGTCTAACCCACTGTTTTTCTGTCAGAAAAACATATACGCTTCTGCATCCACAAAAACCCACGTGTATACATGACTATACTTCATGAAACTCGCGTATAAGAACCTTCCTCTGAAAACTGGATTTAACAGCATGATGATGCAACAAATACTCCCAGTTTTTGTCTGAGATATTTGAATGTTTCTCTGGGAAGTGGTTTGGTGAATATATCAATAACCTGTTATTTGGAGGGAACATACTCCAATTTAACCTTTTGTTCAAGCACTTGTTCTCGTACAAAATGGTACTTAATGGGTATGTGCTTGGTCTTAGAGTGCATGACTGGATTTTTCGAAATATTGATGGCACTTGTATTATCACATATAATGGAGATGGGTGGAGTACATGTGATTTGAATGTCTTGTAATATTTGCATCATCAAAAGTAGTTGTGTGCAGCAAGATACAGTAGCCACATATTCTGCTTCAGTTATAGATAAGGAAATCAAACTTTGTTTCTTGTTGAACCAAGACACCAACCGTGAACCCATATAGAATGCTCCTCCACTAGTGCTCTTTTGATCATCAACATTTCCTTCCCAATCTGCATCTGTATATGCATGAAGAGTAAGATCTGTCTCTTTAGGATACCATAGTCCAAAGTCTTGAGTTCCTTGAAGATATTTGAAAATTCTTTTAACTAACTGAAGATGTGATTCCTTTGGATTTGCTTGGAACCTTCCAACAATTCCTACTGCATGCATGATATCAGGTCTAGTACCTATTAGATAAACCAGACTTCCAATCATAGATCTGTAAGTTGGTTGGTTTACTGTTGGTGATTCATCGTTAGAATCGAGATTGCATCCTGTTACCGTTTGAGTACGTACTAGTTTAGTATCTTCCATTCTATACTTCTTCAAGATCTGCTTGAGATATTTGGTTTGTGAAAGAAAAAGTACCATCTTTTGTTTGTTGTACTTGTAGAACAAGAAAACATGTAAGTTCACCAAGTAAGGACATTTCAAATTCTTGATGCATTAGTGAAGAAAAATTCTAACTCATGGATTCTTCATTGCTACCAAAGATGATATCGTCAACATAAACAACAATAATTAGCAGTTTATCATTTTCAATCTTTGTGTATAAGTTGCTATTTGTAGAACCTTTTGTGAAACATTGTTGTTGTAGATATTTGTCAAGATGGTAATACCAAGCCCTTGAAGCCTATTTCAGACCATAGAGAGCCTTTTTGAGCTTGCATACGAGTTTTGCATCATTTCCTAAAATGAATACTTATGGTTGCTCAATATAAAATTCTTCTTCTAAATCTCCATTAAGAAAAGTTGATTTTACATCCATTTGATATACTTTGAATTTTCAAAAACTAGAAAGAGAAAGAAACATTCTTATGGCTTCAAGTCTGGCAACAGGTGCAAAAGTTTCTTCAAAATATATACCTTCTTGTTGAGAATATCCTTTACAAACAATTCTTTCCTTGTTTCTAATAACTTCTCCATTTTCATTCAACTTATTCTTAAATATCCATTTTGTTCCTATAACATTTTTATCATGAGGTCTAGGAACTAAATCCCAAGTATCATTCTTTTCAATTTGTTAAAGTTCTTCATCCATGGCCTTAACCAAACATTCATCTTTGCTAGCTTCATTTACATTCTGTCGTTCTGTGGAGGATAGTAATTCTAGATAACTTGAGGTCCTTGTAAGAGTTCTTCTTGTCTATACTCCAGACCCTTTTTCTCCTAGAATTTGAGATTCTAGATGATTCTTCTGAACATACCTAGATGGAGTCTTTTCCGTGTCTGTTTTATCTTCTTCTGGTGCTTCATTGGCTTCTTCTTCTATATCATTTTGATTTGATTCGGGAAAGCATTCCCCATCTTCTTCATTGTCATATTCCTCTGTTGATTTCATTTTTTTCCAGATTTTTGCATGCTTCATCAATTACAACATCAATGCATTCAACAATTTTCCGAAGTCTTTTATTATAAAATTTGTATCCTTTACTTTTGGATGAATAACCAAGAAGAATTCCTTCATCTGCTCTGGGTTCAAACTTACCAAGTTTTTCATCAGCCCTTTTGATGAAACATTTGCTTCCAAAAACTCTAAAGTGTTTTACAGTAGGAGGCTTACCATACCAAAGTTCATATGGAGTTTGATTGATATTTAACCAAACATTTTCTTTGTTGAGAATAGTCACGATAGCAAATTCAACGTCACCCCAGAAGGTTGCAGGAGTTCCAGACACATCAAGCATAGCTCGAGCCATTTGTTGAACTGTTCTGTTCATTTTTTCCACCAAGCCATTTTGTTGAGGAGTTTTGGCGATGGAGAATTGAATTTTTATTCCATGTTGTTCGCAAAAGTCAAAGAATTCATCTGATATGAATTCTCCCCCTCGATCAGATCTGAGACATTTGATTTTTCGATCTGATTCATTTTCAACTAAAGATTTGAAGGCTTTCAACTTTTCAAATGCTTCATATTTAAGCTTCAGTAGACTTATCCAACGCATCCTGGAAAAATCACTAATAAATAAAATAAAGTATTCTTCTCCATGAGGTGAATTTGTCCTTGTTGTTCCACATAAATCAGTATGGATGAGTTCAAGAGCCTTGCTGATCCTTCTTTTTCACTGAAATGATCTCTATTTTTCTTATTGATTTGACATGGTTTTCATATGGTATTTTCTGGGATGTTGATATTCAGAAGATCACAAACTACCTTGAGCTTGCATTCTTTTCTTATTTGAGAAAATATTAGATGTCCCAATCTTCTATGCCATAGCCAGTTTTCATCTGTTTTGGTTAGATAACATTGTTGTTGTCCCCGTTTGAGTATGTATAAGTTGTTTGGAATTCTTGTACCTTTGACCACGACCATTCCTGTATCAAACTCACGGACCACACATCCATTTGATCAAAACAAAACTTCATTTCCTTGATCAAACATTTTACTGAAACTAAAAAGGTTATTCTTTAAACCATCTACATACATGACATTTCCAGCTTTAACCTTTTCTTTCAAGAAAATAGAACCTTTTCCTTTAATGACAGTTAGAGTGTCATTTCCAAATGAGACATTCTTTTCCTTTGCTAAAGCATTATACGAGTGAAGTTTCTCTTTATCACCTATCATGTGTTTGGAGCATCCATTGTTGATGTACCACTGATTTTCTTTTCCTTCTGCATATAGAGGTATGACACATCTTTTTGATTGAGATTCCTTTGTCCATATCTTGGGATTTAATGATGTTTTCTCCTTTTGAAGTGTTGGCTGAAATTTTCTCCTGCATTCAGATTCTTCATGACCAAAGTTGTTACAAATTGAACATTCTATTTAATTTTCAAGAGGTGAAAGTTATTATATTAACTTTTCTTGATTCCTATTACACTCCTTTGATTTCGAGCTTCTCTAGTGATGGTGGTTTTGTAATCAACACATTGAGAAACCTTATGCCCAAAGTTGTGACATGAAAAACATTGCCCATTAAAGAAGTTTCTGCGATCATAGAATCTTTTGGCATTGTTTACCTCTTGGTTGAAGCTTCTACTGATATTCATCCTTGGAGTAAATTGAGTATTATTTACCTGATGAGTATTTTTAGGCCTTTTCTGACGATTGACATATTGTTCACTGGTCTTTGCAGCATCAAGATAGCTTTTGGTGGAGGCTGGCAACTTCTGTGATTGAGATGATTCTTCAATATATCTAAGACCCGTATTTATAAGAGGACAACATTGAACTTTGATGATTTCATTTAAAGTTTCTGATCCTTTGTCACTATCTTCATGCATATAGGAACTCCTTCTATTGACAACCTGTTTTCTATTGCCTTTTGTATATTCCTTTCCCTTTCCATATTTATCTTTATGAGGACATTTGGTAGCATAATGGCCAACTCTACCACAAGCAAAGAATTTGAAAGGTAGCTTACCTCTAAATCTTCTGGAACCTCGTTGAAGCTTCTTGAAAACATTTACCTCATCTTCTTCTTCTTAAATGCATCCCGATTCATTGTGCTCTTCCTGTTCTTTTCCCTTTGTTGATGCTTTAAAAGCGACTTCTCTCATATCTGATGGACCTCCTTTTCTCATTTCAAAGGCAGTTAGGATTCCATGGAGTTTAGTCATACTAATAGTTGAAGATACTATTTTTCTTCTATGGAAGACACTTTTGACTCAAATTTAGAAGACAAAGATCTCAAAATTTTCTCAACTAAAGTAGCTTCCCTGATCTCTTCACCCAGATTCTTCATACAATTAAAAATATCATCTATACGTAAAAGGTAACTAGCAATACTCTCATCACTATGCATCTTAAGAGTTTCATACTGAATTCTAAGAGTTTGAAGCTTAACACATTTTACCAGAGAGTCTCCTTCGTAGCTCTGAATGATTTTGTCCCATATTTCTTTGGCTATCTTGAGTTGCATGACTTTGACAAATTCTGATTTTGACAGACTTCCCAATAACGTATTGACAGCTTTGGCATTGGTTTCATATAACTTCTTACCTGCAGAGTCTGTAGGTATTGTTTCTGGAAATTGATATCCTCCTTCCACAATTTCCCAAACATCCTCTCCAAGCGATTGAAGATAGGCTCTGGTTCTTATTTTCGAATATACCAAGTTGCTCCCATTGAAGATTGGTGGTCTAATAGATCCCATGCCTTCGTGATTATTCATCTTAAAAGATATTCCTTCAAGGGATCAAGCTTCTTCTGAAGAACTTGGCTCTAATACCAAATGTTGGAAATAAAACTGAAAGGGCGGGGTGAATCAATATTATTAGTTCAATAATTTTTCATTTCCTAAACATATTTATATACGCTACTTCTATGAAGTGAACTAGCGTGTACATGCTACTGTGATTAGAGAAAACAACGTATACCTAGAGAACTTATGATTTAGTCAATTTATCATGTGTTGATCTTTAATCAGTGCATCAGTAACTTATTAAACAATGCATTAAAACCATCACACATAAGAAACACACATGAACAACAAGATTTAAGGTGGAAACCCAATTCGGGAGAAAAACCACCTGTTGCTATCATCTTTATCTTCTTTTAGTATTAAGAAAATCTATTTACAATATTGTACTAGTGCAGACTCATACGAGTACGCAAGCACCCACCTACAGAAGGCTACAACCTTCTCTCATTTTGCAGCTTCTACTGGAAGGGAGTTGCAACCCCCTAGATCTTGTACTAGCCAATATGTTTACTAGTACATAAGCGTCGACCTACAGAAGGCTATGACCTTCTCTCTTCTTCCAGGGACCACGTTTCATAAATTTTCAGACTGGATGCTCCTGGTACACAACAATACAAATGAAGGCCTTGTTTCATCAAATTTTCATACTTGACCCATCAGAACTTTCAAACTGTATCAACCAATAACCAGATAATCTGATCAGTCAGATCATTGTCACCAGAACACTCTGCTGAACCCAAAAACTTGCATCATCATTCAAAACCAGTTGCAACCTCAAAAATCATGCATCAGAATGTATACGCTACTTTACTGAACCCAACCTGTGTGTATACACTACTTTCTTTAACCAAACTTGCATATACCTTCAAAACTAATAAAACATAAAACTTCTAAATCAAGTCTGTACCAACCGGCAATATACTGAACATCTATTGTCAATTTACAGAGCTTTACACAGATAGTAGTAGAGATAACCCTCCTCACTTAGACAATTAATCAATCAAACACCAAACTCCTTATGCATTTAGTTTTACATTCAGATCTAGGAAGACTTCATTGACAGACAACAGTAAAATAGTAGAATTGATTAGATAGATCAGTCATTTATGAAGAATAGGATTTTCCTTTGTATACACTACTTTGAAGGGTCGAACCTGCATGTATACGTGCTTTTACCAATTCGAACCAGCGTATATATATGCAAATATTAACTCACAACTTTGTTGCTATTCTAGACTTCAGATAAACCTAGATCATGACATTTAAAGAATAAAACAGGTGTACACAATCAGATCTAGCCCAACCAATATCAGATCATTCAATGATAAGTCATTTCAGGTCTCATGATCCTAATCCAACATTGAATTCAAGGTGCACAAAATATTAAATATTAAATCACAAACACAGCCCTTGCAACATATAATATACTTCAGATAGAATTATTCCTGAGAAACCCTTTCACTTTCACACCATGGCCTTATGATCTTCTCCTCCTTATATAGTTTTTAGTCTCAATACCTCGGATCAAAACAACTTAGGACTCGTGGTATTCTTAGACGGGATCAAATAGTCATTACTCTACTCAATACTGTGGGCTAATATGATGATATTGACCCTTGGTATTGTTTACTCTTGAATCTCCTTTATTTTCGCACATATATGTGCTTTTCTTCTTGTGAAGGTGCGTGTATATGTATACACATCTTTTGTTCTGTGAACTAGCGTGTATATGCTATTTTGACTAAGTGGACCTGCGTATACATCTTAAACTTCTTTTCACCATTCTTTACCTTCAACTTATTCATTATGATTAGTATACTTTAGTTCTATCTTTCTGTTCTTCTGTACCAGTGCCTTGTTACCTTTGAATAGACCTGTTACACTGTGAGTTGCCTTTTATCAAACTGAAATGACCCATGAGGGAGTTGCCATCAAGGAAAACACTTGTATCATAATGCCAACATAAATGAATCCAACCATATCTTGTAATGCATTGGCTGGAATTACCACTCCTCAAACTATCAAGATAGAAGGACATATCAAGAAGAAAAAGGTAATAGTGTTGATTGATTCAGGCAGTACCCATAATTTTATTCATTGTAAGATATCCAAGGAATTGAATTGCTTCCTATATCCAGCACCAGAGTGTCAAGTGATGGCTGCAAGTGGAGGAACTATAAATTTCTCTGGAAAGTGACATAATATCAAGCTATCCATGGGATAATATGTATTGAATAGCTCAATGCTTTCCATTCTAATGGGTGGTGCTGATGTTGTATTAGGAGTCCAATGACTACAATCCTTGGGTACAAAAGTTTTTAATTTTCATGAAATTTTGTTTGGAAGGAAAGGAAGTTGAATTAAGGGGTATCACAGGGAAACCAGGAAAGATAATCACCTCTAACATAATAACAAAGCTTCTAAAGAAAGAACAATGAGGTGTAGTTTCACAATTATGTTTGCTAGAGGTTCCCACATCAAAATCATCTATTTCTCAAGATCTCCAAAAATTCTTGGACAATAATTCCAAGGTATTTGAGACTCCCAAAGGCCTCCCACCTATTCTTGATCATGATCATGCTATTCATTTGATTCCAAGAAGTTTTCCTCCAAAGATCAGAAATTACAAATATCCCTATGCCCAAAAGAGTGATATTGAACATATGGTTTCAGAAATGTTAGAGGCCGGTATAATTCAACCTAGTCAAAGTTCTTTCTCTGTTCCAGTAGTATTGGTGCACAAGAAGGATGGATCATGGCGCATGTGTCCGGATTATAGGGAGCTCAGCAAGCTCACTATTAAAGATAAATTTACCATTCCTATCATTGATGAATTATTGGATCAATTTACTTCACCAAGTTGGATCTCTGTTCAAGATATCATCAAATCAGAATGAAGACTGAAGACATTCTGAAAATAACATTTAGAACTCATGAGGGTCATTATAAATTTTTGGTCATGCCTTTTGGCCTTACCAATGCACCTTCTACATTTCAAGGTTTGATGAATTCCATTTTCAAACCCTTCCTTAGAAAATTTGTGTTAGTATTTTTTGATGATATACTAATCTACAATAATTCTTAGAAGGATCATTTTCAACATATTGACAGGGTGCTCAAACTATTGGAGGAGAAACAATTATATGCACAAAGCTCCAAATGTTTCTTTGGAGTATGAGAGGTGGAATATCTGGGTCATATTTTATCTCATGAAGGTGTTAAGGTAGTCCCTAGAAAAATTAACGACGTTAAGGAATGGAAAATTCCCACATCCATAAAGCATCTATGAGGATTTCTCGGGTTGACAGGGTATTATCACAAGTTTGTAAAGTTTTATGGGAGAATTTCAGCACCTCTAACAACATTATTTAAGAAAGATGCATTTTCATGGACTCCAGAACAAACAAAGGCCTTTGAACATGTAAAAGCGGAAATGTGCCAAGCACCAGTCTTAGCTACGTCAGACTTCACATAAACCTTTATTGTGGAATGTGATGCCTTAGGAAATGGAATTGGTGTTGTTTTAATGCAAGAAGAAAGACCCATTTCTTTTGAAAGTTGTCCAATCGAAGGAAAGTATTTACACAAAGCTATTAATGAGAAGGAAATGTTGGAAATACTACACGCACTTAAGAAATGGTGACCCTACCTAATGGGAAGACACTTCACAGTAAAAATAGATCATGATAGTCTTAAATAATTTTTAGAACAAAGATTATCTCAGAAGAGCAGCAAAAATTTGTCACAAAGATGTTGGGTTATGACTTTGAAATCATCTACAAAAAAGGGAAGCAAAATGTTGTGGTAGATGCACTCTCAAGAAAGGATGATGATGTGGAAACATTGATTTGAACCATTTCTATTATCCAACCAGATTGGATAAACGAAGCAAGGGATGAATGGAATAATAACAAAGAAGTGTGGGCACTCATTCAAACATTACAACAAGATGCTAGTACATCTGATGCATTTAGTTGGAAAAATGAATTGTTATGGTACAAAGATTGCTTATACCTATGTAAGATTTCCCAACTCAAACAAAATATTCTTATGGAACTGCACACTTCCCCCTTAGGTGGGCACTTAGGATTTTTTAAAACTTACCATAGGGTTAAGAAGGAATCTTTTTTGGGATGGCCTTAAATCGGATATTCAAAAGTTTGTGGCGGAATTTTTGGTTTGCCAACAAAATAAAGTTGAAACAATTAAGACACCAGGTATATTACAACCTTTATCCATTCCAAGCCAATGTTGGGAGGAGGTTTCAATGGATTTTATCACAGGTTTACACAAGTCCGAAGAAAAGAGTGTCATCATGGTGGTAATTGACAGACTTACCAAGTATGCACACTTTTGTGCATTATCTCATCCATTTAAAGCTAGTACAGTTTCTACTACATTTATGGAAACAATTCAAAAGCTACATGGAAACCGAAAGATTATTGTAAGTGATAGAGATCCCATTTTCACTAGAAATGTTTGGACAGAATTATTCTCTTGTCTCAGTACTCAGTTAGCTCATAGCTCATCTTATCATCCTCAATATGATGGGAAAACTAATATAGTAAACAAATGTTTGGAAGGATATGTTCGTTGCTTTGTCTTTGATAAATAGACACAATGGGTCAAATGGTTGCCTCTGGCTAAATGGTGGTATAACACTTCCTTCCATACTGCAGCAAAAATGACATGATTTATGGCGCTTTATGGATATCATCCACCATCCATCACATTGTATTTAATAGAAAATTATATGGTTCAAGTAGTGGAATAACACATCAAGCATCAACAACAAGTTCTCCAACTTTTAAAGGATAACCTCACTTTGGCGCAGAATAGAATGAAACAGCATGCAAATCAAAATCACAGTGAAAGAAGTTTTGATGTAGGTGACTGGGTATTCCTACAGCCACAACCATATAAACAAATGTGCCTCAAGCAAGCTAAGAAGGATAAAAAATTATCACCAAAGTATTGTGGTCCATACAAGGCATTGCAAAAGATTGGTACTATGGCATAGAAATTGAAGCTTCCTGCAGCTTCCCGAGTGCACCTAGTTTTCCATGTTTTAGGTTTAAAGAAGGTTATTGGTGACAAGCTCCCAGTTCAAACAATATTGCCAAAACTTGATGAGGAAGGAAAAATCATATTGGAACCTGAAGCAGTCACAGAAATAAGAACTTGACAGCTAGGAAATCAATCAATTTTGGACTATCTCATCAAGTGGAGGAACTTACCCACTGAAGATTCCACATGGGAGGATGAGAATTTTATACATAAGAATCTAAAACTACTCAAGCGTTGAGGACAACACTTTTTTGAAGGAGAGGGGCATGTTAGGTCCTTATAATACTAGTGATTCCCCCATTACTATTGTCTTTGTAGCCCTTATTGTTATTATTGTGCCGCTATTATCCCCATATTGTTATCAATGTGCTCCATAGAAGCCCACTCTTGTTATTGTTGTGCCCTTATATTATTATTGTTATGTAGGATTTGATTATATTATGACCCCTTAGACTCCTATATATAGAAAGAAGGTTTACTCATTTGTATAATCCAAGAATTGTTCATTTGTGTAATGTAAAGGAGGTTGCCCCCTCAAAGATGTTGATTTTGAAGTCATTGATCTATCTTTTCTATCTTTTTGTGAGATGGTTCATAACATCTTTAGAAAAAAGAAGCATAACAACTCACTAGTCTAACTTTATATCACCAACAAATATATTTAAATTTAAGTAAGTTTTTGAAACCAGAATTCCTAAGAAGTCAAGCTCAAAACAAAACATTCTCTGAATTGGGGAAGGACAACACCTAAAATTAAAGATATGGGAATGAAATTCTATTTTATTTAGAGACTTCATTTGAAATAAAAAACTATAGAATAGTATAGCATATGTATTAACCCCAATACAGTATTAAAAAATGTCTATTTATAAAAGAAATCAACTATTAATTAATCAATATCTTAAAATAATATGTAATTACAAAGCTTTATTTTTGCACATTGCATGCAATCTATTGTATGGTTGGTTATTTATAATTATTTATTTCAAATACACATAAAATTCCATTTCTAAACCTCTATGAATGCAATGTAGGATCCACAATACCTCTTTGGATCATATATAAAGATCAAATTACTCACAATTATGATAAAGTTCACTCATTCATATAATTCATGTAAAAAAAATATAAATACTATTTTTTTCTCTAATGATGTACTTTAAAAATGTGTTTTAAATTGTTCATGCCTTAAATTATTTAGAGCATCTCTTTGTTGAGTCTTGAAAATGTCATTTATTTCCATTACACTTTCACTACTATGTCCATTATATCACCTCCATTTCACTACTATGTCACTACATTTATCCCACTTTCATTATCATTGGGCCACATTTATGTTTTTCCAAATTTTATTAATTCTTAGCCTTTTTAAGTGAATTTGTGGTTAAAAATCAGAAAATAATGTGCATATGCTTATACCTAACAAGTGGGTTGAGATTGTTGACATGTGTAGGTTAAAAGGAGGCTTCTAGAAGACCCTTATGTGGCACTGTAAGGCCAAATTCGAATTTGAGTGGAAAGGATCATGGGATCATGAGGATATGTGTCACATCTCCTAATTGTACTGAAACTCTAAGAAGACATGTGTCTTATCAGTTCCTATTTTGATTAGAACTCTAGAGGTAGAGGGAGAGATTCATGGACTCTCATTAATGAGATGGCTTCTCATCTTTTTGTATAAATAGGAAATCTCTCTCCTTCATTTGTTAGCTTAGAGTTTGGTGAGCTTGTGAGTTATTAAGCTTGTTAGCTTGTTAGTCTTAGCTTAGCTTGGCTTTGTAGTTCTTCCTTGATGGCTTTTGAAAGCTTTGGAGAGCTTTGTTGTACTTTGTAATTTTGAAGAATTTGAATAAAGCTTTGATGTTCTCAACATGGAAGGAGATGTGAAGTAGAGGTCATGGAGCACATTAGAATGTAAAGTAGAGTAAAATTTATTTTGTAATTTTACTTTGATTTCATTATGTCATTTTATTGCTTTCAAGCTTGATAGATTAGATTTTCCATTCATGCAATTTTAATTCATGTAAGTGTGTTCAACCAGTTGATTGTAGATTAGTTTTTCTTTACATTTTTTTCCATCAAATAGTGACATGAGATTTGCCTCTCTGTTGACTTTGTTTTTTTAGCTTTTCGATTTCAGTTATGCTTTGATTTCAGTCTTATTCATTTGCTTTGTTAGTTAGTTTAGATATCAAATTCTTCATATCATTGACGTTATCTCCTAAAGCCATAGCTTAGACTACTTAGTGAGCTATCGGAGTATGAATGATGTGATTTGATTTTAGCTTTATTTTTCTGCAATTAGATATCAAATTCTTCATATCATTGACGTTATCTCCTAAAGCCATAGCTTAGACTACTTGGCGAGCTATCGGACTATGAATGATGTGATTTGATTTTAGTTTTACTTTTCTGCAATTAGATATCAAACTGCTTATATCATTGACGTTATCTCCTAAAGCCATAGCTTAGACTACTTGGTGAGCTATCGGACTATGAATGAAGTAAATTGATTTTACTTTTATTAGTTTGCAGTTTTTGATTTGTTTGAGTGAAATAGCTTAACTTTTATTTCTGTATTTAGATAAACAGCAGAGACAGTGATTTCATGATCAGTATTTCATCTTTTGTTTGATTTAAGTAGCTGCATATTTATGCTTTTGTTCAAGTACTGATTTGATCAATAACATGTTTTGAGATATTCTAAAGCGCTAAGTTTTGGAAGTTACCATAAGGGACATAAACCTTGTCTTGAAATCTCTATCCATACTTGACCTTTAAAAGTATTCTTAAGACCTTAGAATAGGATTTCCATTTGCATTAGACACTTTAGGAGATCAACAAGAACAAAACCCCAAAACAAGATAAAAGCTATAAAACAACGAAGTAAGAAAAAAGGTTAACTAAGCACATATGGTGCACCACACTTCATTAGTTTACGATACTCAGATTGATAATTTATGTAGAGAAATTTAAGACATTATATTGACTAGACATTTTGGTGCCGTTGTCGGGGAAGTATAATTAGGAGACCTTATTTCTTACATCTAAATTTTTTTTAATAATTCTTGAGTATGCTCTCCTCCTGCACTTCGTGTGGTCTGGAGGATCAGAAAAAAGGATTGTTAAGTAAAAAAAAATTTAATAATTCTTGAGTATGCTCTCCTCCTGCACTTTGTGTGATCTGGAGGATCAGAAAAAGGATTGTTATGTAAAAAGAGAGAGAGAGAGAGAGAGAGAGAGAGAAGGGGACAAAATAAACTTCATCATTTCAATTGATTCAATAATAAATAAAATAAAATAAAATAAAATAAAACAAAAAAAAAAAATGAAACCCAACTTCTTTGATAGGTTCAAACTGTTCAAGATTGACTGGTTATGGTTTGTAGTGGTCATCAAAACACGGTATCTTGTTTTAATAAGATTTTGCAACTTAGCTGCAGAATGTAGCCTGATTCCGCAGCTAATTGTGAATTCCACAGCTGATTTCAAGGTTTAGCAGGTTACAGGCATCCAATGAAGAAACTGACCACATGGGCATCTCCGGAATTGTCCTGACATGGATCCTATCCTAGTCACCCAGCTCAGATTGATAAAAAAACAGCTTAAGACCTCAGTCAAAGTCTTGTTTTTAGCATGTTTTCCTTGAAGTCTTTGTTACCTGAAATTGAAAATCATTAATCCTTCTTATAAAAATTTACAATTTCAGAGAAAAAAAGAAGAAGAGAAAAACAATCTATGGCTATCCTCAATCCTAGCTTTCACTATGGCCTCAATAGAAACCTGCATTCTTTGTGGTAATTTTGGTACTGATATTAGATGTTGATTTGGGTACAAGTGCCATTTTACCCATGGTGAAAAGGAGCTTGGGAAGGTAAATGTAGTAACACACAATCTTAAAGATGATCTGGCAACGAGACCTTTTGGCAGTAGGTTCCCAGTTGGTGGCTTAGATGGGAAGTCTGGAGGTTGTCCTGGCTATCGTGAGGTTACTCCTCCTAGTATGGCAGCTGTAGCTACATTTGGTGCTTCAGCAACTGCAAGAAAAATAATAAATATCGATGTTGCACTTGCTGGTGTTTTAATTTGGAAAGGTGCTGTAAACTCTAAGTAAATTTGTCATTCAACTGGTGCAAAATTGGCTATAAGAGACCATGAGTCTGATACTAACCTGAAGAATATTGAGTGGGAAAGCAGTTTTGATCAGATAAAGGAAGTCGGTGCCTGGGTTTGTCAACTGATCGTGCACACGAGTACTACATTGCCTGTAAAGTAGATTTCATTTGCTACAAACAATTTCAAAACCACGACCATTAGGAATCAATAAGCATAAACAGCAGACCTGCAAATGAAATTCAACCACAGCAATTCAGGAAAAACGCAAAACAAAGAAAAATGTCAAACTTTGAATGCACGATTTGGCCAAACGGAGGCAAATTTGAAAAAAATAAAACATGGGTTTTTTCTCCAATAGGGTCAATTAGATAACCCAGAAACAGTTTTAAGAAATTCGTGGCGGTTTAAGAGAATTTCTCAGTTCTCTGAAGCCTCTTTTTGCCTGCCACGTGAAGAAAAATGGAATTTGAATCAATTAACTGACAGTTGATTTAATTCGGCTGCTTCCAATTTGAAATCAATGGTGTGCTGATAATTAACCATTTGCTGATTATATTCTCCCACCTTTTGCCACCCGTCTAACACCTGCTCTGCTGATTAATAGCAATTCTAATTGGATACGACTCTTTGCTAATAGACGTAACACCTGTTAACAACAATTCTAATTGGATACAACTCTTCGATAATAGACATAACACCTGTTAACAACAATTTTAATTGAATATGACTCTTTCTCAAAGCTTTTCACGTCTGTTGGCTACACAATTTGGATCTGAATTCTATCATGCAAAATTTTTATGTGTGATTAAATCGCTTGAAAGGGAATTGTTTACACACTTGCTAACCTGTAATTAAATGCTTCATGGTGGTTACATGCTTACATTGCAAGAGAGAGCACAATATTGGGACAAAATCACCTTACACGAGTTAGAAATGAGAAGAGTTTCCAGCAATAAACTAAGCATTATTCTCGTGATATTGTTGTTCTTGTTTTTCTGTGGACAAAGGAGAGAGCCACATTCAAATGAGCTAATTTGAGCTTCTGCCTAATTTGTAAACTTTCCTTTACTTTGACCAAAAGGGCTTGTTATGTTAGAGACAGATCTACATGTTGGCTCTGCATTTGTCATATGCTGTGTTAATTTTAATTGCAAATACAGAAATTTGCTTGTTACCATCTGAAATCGTTTTGCTTCCACATAACCACTCTGTTTTCATGCATGTTTACGCAGTAAAAAAAGGCAGAATGGGTCTCATTGTGAGGACAGAACTGAGGGAGTCATCAAAGCTATTGAAAAGATCATACATTTCCATTACTTTGATATATTTTCATCATTAAAATTGTTTTGCTTCATATACCAGTTACAAAAAATTTATTTTTCAGGCAGACAGTGAAGAAAATTAAAAAAAAATATAGCAGATCATGAATAATCAGTCTTGTGCACCAGCTGTGATCTTAGGCTCTCTCCCCCTGGTACTTTCCTGCATAAAATCTCTTTTCCAATAACTTAAATTAGAAAACTAATGGTTGACTGTCTTTTCACTGTGGAATGCAGCCTGATTCCGCAGCTAATTGGCAATTTCGTAGCCATTTTATTACTTCTATAGGTTATAGGTGTCAAGAGATGAAACAAACCACATGGGTAGCTGGGAAAATATCATTACATGGATGGTGTCCTATTCATTTGATCCAGGTTGATGAAAAATACTCCGGTCAAAGGGAAGTCATGGTGTGTGTTATCACTAAGTCGCCACACTAAGTCGCTGCATGTCAAGAAAAAAATTAAAAATTTTGAATCAATGAAACGAATAAGTTATTTGCTCACTATTCTGAAGGTATTGATTAATTTTGGACTGATGATGAAAGATGAATGGCTAACTTTTTAGTCAAGATTTTTAGCTGCAGAAACTGTACACATTCCGCAGCTAAAGTCCAATTCTGCAGCTATTCTCCAATTCCGCAGCTGAAAAACCTCATTGTTCAAATCAACCTAATTTTCTTATGCAAAATCAGATTTTGATGATTCAAGTACCGTTGGAAAGATCTCAACAAGATCTACACAATGAGAAATCCATCATTAGAGTTTGAAATGGAAAATAATGAAATAAATTGCTGAAAAGAAGCAACATCAACTTGAGGCACTAATTCCAAAGCACGTATAAACTCTTTTGATTTTTCCTTTGAGAACTTGTTTCATTAATACAAATTCTTAGTTTTGTGTGTAAATATCATAACTAGAGAGATTGGCCATCTCTCTCCTTTGATAATCTTACATTCCATTGCAGAAGAAGTATTAGTTTTTTTGCAGGTTCCAAGAGGAAGGAAAAATGACTATAAGAGAATGGTGTCTCTCTAAGAGACCAATTTGTTTCATAAGAGGATGATCAGCAACAAAGAGGAAATATGCTAATGCAAAATCAGATCCAAACACTTGAAAAACTTTCAGATACTATTGTCTCCATCACATCCATACCTCATAATAAACCATTCACCTCATTTCACTTCATACTTTCCATTTACATGCACTTTCCATCTCTTTTTGTCCATTCATAATCCACAAATAAAAGCAAGAGGCTCATTCACATGCTTATTGCCCATTGACATTTCTGCTCTCCATTGCCATCTTCCATTTTCATCTTTCATTTCGTGTCATTTTCATTTCACAAATAAGCCCTTACTCAATGCAAATTATTGAGTCCATAGTCTTTTGAGTCTAAGTTCCTTGTAAAGACACCTTGAGACTTGCATGCCTTAATGGCAAGTTCTCGTGCTGACAAACAATGGGAATACATTAATGTTCCTTGTTCGTCAGATCTTCTAGGTGACTCGACATCGGCAAATTCATTTGTACCTAGCAAGATGTGTTTGGGCATCTTGACTCTCATTGTCATCAATGGTGAGAGTTCTCGTGTTGACTACTGGCATCCATTAATGGCCACTAAGTCAACAATTTCCGGCTATGTTCGACATCAGAACATTTTTGTCACATAGTAGGAATTATGCCAATGATTTTTGAAGACATGAAGACTATTATTTTCAACATTTTGGAGCAGATTTAGCAAGTTTTAGTAGAAGCAATAAAAAGTCATCTTATCTCTTTATCCATGACTCCTCTTGTTCAGCTACTTGAAGAAGAATATGATCATAATTTTGCAGCCACCACATATACAACTCATCCATTCCAAATGGTAAGTTAAGGTACGTCATTTTTTTAAATTTTGACCATAGAATTCCATAAAAAGCTAGAATGATAATTGTTGGAAAAACATTTCTCTTCCTCATTTCATAAAATTGTCAATACCATCAGTTGGTGGGGAATGCATTCATCTTCATATTTTGCCATGTCCATATCATATTCAGGAGCCCACATACTTCCAACATATATTAACTATGACATTGTTATTATAAGCATACAATGGCTTTTCAAAAAGTGCTTAAAGGAGAAATTGGATACAACAAAATCATGGTTGTAACACAAGAACCAACTATGTTGCAATTTAAGTAAAACACTTTGCAAAAATATGAAGTTATCAAATGATATCATGCGAAGTTAAGCAAAAGTTCAAGGATCAAAAGAGTTAATATAATATATATTGCATGAGTACATGCAATAACTTCCATTGGGGGGTATGTTGACTCTTGAAAATGTCATTCATTTCCATTACACTTTCACTATTATGCCCATTATATCACCTCCATTTAACTTCCATTTCACTACTATGTCACTACATTTATCCCGCTTTCATTATCATTGGGCCACATTTCTGTTTTTCCAAACTTTATTAATTCTTAGCCTTTTTAAGTAAATTTGTGGTTAAAAATTAGAAAATAATGTGCATATGCTTATACCTAACAAGTGGGTTGAGATTGTTGACATGTGTAGGTTAAAAGGAGGCTTCTAGAAGACCCTTATGTGGCACTCTAAGGCCAAATTCGAATTTGAATGGAAAGAATCGTGAGATCATGAGGATATGTGTCACATCTCCTAATTGTATTGAAACTCTAAGAAGACATGTGTCTTATCAGTCCTATTTTGATTAGGACTCTAGAGGTAGAGGGAGAGATTAATGGACTCTCATTAACGAGATGGCTTCTCATCTTTTTGTCTAAATAGGAGATCTCTCTCCTTCATTTGTTAGCTTAGAGTTTGGTGAGATTTTGAGTTCTTAAGATTGTTAGCTTGTTAGTCTTAGCTTAGCTTGGCTTTGTAGTTCTTCCTTGATCGCTTTTGAAAGCTTTGGAGAGCTTTGTTGTACTTTGTAATTTTGAAGAATTTGAATAAAGCTTTGAAGTTCTCAACATGGAAGGAGATGTGAAGTAGATGTCATGGAGCACATTAGAATGTAAGGTAGAGTATATTTTATTTTGTACTTTTACTTTGATTTCATTATGTCATTTTATTGCTTTCAAGCTTGATAGATTAGATTTTCCATTCATGCAATTTTAATTCATGCAAGTGTGTTCAACTGGTTGATTGTAGATTAATTTTCCTTTACATGTTTTTCCATCAAATAGTGACATGAGATTTACCTCTCTGTTGACTTTGGCTTTTTAGCTTTTCAATTTCAATTATGCTTTGATTTCAGTCTTATTCATTTGCTTTGTTAGTTAGTTTAGATATCAAATTCCTCATATCATTGACTTTATCTCCTAAAGCCATAGCTTAAACTACTTGGCGAGCTATCGGACTATGAATGATGTGATTTGATTTTAGCTTTATTTTTATGCAATTAGATATCAAATTCTTCATATCATTGACGTTATATCCTAAAGCCATAGCTTAGACTACTTGGCGAGCTATCGGACTATGAATGATGTGATTTGATTTTAGTTTTACTTTTCTGCAATTAGATATCAAACTGCTCATATCATTGGTGTTATCTCCTAAAGCCATGGCTTAGACTACTTGGCGAGCTATCAGACTATGAATGAAGTAAATTTATTTTATTTTTATTAGTTTGCAGTTTTTGATTTGTTTGAGTGCAATAGCTTAACTTTTATTTCTGTATTTAGATAAACAACAGAGACAGTGATTTCATGATCAGTGTTTCATCTTTTGTTTGATTTAAGTAGCTGCATGTTTACACTTTTGTTCAAGTACTGATTTGATCAATAACACGTTTTGAGATCTTTTGAAGCGCTAAGTTTTGGAAGTTACCATAAGGGACATAAACCTTGTCTTGAAATCTCTATCCATACTTGACCTTTAAAAGTATTCTTAAGACCTTAGAATATGATTTCCATTTGCATTAGACACTTTAGGAGATCAAAAAGAACAAAACCCCAAAACAAGATAAAAACTATAAAACAACGAAGTAATAAAAAAGGTTAACTAAGCACATATAGTGCACCACACTTCATCAGTGTACGATGCCTGGATTGATAATTTATGTAGAGCAATTTAAGACGTTAAATTGACTAGACATTCTTAATAGTATTATCCTACAAATGAAATAACCTTTTCCATGGAAACACACATCCCCTTATCTAATTTATAATGATAAAATCTTATTTCAATTACTTTGAGAGTAGGCTAAATCTCATAAATTAGATTCTCATTTTCTTTGGATATAAAACTAAGTCCCATAAATTGGATACAATTGAAATGTGTCAAAGTAATTCATAAACATAAAAGATAAACTCACATTCCCACCATTACACCTTATACCCTATACAATTATTAAGTAGAGTATTCACATCACAAGCATGACAATAATTAACTTCATGAATGAAAATTTCACTTAAAAATGGTGAAGGTTCTTATGAGGAAGATGATGAATGAATGGGATCAACTATTGTCTTTATTTTTGTTGGAAAATTATTTACATAATATTAACAAAAATGGTTTACAAAAATTACAAGCAGATAGCCATGGTGAGTCACATCCTGAAGACTCCGTAGAAGGATGTAGAAGGAAAAGCATCTGACTTATGGGGGGGGCATCGGGGGGACTAGATGGTATGCCCATGAATAAGAAGATCTATGTAATCATTATAGTTAAAAGACATTGATAAGACCAAAACAAGAGAATTGAGAAAAGCCATTAAAAGAGAGACACTACCACTGTTCTAGCCATTACATACTGACAAAACATGCCGAAAAAGTCGGTGACAAAACATACCAACAACAAAACCATAGATATAGTGGACCTAGTCAAGCTAAGTTGGTGCCATATAATTTGGATAGAGCATGGACACCCTACTACTGTGTATTGTTTCCATTGGTTGGACCAAAAACCTGTGTGCTTCCAGGACCAATAACCTTTGTGCTTCTAAGACCAGAGGGGCAAAATTTAGGTTGTTATTCCAAGATGTACTAGTTGTATGGACTAGGGTGAGGGGGAGAGTGTATTTGGCTTGGAAGATGCACTTCCATGGGACAAAGAGAGGAGTTCCACAATTTGCTAGCAGGGTAATTACACCTAACTACATAGATGGTGGATGGTGAGGAAGAGTTGAGAGGGACAAAAATTGAGGCAGAGGGACCAGGGGAGTGTGAGGAGGGAAGATCTAGAGGATTGACACCACCAAGGTAGTGGGAGAGATGACGGAGGTAGGAGTAGAGGTCACTGGAGTGGGTGTTGATGTCTGCAATTCTTCTGGAAGCATTAGAGTGGTCACGTTCCTAAGAGAGGAGGTGGAAGGCAAGGAGATTTTGAAGAGCCTAGAGGTTTTTTGTGGCACCCCCTCCATGGCGCATCGCCTCTACTTCTAATTTAGTTACCTTACAACGAATATGGGTTGAGATATTATTGTCGAAGTATGCCAATTTGGCTTCCATTGTTGGAGCAACGGGCATATGTCCTTCCCCTCTACCACAATAACCATGTCGAGCTAGGACTTGTTCACTAACCATTGGGGTGAATTGGAGGGAAATTTGGGGAGTAGGATTGAAAGAAGTCATAGAAGACAGACATGAAAAAATGCAGGATAAAGCATGGAGTGGGAGAGCCAACGATGAAGGAGGGAAACTCCACATTACTGACATGGTGTGTGAAGGTTGCAACATTAAAGTATACAAGATGGAGGTCAACAATGTAATTGATTAGTGTGTGTGAGGAAAGGACATGGTATAGTAGTTAAGGAGGAGAAAAGTCATGGGCGATCACACCAAGGTGAAGGAATGCCATGTTGAGAAATCTAGGGCATCATATGGATTAGGTTCTTTAGGTATATTTCTCTTAGACTTTTAATTTTTCTTGTGATTTCTCTTTTCTTATTATTAGTTCTTCTTTCAATTTATTATGTTCCTTTCATCAAGCCAGATGCCAAAAAATGAATATCACAACAAGGGACACAAGATGTAGGCACTTAGCCAAGGAAAAACCTGTATTTAGGGGGAAAACCAATCCAACTCTTCCACTAGTATATTTAAATCAAACTGAGACAAACAAAGACCTTAGACTTGACCAAAAGACCTTTCTCATCCACCAAATCAACCCTCAATTTTTTTCATCCAAGCTTCAATGATCAATTGCAACAATATTTCATTAATACTGCATTAAAGACAAAATTTTAGCCCTACTGCTTTAGAATTTTGGCCCAGCTTCAAGTTTACACCTTTGGCCCTCCTGCAACTTCAAATTCTTTGCATGTGTGAGGGAACATGAGAGAAAAATGAAGTTTTCTTCTTCGCTAGAGTTTCTCCTTTCTTCGCTAGGGTTTATCTTCCTTTTTCAAGCCTTTTACACTTGTCCTTCTTGCCTTCATTTCTTCTTATGATTGCAAATTGAACTTCTTGAATTGGATACACAAATAGGTCAAGTAGCACTCCAATTTATATTGGTTGTAGCTCCCATAATGAGGCCGACTTGATGCACTTGAGGCCGACTTAATGTACTTGAGGCCAACTTGATGGAGGATGCCTAGATGACTCATTTCACACCAAAATAAATTTCTTTCTTGATAGATAGAGCCTGAGAAAGGTCTTTTACATGATGACATGGACAAGGACACTTGACATAAACACTAGAAGCCTACAATGGAGGATTTGACCTATTAATCATTGAACCAAGCATGAAACCCATGCTTTAATAATTCAATTTCTTTAATAATAAAAAATTCTTTTTCTTTATTTTGACCAATATAATTATGAAGACTCACACTAGTTACATTCTTCAACATGCCAAGTAGAAGAGGATTTATTCTACATGAAGACAAGTGGTTGGGAAATCATGAACACCCAGATCCAGGAAGGAATAACTATTATGATGAAATATACACATATACAATAAAATCCAATGTTTTTATGAAAATAAATCTAGAAAACACTTTCAAGGCACTATAATTATTGGAAACAACCTAATGATTTTATTTTTATTTTTTATCTATGTACTAAAGTTGACACCACAATATTTCTTCGTATTCTTCTATGTACTAATCTCATTTGATATTTACAACTCAAAGACAAAAAAAAAAAAGTAATCCTTTTCGGAAGAGCTCGAAGTTGGAAAGGAGATAAGAGCTTGAGATGCTAGCGAACTATATTAATGCATCGATTCAAATGATCATTTAGAAAATGGCCAATTTTGGAAAACGGGTGGAGTGATTGTGTGACCTGTGCAGTCAAAGATGTAATCTGAACTAAGTCATTTTGGTTATTAATTGGTTATTATAACAGTTACATGCATGATATTATTATTTAATTTTTCCTTTGATTGTGTATTAGTTTGTCTTTGACCAAAAATCTTTGTTGCTTATCCCAGTTTAGCATTAGTAATTCAATTTTTGTAGTGATTGGTTAAAGTCTTTTTATGGGTTGTTTAGTAACTTACATTTCTATTAGCTACTAATTTTTTGTTTTTAGTTTTATTTATTTTTTCTATTATTTCCATTTTCATGAATTATAGTTTTTTCTCCATATTTTCAATTTAAAATCACATATTATTATATTAAAAAATTACTCAAAAAAATTAATTATAAAAATTTATATATATTAATAAAAAATAATACACATAAGTATATATAAAAAATAAACACATATATAAATGTTCATATATGTTAATATAAACAATATTAGTTAATCATATTTCTTAATGTTTAGTGATAAAATTCAACAATACAATATTTTATTAGTTGTTTTATTTTTGTGTTGAAATCTTTATGTCTTTATTGTTTTTTAGTTTAATTTGGGCATGATATTATGCATTCATTTTTTTAATTCACTGCTACTATTTACGTTTCACTAAAAATAAATTTACATTTGTCCATAGTTTAATATTAGAAATTGAATTGTATTCTTTTTTAATATCATTTTGATTTATTTATTTTATTTTGATTGAGTACACTTTAATCATATATCTAACACAAGCATCTGACACCTACACCCCATGCTCCACTTTGTTACTTGAGCCAAAACAGAGTGGGACCTCATGAATGGAAAGCCAATGGATCAAAATAGGAATGATTGCATTTTGGAGTGGAAAGTATTGAATCTTGTTTGCATTTCTATTGGATGTGGTATGTATTGGGAAATAATACTGAATTAGTGGCATATTTCCATTGACAACTTTGCAACTATGATTCATATGCTCTTCACAACGCGCCTTTAATCATGCTTTCCATTTCCTTGAACCAAAGAATTGTTATGTCAACCATTCCACTGTTCCAATTTGACTTTCACCATGTGTCTCTATTCATACATTTCTTTAAATCTCATCTTTTAAAGGTATGGAGCAAAACCAAGAACCTAATAAATTTGAGTCCAATCTATGTTTGGATATTAACAGATAGATGAATTCTTATAAAGGATATGAGAAGATTATTCCTTAACCTCCTACATCCAGCCATGAGGCAAAGAAACATAGAAGAAATAAATCCCTTCTGGCTCTAATATGTTCCATTGTTTTTCTCGTTAGTTTAATTTATGAGTGTATTCAATTTACCCATGGTGAGGAATCTGGCCCTAATCGGATTTGATCCTTAGATCTTGTCTGCAAGGTTTGCGACTCAACTTCCCCTCATGACCTCTGTATGTCAGTTTTTCATTCATGTACAGGGTATCTGCATGTAAACATGACCGAGCTTGCAAGAATTATAGTGGAGGTTAGCTGTGATGAGGCCTTTAGGGTTACCTAATTACCATGGATCTGAACAAAACAATGATAAGTAACAACCTTGGTGCCCTTGAAGACTACAAGAAACTAAGATTAATTTAATCCAATATCAACTATCAATGGACTCCATCTAAATTGGTTTATTTTATTATTTTCACCTTTTTCCAAAAAACGATATTACAAATGTTTTAGGGAGTCTCTAAAATTCTAATTTCTTTCTTTTTGAATATTAAACATGCATCGCTATAACAAACATTTTTTTGTTAGTGGGATGTTCATATATTAACATATCTATTTTGGAGAGGGTCATTTGCTTCTCTCAATCTCTAAGATTATCCAAATATTTAAAATACAAGGTTGTTATATCTTTTAAGATATAAAGTGTCTAGTTAAAAATAAATATCAGTTTTCACATTTCACATTTTCATGCTTTTTAGAGTTATTACATTATTTTTATTAATTTATAAATTATTTTAACATAAAATCTACTCTAATATTTTATCACCTTCTTTATTTATAATGATATTTTGATATTATTATTTTCATATGTCATTTAAGGTGTACAAGATATATTTTAATCACTCTTTTAATATGCAAAACTAACATATTTATAAACAAGAGTAAACACAACACTTGCAATTTCAAAACATTTAAACTCATTATTAATGGGGAGAGTTAATGTAGGAACTATAAACCTGAAAATGTTTATAGGGTTGACTACACTGGTTTTATTGATCTTGTTATCATATCATATGGTACAACCATTTCTTGAGGAATCTTATTTTTAATTTCAATAATTGCTTATTTTTATATGGCATCGTATTCATTAAACAACTTGGTTGTAGCACTTCATGGCAGGTAACACCTTAATATTAATCTGGAAATGGATTTGAGTTTAGATACATAGTTTTACAATGGTGATCCCTTTAATTCTTAGCCCTAACACATTTCTAGCTAGTCCTATCAACAACTGTAGTATCGAACCCTTCGTACCTTTTTTCTCTTGGTAACCTAGGTTACAGATTTTATTAATCAATGCACTTATTTTAAGTGATCTAGGTGAATTGAGTTTGGGTTTTCGAGTTTCAATGCTCTCGACATCTGATTTCATCCTCCTCGTACACGCGTTCCAACATTCATTGAACAATGAGGATGACAAGGGGTGGTTGGAGGTAACTGATCCCACCCCCGCCTGTTGTTGGTCTCGTCATTCAACACCCGTTCAAATTAACGCCTCTACTCGGCTCCCAGGTTTTCTCCTAAACTTGTTTTGAGTCTCTCTAAGGTGTTTCATGTATCCTTTTGATGTTGGAGTGACACGGATATGTCTCTTTCCCACTGCAGGTCTTCTTCGAGATTGCTATACAGTGGACTTGGGCAGCTATATTATGCATCTGATGCTTCTGGTACAGTATTCTTCCATCTTCCTCGATACTTTATTTTATTGATGAAACCCTGGGTGACTCATTATGCTCTTCTATGGCCAGGGTCTATCATGCATGTTTCCACTGCTTCTCCCAGCAATTTCTCAAAGTACATCTCCCTAGACCTAGGTTTTGAACATATTTTTGTTATCGTCTTTTATTTGAGAATATTAACTGTTAACACTTTCAGTTCTCTTAACTCATTGTTCCATCTTTCTCCAGGTACATTATCATTGTCTTCTTCCTCTATTTTCCTTCAACAGTTCGGCTCATGGGTTATTCCTAATTTAACTTCGCATGTTCCAGGTTTTTGGCCCCTTTCCTCTCTTACGATGATTAAAATATTTTCAAGGGTTTTTTATGTCCAGAATGGTGTTATAACATAGTTTTTCAGTATCGTTTGAATGTTGAGGGTTTCAATCCTCTCTCTTAAGATTATTAAGACTAGTTTACGTAAGGAAAATGTTATTTAGGACTTACCCTCATTATGTTATGCCTAGTTTCGATAATGAAAGATTTAAATAGTAACAATGGGGTTTTTCTGTGACATGCTTATGATTTATTTCGGTGGTTAATTACTATGCCACAGGAATTTGTTATAAGAATTTTATATCCCTTATATTTATTATGGATTGGACTGCTATATTTTTTTTAGATTCTTATTGTAGCTCTTAGCTCCAGTTGTTTCATGTATGAATATTATGTGGAATGTTATTCCATTGATAGTAAAGAATATTTGTTCTTTTCATTTACATTATATTTTCTTTTATTCTTCATTTTCTGGATAGATACCAATGAGGATGGAATCCAATTTATGAATCTATCTTGGTATAATCATTTGTAAAGAAAGAGGATTGTCTTCCTCTCAGGTTTCGACTTGAAGGAGGACTAACCTACTTGGATATTTCACAGTTGTTTCTTGTTGCTTGGAGGGTTTTATACACCACCCTGTTATGTATATATTACAATATGGCTTGCTTGATATTTTATTTAGGGTTGAATATGAGTAAAGGGCATCTCCAATTATAAAGTACATAAATACCCTGCATGTAAATAAGTTTATTGTTTCTTTATATTCATATTATTATATCACGCTACTATAACTTTTCATTTCTCTTATAGCCCTTCCAGCGGGGTAAAGAAAGAATACTTTATTACTAGATCGATTCCAAGACAAAATTTGATCTAAAGAAAGCACTAGCTTCCAAAATATCTATAGATTTATATTAACATAATTCAATCAAGAACAGGTACTATCCATAGCCTATTCAATCATATGTCTCTAGTATACCCTAACATTTCTAGATATTTTCTAAAACAATCATTCTTTTTCATATTATCAAACAAGTACGTAATGAAAACATTCTGGAAACATTACCATTTAATAGGGATACTTATCTATGTCACTTGGCCTTTCTAGAGATATAACTGAGAAAATAGACTCTTAACCACCCAACCTGTGAGACTGGCAATGACATCCAGATCTCCCCCTGAGCCTCCTAGCTTCGAGAGTGATTAAAGATAGTAACCATTCTAGACCTCAAGACCTTGGTCTAGTCCAGATTGTTCGTTCAGGGTTCCATTGGTTACCACCAACTTTAGAAGACCCTTGCTACTCTTAAGAACATCTTGTCAGAGACTTCTTCTTGCTTACACTCTACTTCCTATCATAACACTCATGTGTTTCCTAACTAAGGGATTTTTGCGTTAAATCCCTCTAGGGAGGAAGTAAATGTATAACCACCTAGAGATTAAGATATTCTTAATCAAGTCTTTCCTATTACCTCTTTTAACCAAACATTATTTAACAAGCAAATAATAATCACAACATCTATTCCTACATTCCTTTATGAGTCCATGTTAAATTAAGTTATCGAGTTTTACATAAAATAATAAAAGTAAAATAAAAGTAAATGTCAATTGTTCATATGCTCAGGGGTGTTACATTGGCCCCCCCTTGAGCGAAACACCATCCTGAGTGTTTAATCATGTCTTGGGAACATGTTATGATATGATTCCTACATCCATCTTTCATCTTCCCAGGTAGCCTCCTCTGGGATAAAGTTCCTCCACTGCACTTTAACCTACGTGATGGCTTACCTCTGTAGCATTGTTTCTCTCTGTTCAAGAATATGGAGGGGCTCTACCAAAAATTATTTTTCCAGATCCATCTGTTTCATAGGATAAAATGTCATTAATGATTAATATTCCACAAACATGTTCAATTATCATAAATGATTGATTAATTAAACTCTTACCTGCACTTCTTGTGAGTTAATGATGTGTCTAGGGTCATATATATATATATATATATATATATATATATAATAAGGATACATGGAACACATTATGAATTTGTATATGGTTGGGTAGCGCTAACTGGTATGCAATAGGTCCAATCCTTTCTAATATTTGAAAGGGTCCATAGTATCTAGGAGCTAATTTCGCACATCCTTTCCATTGTAGTGTACTTTTCTGTTGTCATACTCGAATATAGACATGATCTCCCACCTAAAACTCCTTATAAGTTCTTTTACTATCTGCATATGATTTCTGCCTATCTTGCACAACTTTCAAATTTTGCCGGATTTTCTTCACAGTGCTTTCCATTTTCACTAACATATTGGGTCCCAACATCAGCCTATACTCTGGGTTATTCCAATTAATGGGTGTCTTACTTAATTTCAGTGACTCATGGTAATTGTTTTTATAGGAAAATTCCACCAAGTGGAGATATTCCTCACATTTATTGGGTTGTTGCATTACATACATTCGTAGCATATGCTCCAGCACTTGGCTTAGACTCTCTGTTTTCCCATCCATTTGTGGGTGATACACAATACTAAACTTAATTTGAGTACCCAAACATGTAAAGATAGTTTTCCAAAATGCACATGTAAATTTTACATCTCTATCAGAAATCATAACCTTAGGTATCTCATGCAGCCTAAAGATTTCTCGCATAAATATATTTGTGATTTGTCTAGTTTTATATGTGGATTGGATAAGGATAAAGTGGGCTACTTTACTCAATTTATCCACCACTACCATAATTAAATCATTATGTTTTCTAGTTTTAGGTATTCCTATGATGAAATCCAAATTAATCACTTCCCACTTCCATTCTAGAACGGGTAATGGTTTAAGTAGCACAACTGGGTGCTGGTGTTCATATTTAACTTGGTTACACTCTAATAATTTGGCCAAATATTTTGTGATATCTCTTCTCATTCTGGGCAAAAAATAAGTTTTCTTAATGTCAAAAAATAGTTTTTGATATCCAGGGTGGGAAGCGTAAGGTCTCTTATGGAAATCATCTAGAATAAAGAGTCTAACAACTTGTTGATTAGGAACATATATTTTGCCTCTAAATGTCAGAAAATTATCTTCATTTATATTATAATTAGCTTGTTGTTTTGAACTGTTTGCTTGGTTGGTTTGTTGCCATAAAAACTTATATTATGGGTCTTTCTTAGCAGCTTCCTTAATCAGATTTGAGAAATGAAATTCCACTTGACTAAATGAAATTTCATATAAGTGATATGATTTCCTACTCAGAGCATCTACTTCCCGATTTTCTTTCCCTTTAAGATGTTTAATGTTGAAATTAAATTCACCTAAAAAGGTTGTCCACCTGGCTTGTTGTGCATTAATACTAGGTTGTTTAAGGAAGCTGGTTGAGCTACTATGATCCATCATCAATAGAAATTTTTTCGTCATAGGTAATGTCTCCATACTTTTAAAGCATGCATCACGAAAGTTAACTCTAAATCATAAGTAGAATATCTCTGCTCATGTTCCTTTAGTTTCCTTGATTCATAGGAAATTACTTGGTCCTCCTGCATCAACACACCTCCTACTCCTTCCTGACATGCGTCAGTACAGACCACAAAATCCTTTTCTGGATCTATAATATTTAATAATGGAGAAGTTGTTAATAAATGCTTTAATAACTTAAAACTATGTTGACATTCAATAGTCCACCTGAAGACTTTTCCTTTTTTCTACAAAGTCATTATATCTTAAGATATCTTGGAAAATCCTTAAATAAAACGACGATAATACCCTGCTAAGCCCATAAAGGATCAAATGTTAGCAACGTTAGCGGGAACAAGCCACTCCATGATGGTTTTGATTTTCTCGGGATCTACAGATATCCCTTCCGCAAAAATCACATGTCCTAAGTATTATATCCGATCTTTATAAAAATCATATTTGTTGAATTTGGCATATAACTGATGATCTATTAATGTTTGTAATACAATTTGTAGATGTTTCTTATGTTCCTCTAAATTTATGGAATATATAAGGATATCATCGATGAAAATTAGGACAAATTTATCAAGATATGGGTGGAATAGACCATTCATAAGGCTCATGAAAGTGGTTGGAGCATTGGTAAGTCCAAAGGGAAAAACTGCAAAATCATAATGACCATAGCGTGTTCTAAAATTCATTTTGGGAATATCCTCTTCCTTCACTATTATCTGATGATACCTAGACTGCAGATCTATCTTAGAGAATATTGTAGCTCCCTTGACTTGATCGAACAAGTCATCAATCTTGGGCAAAGGGTACTTGATTTTAACAATTAGCTTATTAAGTTGTTTGTAGTAAATAAATAACCTTAAGGTACTGTGATTTTTCCCGATGAACAAAATAGGGGCTCCCCAAGGAGATACGCTTGGGTGAACATAAAATTTATCGAGAAATTCTTGTAATTACATTTTTAGTTCAGTTAACTCCAGTATACTTATTTGGTAAGGGGTCTGAGACACCGGTGTAGCTCCCAGAATTAATTCTATCATGAAATCAATATCTTGCTTAGGAGGTAACCTAGGTATCTCTTCTAGAAACACATGAACAACCTCTTGGATTACTGGCAGGTTTCCTAAGGAGACTGACTTATCTTTGGAGTTATTAAATCCCACCTGGATTGCATATATTAAACATCCTTTACGAATACACTTACCTAACTGAGAGGAAGTGATTGGTTGCAGTACCATGGGCCTTTTAATTCCTTGCAGCTCTTGCCCAACACCCTCCTTATTAATGTAGCTGATGGTTTTATCTTTACAGTTTACTAAGGACCAATGGTCCTCCAACCAATCCATCCTGATTAGAATGTCATAAGAACCCAAAGGTATTACATTCAACCCTAACTCAATTGGCTGGCCTTCTATTTAAATGGGGTAGTTATTACTTTAGTTGTCACTCTTCTTTTTGCCCTAGTAGCTAGTTGCACTAACCAAGAATTTTTAAATTTACTGGTTTGCAAATGACATTTTTCAACAATTTTAGGACTGACATAACTTAAACTAGCCCCCAGGTCTATTAGAATTGACACAACATGATTAAACATTTTACCTTCCAACTCGATCATGCTTGGACGATATTTGACTTGATGATCATCCAAGGCAACATTAATCCTGGGTATGCTTTGCGCCACTTCACTAACCGTTGAAGCCTCCTGAATGTTAGAAACTCATTCTACTCTTATATGATGAGGGAAATTTTTGTAGTAATGTGGTTCCCCACAACCACAACACTTCAATGGGGGTTTTTATAATTGACCAGATTCTGGTTTAATAGAGACCTCCATCTGCTTTGACTCACTTTGAGATTTAAATTTTTGCTGACCTCTCCCAACACCTCCTTTCATGCTTTTCATGTTCTAAAAATTCTTTGATGTCTTTTTATTCGACCAAGTCTTTCCACTTCCCCTTTCTACTTCATCTATTGATAACAGATTCATTCTTTTGTGATGGCCTCGTCCATGGTTTTGGGGTTATCGAATTCCAGGTGCTCTTTCATAAAAATGCATAGGCTTCTCATGAACCGTTGTACTTTGGCCTTTTCCTCCCGAATGTAGGGTACATACCTCAACAGGGACATAAATTTGGCCACAAACTCATCCATAGAAAGTTGACCCAGTCGCAGATCATGAAATTCCTTTGCCTTATCGTCATAAAATCGTTCAACCAAATATTTTTCTTTGAAATATTTCTGAAAGTCTCCCCAATTCACCTTTTTCTCATCTATTGCATGTACAACCTTAACCTCTTCCCACCATAGCGTGGCCTTACCCTCAAGCTGGTAGATTTCTAATCTTGCTTTGAGATTATCATCATATTCATAAATTTGAAAGTATTTGTTAATGTTAATCAACCATGGTTCAACAACTTCGTCCATTTCTCCATAAAAAATTGGATGTTTTATCTTCTGAAATTCCCCGTTTAACTCAATTTTCTATTTCTTATTCTTTTGATGGTCTCACACATTGTCAGTTCCTTCTTCATTTCCACCCTTATCCTGTTTCGAATACTAAGTATGAATTCCTTCAAGCACATTTTCACCCCCCTGTCTTTTCCCTTCATTTCGCTCCTCGTTACTAGAGTTGGGTATTGGCATTCTATGATTCTTGCGGTTTGATAAACTATTCAATATTTTCTCCTGATCTTGCATTAGTATCTCATTGTGTGCCCTTAGACTGGACATCACAGTTCTCAACTGTTGAACCATTTCCATAAACATGGCAATGGGGTTTTGTTGGTTTCCTTCTAACTGCACCCAAACTTCTGGGTTAACACCTGCACCAAGTGTATGGCTGGGTTCTATTGATGGTCTTATGGGTTGCGTACTTCTGCACCCCTGTGCATCATGTTTCACTTTATTAATTTCTTACTCTTTTCTCTTGTTTACTATGATCACAACACATGCATTTGTCAATCAGTTGCCTGAACCCGGCTAGAGTGTTGTAACCAGGCTCTGATACCACTTGTAACAAACATCCTCCAGATTCAAGGGCAAACAATGAAAATGTTGATATGCATATATGTCTTGTCATCGATTGAATAAATAATTTTATTATTATTATTATTATTATTATTATTATTATGACAACATGTTTATACATATAAAAATATTGTTTAACTCTAGAGCAGAGATTGGTACAATTACAACACATTCCACATTATATTGGTATGGTATCATATTCATTAAACACCTTGGTTGTAGCACTTCATAGCAGGTAACACTTTAATATTAATCTGGAAATGGATTTGGATTCAGATACATAGTTTTACAGTGGTGATCCCTTTAATGCTCACCCCTAACACATTTCTGGCTAATCCTATCAACAATTGTAGTATTGAACCCTTCGTACCCTTTTGTGCTTGGTAACCTAGGTTACAAATTCTATTAATCAATGCAACTTATTGTAAGTAATACTGGGGAATTGAATTCAGGTTTTTGAGTTTCAATGCTCTCGACACATGGCTTCATCCTGCTCGAACACATGTTCCATCATTCATCAAACGATGAGGATGACAAGGGGTGGTTGGAGGTAACCGATCCCACCCCCTCGCCTGCTGTTGGTCTCGTCATTTGGCACTCATTCATGGAAACGCATATGCTTGGCTCCCATGTTTTCTCCTGAACTCATTTTGAGTCTCTCTGAGGATTTTCGTGTATCCTTTCCATGTTGGAGTGATGAGGATATGTTTCTTTCCTGTCGTAGGTCTTCTTCGGGATTGTTATACAGTGGACTTGGGAAGTTATATTATGCATCTATTGCTTCCGGTACAATCTTCTTCCATCTTCCTCGGTACTTTATTTTATTGATGAAACCCTAGGTGGCTCATTATGCTCTTCTATGGCCAAGGTCTGTCATGCAGGTTGCCACTGCTTCTCTTGACATTTTCTCAAGGTACGTCTCCCTAGTTTCATTTATGGTTTGAGCATATTAATTGTTAAGACTTTAAGTTCTCCTAACTCACTATTCCATTTTTCTCCAGGTACATTCTCATTATCATCTTCCACTATTTTCCTTCAGCAGTTCGGGTCATGGGTTGTTCCTAATTTAAATTTGCATGTTCCAGGTTCTTGGTCCCTTTCCTCTCTTACGACGATTAAAATATTTTCGAGGATTCTGTTTGTCCATAAAGGCGTTATAACATAGTATGTCTGTATTATTTGAATGTTGAGGGTTTTCACCCTCTCTCTTAAGATTATTAAGACTAGTTTACGTAAGAAAAATGTTATTTGGGACTTACCCTCGTTATATTATGCTTAGTTTCAATAATGAAAGGTTTAAATAGTAACAATAGGGTTTTTTTGTCACATGCTTATGATTTGTCTGAGCGGTTAATTATTATGCCACACGCATTTGTTATAAGAAGTTTATATATCTTATATTTATTATGGCTTGGACTGTTGTCTTTTGTTTAGATTCTTATTGCGGCTCTCGACTCCGGTCGTTTCATGTATGAATATTATGTGGAATGTTATTCCATCCATAGTAAAGAATATTTGTTCTTTTCTTTTACATTACATTTTCTGGATAGATACTAATGAGGATGGAATCTGATTTCTGAATTTTTCTTGGTATAACCATCTGTAAAGAAAGAGGATTGTCTTCCTCTCGGGTTTCGACTTGAAGGAGGACTAACCTACTTAGATATTTCACAGTTGTTTCTTTTTGCTTGGATGGTTTTATACACCACCCTGTTATGCATATATTACAATATGGCTGGCTCGATATTTTATTTAGGGTTGAATATGAGCAAAGGGAATCTCCAATTCTACAGTACATAAATAACCTACATGTAAATAAGTTTATTGTTCCTTTATATTCATATTATTATATCACGCTACTGTAACTTTTCATTTCTCTTATAGCCCATCCAGCGGGTTAAAGAAATAATACTTTATTACTATATCGATTCCATGATAGAGTTTGATTTAAAGCAAGAACTAGCTTCCAAAATATCTATAGATTTATATTAATAGAATTCAATCAAGGATAGGTACTACCCATAGCCTATTCAATCATATATCTGTCATATCCCTATTGGCAACTGCCCTGAGTAAAAAGTAATTCTAAATTAAAAAAAAAAAACTTACGAATCAGTTGTTGAACTGATTCTTGAATCAGTTATTGAACCGACTCTTGATTCCTGTAAAATGGAATGAGGGGATGCTGGTCGGGGGTCTTTGGAGGGAAGAGCGTGAGACAGAATATGATTAAAGGTCACGTGTTCGATCTGTATCTTTGTTGGGGAGACGTCTGAGTATAGAATAGAGACAGACATCTTTGTTGGGGAGACGTCTGAGTATAGAATAGAGACAGACATAGGAAGAGAGGGAAATATTTTCCAAGAACAGGAAAAAGGAAAGAAAGTAAATAGAGGGTTAAGTCTGGTCAGGACCAGATAACTTGGCACAAGTGTGCACAAAACCTGTTGAGGGCTGGAGGCCTGCAGGATGGCTCGGGGGGAGAATTCCATCTGGGTGATGGGTCTCATGGCTAGGTGGACGAGCAGAACTAAAGTTCAGGTGACTTATTTGTTTGAGAACCAATTCCAGTTCGGGTGAACCAGGTACGGTCTCAAAACTGTAAAACCACTGAACAGTAATGATATATGCATTAATTACTAAGATAATCATTAGGGAATATACATTATAATTTCCCTAGAAGCTGTAGCTTTATGTGATTATGCAGAAGCGGTTCCTCTCTGTATGATAGAATGTCATTAGCGAACGTAAGTCGCTGCAGAATACCCAATGCATTAGGGTAATATAACCAGAGAGAAATTATCAAGAATTGATATCAGGGACAGAGACGAAATACCCTCACGGGTTGAAATATGAACTCTGTTAACAGTCATTATAATACCAAACCCTTGCAGGGAACCGAAACTTGACAAAGGTGAACCTCTGAAACAGGTGTAGCGGTACCGTCGAGGAATGAATTGAAATTATCGACATAAAGAACCGTGAGACCCTACCGAAACTAAGCACGAGAATGTCGTGACGGAACCTGTAAATGTTTAAATAATCACGGGTAGCAATAAACTGTATGGTAGAAGTAAGGATACGCCATTATTCCTCGACTGTGGTCAGAGGTGAGACATGAGCGCATAGCAGAGGGTAGCTAGCTCTAACTTCAATACAGAAAGAAAATAGCATGTATTTCTTGTAAGTCCCGTATATGTAAATCTATTAAGGGCTTACGGTTATATTACAGTCCATGCATTTATATAAACCTGTGATAAATATGCAAGTAATATATTTACCCTGTGCATGAGATTATAACCAAAAGAACACAGTTATGTGGATAACTATTTGTATAACTGCGAAAGAACCCATAAACCATATGCAGAACTATGCATGCAACCGAATGGTACAAAACCCAGAATAATGGTAAAAGCTATGCGTGCATTTCTAGAGAACGAAAGAACAGTAAACGAGCAGTGCCGGAATGCATGCATTGTAACCGATACAAATTAAGTTGCACAGAGTAAAGTTATAAATACTGATAGCATAAGAACAGTGGGGGTTCGCCGCCCTTTGAAACATGTAATCATAGCTGAAATGAACAAATCCTATGAACAATCATGATATTAAATAAAAACGAGAATAGAGCAATGTTCATGCTATGAGACTGTATAAGTCTATTACTCTGTTTATACATCACCGAGGGATAACTTGGCCATCTCCTCGGCCGCAAAGGCAAAATCCGAATAACATAGAGAGAAAACCCTGAACTATAAAGAACGAAAAGTCATGGCAAGTATAGGCTTCAGTAAGCCGGTTGCAGGGTTTGAGCGCGGAGGCTCAACCCTCAACTAAAGTCGAAACTATATAAATATCTCTGTAAATCTAGCAAATATAAACATTGGAGCTGAACGAAAGTCTTCGAAAACAACCAGATATCCATAGTGCCCTGTTAAATAACCTAAGGGCAGGAGAATGCAACCAGGAGGGTTCTCGACAGAGAGTACCTCAGCAGATAATACAAGAAGGCCCGCGTGGAAGCGGAGGCCTGCACATCCAAACACCTTGTCTTAATATCTAAAGACTTCTGCGGGTATATGACAGACAGTGATATAAAACTTTGCTTACCTGGCAACCGGAGGGTTGAACCATCGTGGGAAACCAGCTTCGTTCCATGGAAAAGCATGCGCACGCTGGCTGAAGCAAAGCAATGGAAAACTAAATGTTACTGTAACAAATTGGTAAATTCTGTAACTCAAAGGAGCATTATGAACCTTGAAACCATCGCCACTAAACTGGAAACATATACCTGTAGAGATCAGTGGGCGGGATTGAACATCTGTTGGACATTCGCTGAGCAAAGCGGTGTTGCTGGTAAAGGAAACCCTTGACTGGTGTGCAGAGCTGGAGCCGAATACAAATGAACAGGTAAATGAACCCGAAAGCATAGGAAGGGGCATAAATATCCCCATAAACCCTTGACCAAATATCGTCCGTTGGATTGCAGGTTTAGATCTGGGCCGTAGAGTTAAGGCGGGATTAGGGATCGTCAAAACCGAGATCCCCGCACCCAAGGTGTCACATGGCTGGAGAAGCCTGAGACTGCCACCTAACCCTCTCCAGACTGGTGTCTTTAAGTTGATAGTGCAGCGGTGGTTGTAAGTACTGTGGTCGGACCATCACAGGCCACGCCACATTAACACAAATGTATAGCAAGTGACTGTTGATATAAACCGTGAAAAGAACCAACTATATATGCCTACAACCATATGACACCGCAAGTTTACCTTTACACATGGCACACGAATGTGGAAAACGTAATTATAATATGTGCCATATGGGTCGAATGCCGAATAGATATAATGTGTGCCATAAAGTGTTAAATGTCAAGGTGAATATGAACTCGATGTGCTTAATGATGATATGGGTTTGACCTACGATAAAAAAAATAAAAATTTATTTATGTATTTAGTAACAGAGGTGTGACAAATTGGTATCAGAGCTAAAGGTTGCAGTACTGGCGCCTTTGGGAATTGGTAAGTGGAAAGGATATTGAGGTACGCCATCAGTAGGCATTAACTCAGGTACGAGTTTAATCATTCACACATTCATTTATGAGGTACACTACTTTTGGCATTAGGTGTGACTCACGTTCATAACGTTAAATTCCTGATGAGGATAAAAGACAATGAAACTTTTGTCACACCGAAGAACAATATTGAGTACTCATTACACTTAAGCACGATATTGAACACTCATTGACGAAAGTGACAATCAACTACCAAGTTTGATTTGCAAATATGGCAATAACAATGATGTATTTAATGAACAAATTGAAGTTACAATGAACAAAACTTAGGGGAACATCCTTGAATAGGATGAAAAAATTGTTAAAAAAGGACGTTAGAAGAACCCCTTTAGATATTGAAAACATGCAATGAGTCAAGCAGCGAGACTTAATTGTCATAACTAACTTTTGAATCAGTCTTGTCATGGATGCATGAAGACGATTGGTGGTTGAGATTGGTTAGTGTTGTATGACTAACCCATAGAACTTATATGCGTTAATTCAATTGAACTAAGACTGTTACAGTTCGTAACCAAGTGAAGGTTGATTGATGTCGCATGCATGAAATGTGTGTATGAAGATTTTATTTTTGTTACTCTCTCGGTGCTATAGTCCAGTTGTGCACGAGAAGAGTTCTTAATTTTATTCACCATGAGGATGCATGATGAATAGTATATGCTTATGTCCTAATAGTTTTAATGATGATTACCCTCTAATTGACTGAAATCCATTAGCATGGTATGTGCTGATGTTAATCATTATTTGTTGGGAGACAAAAAAACCATTGGAGCCTCGATTAAATGATGGTTGAATTTATCTCCACTATGGGAATGATGGATTTCTTGATGGTTGAATTTATCTCCACTATGGGAATGATGGATTTCTTATGCATGTTGCATTCCAGTGTGAAGTTAAGGGTAGAGGCATGTTCAGTGGGTAACATTTCTAGGATCCATTCATGGTATAATTACATATGATAATTACTCATAAAATAGACTACCTGTGTTAACACAGTTGTCGGTAAACTCTAACTACCTTCCCCAGCTATAGATGCTTCCAAAGGAAAAGGAAGCAAGGAGAAGGAAGAAGACCGTGCTGTAGGGACAGACGGAGATGGGAAAAGAAATCGCTAAGCCTGGTGATGACCAGATAGAGCAAGCTTGGGTATCAGAATCTTGCAGAAAACTCTAAGTCTGGAAATGACTAGATAGTGCTTGATGTGCATGTGAGTATTCCCTTGACCATGCTTAAGGAGTTGGAAAATGATAACTATAGTGTATTGATGTTAATGATTTTCGTAATGCTTCCTTGAAGTCATTGTTCTGAAATGGACACATAGTACTGTTACGATAGTTGTTGCATCTAGCATCAAGTGGTAACTCTGGTGCGTGTGTGACACTTAGGAGATTATGCTTCTAATCGCATAAAGTAGAGCCATTGCTTTCGGTAAGGGTGGTTTAACTTGTTAGTTATGCATGTTGATCCAAGGATAAGATAAGTGTCTTGTCCACTTTCTTGAAGAACACATATGAATGTTTTATATGATTTCTTAGTAGAGAAAGTATTTGAATGCATGCAATAAAAGAATGGTTCTTTTATAGATTTTCTTGGTAAAGAAAATGGGATAAGGCATGCAGTTAAAGATTGACTGTTTATATGTTTTCTTATGATAATACTTGCAGTAAAAGAATTGGTTATTTTATATGCTTCTTAGTAAAAAGAATAGGTAGTTCCTCCTAGTCGGACTACATGTGAGTCTTGTGAGAGAAATGTTTGTCTCTCGTTGTTTTTCTTGGAATAAAATCCTTGCTAAATATAGCCAAAGTATCTTCTTGAGAGAAGAGGATGAGGCATATAAATGTCCTGAGGACATAGCATGGAAGGTGGTCAAGTTTTCTTGAATTAAAATATGTATCTTTATTGATAAAAGCTTCTTGGAAAATATATGTATATATATATATATATATATATATATATATATATATATATATAGATATATATATATATATATATATATATATATATGTGTGTGTGTGTGTGTGTGTGTGTGTGTGTGTGTGTGTGTGTGTGTGTGTGTGTGTGTGTGTGTGTGTGTTAGTTGCATTATGATTCTAGTTAGTTCTAAGCTCTAGTGAAATGATTATGCATTAGATGCATGAAAAAGTTAGCTACAGATGTGCTTCTAGGCACATAGATATTCATTTCTAACTTTTTCGAAGAAAGAGTATATTATATATATACATAAATATAGTTTTACCCTAAACGAGTGTGCATACTTCATGTATGAAGATAAAGGATTTTATGAGAATTCTTGAAAATGGAAATAGAGGTTCTTTCCTTTAAAGACACATTAGAATAGTGTTCATACAAGAACCAAAAAGTCTTACTTGTTTCGTGAAAGGAACTATGTACATTAAAGTAAAATAATTGTGTTAGGAGAACACATGTTGCATATTGGTAGCTATTTTGACTTTGGAATTATGAGTCTGTGCGTACTTAGAGAAAGTGGTCATGATAGTTTCCTTAAAAATAATACTCTCTTGGAGAGATTGTCTTGTTGGAAGAGCTGTGTTAATTGCTTGATTTGATGCATAAAGGATAAGTAAACCTTGTTTTTGTATCTTGGTTTTTATGCCGAAAGATAGACATCTTTAATAATTTCTTGAAAGGGAATCTTGAGAAATCCTCACATCGAAAGATAGAGAAATGAGGATTAAAATGACTTCCTTAAGAAAGAGGTATGTGGTTTGTCGTATGAAATGATGGTGGTCTTCTAGTGAAGGGAGTAAGTGTTGCATACATTAAAGAAGGGCTTATATGATAAGCAATAGTATGCACAAAGATTAGTCATCGTGACATGAGAGTCATGTTCTCGTATGTTAGAGAAATTATGTTTAATTACACTAACGATGCATGACTAAAGCTAGCCATAGTAAACGTAAGATAATACTCCGTTAATGATGATTTGAATTGGAACAACAGACTATGGCAAAATTGGGAATGTTGAGGATATTAACTCAACTGTTGTTGACATTTATACATTAATGAGTATTTGCATATGTTTTATACATGACAATATTGTATGCATGAACATTCTGGGAAATGGAATACGTGTTAACTGATGCATATTTATAACTAATGTTGCTGATGGGATTAAGTAGTGGTAGCTTAATGACAACAAGAAAACTCATCACATAAATTGCTGCAATGTGAAATGTAGTTATAAATGAGAAAGTATGATGTTATATGATATGCATGAATTATGTTGTTTGGAAAATTTGCATGCATACAACGTGGATGATGGATATGTTTCCCATCAAACTTGATGTTTTGGACCCATGTCGGGGGTTAAGTGTAAATGCGTGGTATACATGCATGTTTGTTATGCTAATGATAATGTTCATATGGTTCATTGTGTAAATTACTATGAGAAAGAGTAATAAAAGAGAAATTTAATATGACAGACAGTTGTGGGTATTTGGGTTGATGACAGTTACCTGCCCAGAGGGGTTGATGGTACTTGTCTGCCCGGAGTTGGGTTGATGACAGTTACCTGCCCAGAGGGGTTGATGGTACATGTCTGCCCGGAGTTGGGTTGATGACAGTTACCTGCCCAGAGGGGTTGATGGTACTTGTCTGCCCGGAGTTGGGTTGATGGCAGCTACCTGCCCGGAGGGGTTGATGGTACTTGTCTGCCCAGATTTCCTCTCCCTGGAATTCTTGAGCTGGTTGGCCAGTGGAATTCCATGTTAGACCTGGTAAGGTCTTTATCAAAGAAACTGTCTGGATGTGAAAAGGACTCGATTTGGTTGTGAGAACCAGTTTCCATGGATTGGGAATTCTTTAGTCCATTGTGGTCTCATGGCTAAAGGAATTAACTAATCAGCTATATGTCATGTTAAAAATGAATTTTACATATAGTTGTGTAAAATATGTTATGCACATTTAACAAGAAATGAGCTTAGTGCTCAATAAAGAATAAATGGAATCTTATTTCCTTTATTGTGTTATTAATGTTGTGAACATCTTAGTGGGAGCTAAGACAATTCTTGCTTAATGCAGTGATTGACTGTTTTGATGATTAGAGGGCTAGGTGCTCTTTTGGTACTTCTCGAAGTACTTTACGAATGTCTTTAGTGAGAATTCGTTCAGTGTGCACGTGAGCAGTGATTCATCATTTGATGATTAGTGTTAGTGCTCTTTAAGTACTTGTAAAAGTACTGTGATTTAGAAAGCATCTAACATTGCACAATTGATTGCTAGTCAAAAGTATCTCATTTGACTCAAAATATAGTGACTAATGTGGTTGAATTTGTTAGTCATATATTACAGGAACTATTTACCATGGAAGGTTGAAGAATTTTCCAACCTCTATTAAAAGGCTTACATGAAAGTATTCATGATTTTCAAAGCATAAGATGGTAAGCTATGGTAAGTTGACACAGAATTGTTTATTATGAATGAATAAGGGCCAGGTGGTGGCAAGCATATTTTGCAATTACGAATGCTTATGATTATTGATGCTTATAACTAATGATATTTCTTATGATCATATCATTACTGTTTTGGGTATTGTCATTAATTGGAATGAAATCTTGGATTCCAAAGAGGAAGGATCATCATTGTGTATGGATTAGATGATTATACCTTGAATACAATCTAAAGTTCCAACAAGAAATGAACACCGAGGACGGTGTTCCTGTTAAGGGGGGGAGTATGTCATATCCCTATTGGCAACTGCCCTGAGTAAAAAGTAATTCTAAATTAAAAAAAAAAAACTTACGAATCAGTTGTTGAACTGATTCTTGAATCAGTTATTGAACCGATTCTTGATTCCTGTAAAATGGAACGAGGGGATGTTGGTCGGGGGTCTTTGGAGGGAAGAGCGTGAGACAGAATATGATTAAAGGTCACGTGTTCGATCTGTATCTTTGTTGGGGAGACGTCTGAGTATAGAATAGAGACAGACAGAGGAAGAGAGGGAAATCTTTTCCAAGAACAGGAAAAAGGAAAGAAAGTAAATAGAGGGTTAAGTCTGGTCAGGACCAGATAACCTGGCACAAGTGTGCACAAAACCTGTTGAGGGCTGGAGGCCTGCAGGATGGCTCGGGGGGAGAATTCCATCTGGGTGATGGGTCTCATGGCTGGGTGGACGAGCAGAACTAAAGTTCAGGTGACTTATTTGTTTGAGAACCAATTCCAGTTCGGGTGAACCAGGTACGGTCTCAAAACTGTAAAAACCACTGAACAGTAATGATATATGCATTAATTACTAAGATAATCATTAGGGAATATACATTATAATTTCCCTAGAAGCTGTAGCTTTATGTGATTATGCAGAAGCGGTTCCTTTCTATATGATAGAATGTCATTAGCGAACATAAGTCGCTGCAGAATACCCAATGCATTAGGGTAATATAACCAGAGAGAAATTATCAAGAATTGATATCAGGGACAGAGACGAAATACCCTCACAGGTTGAAATATGAACTCTGTTAACAGTCATTATAATACCAAACCCTTGCAGGGAACCGAAACTTGACAAAGGTGAACCTCTGAAATAGGTGTAGCGGTACCGTCGAGGAATGAATTGAAATTATCGACATAAAGAACCGTGAGACCTTACCAAAACTAAGCACGAGAATGTCGTGACGGAACCTGTAAATGTTTAAATAATCATGGGTAGCAATAAACTGTATGGTAGAAGTAAGGATACGCCATTATTCCTCGACTGTGGTCAGAGGTGAGACATGAGCGCATAGCAGAGGGTAGCTAGCTCTAACTTCAATACAGAAAGAAAATAGCATGTATTTCTTGTAAGTCCCGTATATGTAAATCTATTAAGGGCTTACGGTTATATTACAGTCCATGCATTTATATAAACCTGTGATAAATATGCAAGTAATATATTTACCCTGTGCATGAGATTATAACCAAAAGAACACAGTTATGTGGATAACCATTTGTATAACTGCGAAAGAACCCATAAACCATATGCAGAACTATGCATGCAACCAAATGGTACAAAACCCAGAATAATGGTAAAAGCTATGCGTGCATTTCTAGAGAACGAAAGAACAGTAAACGAGCAGTGCCGGAATGCATGCATTGTAACCGATACAAATTAAGTTGCACAGAGTAAAGTTATAAATACTGATAGCATAAGAACAGTGGGGGTTCGCCGCCCTTTGAAACATGTAATCATAGCTGAAATGAACAAATCCTATGAACAATCATGATATTAAATAAAAACGAGAATAGAGCAATGTTCATGCTATGAGACTGTATAAGTCTATTACTCTGTTTATACATCACCGAGGGATAACTTGGCCATCTCCTCGGCCGCAAAGGCAAAATCCGAATAACATAGAGAGAAAACCCTGAACTATAAAGAACGAAAAGTCATGGCAAGTATAGGCTTCAGTAAGCGGTTGCATGGTTTGAGCGTGGAGGCTCAATCCTCAACTAAAGTCGAAACTATATAAATATCTCTGTAAATCTAGCAAATATAAACATTGGAGTTGAACGAAAGTCTTCGAAAACAACCAGATATCCATAATGCCCTGTTAAATAACCTAAGGGCAGGAGAATGCAACCAGGAGGGTTCTCGACAGAGAGTACCTCAGCAGATAATACAAGAAGGCCCGCGTGGAAGCGGAGGCCTGCACATCCAAACACCTTGTCTTAATATCTAAAGACTTCTGCGGGTATATGACAGACAGTGATATAAAAATTTGCTTACCTGGCAACTGGAGGGTTGAACCATCGTGGGAAACCAGCTTCGTTCCATGGAAAAGCATGCGCACGCTGGCTGAAGCAAAGCAATGGAAAACTAAACGTTACTGTAACAAATTGGTAAATTCTGTAACTCAAAGGAGCATTATGAACCTTGAAACCATCGCCACTAAACTGGAAACATATACCTGTAGAGATCAGTGGGCGGGATTGAACATCTTCTGGACATTCGCTGAGCAAAGCGGTGTTGCTGGTAGAGGAAACCCTTGACTGGTGTGCAGAGCCGGAGCCGAATACAAATGAACAGGTAAATGAACCCGGAAGCATAGGAAGGGGCATAAATATCCCCATAAACCCTTGACCAAATATCGTCCGTTGGATTGCGGGTTTAGATCTGGGCCGTAGAGTTAAGGCGGGAATAGGGATCGTCAAAACCGAGATCCCCGCACCCAAGGTGTCACATGGCTGGAGAAGCCTGAGACTGCCACCTAACCCTCTCCGGACTGGTGTCTTTAAGTTGATAGTGCAGCGGTGGTTGTAAGTACTGTGGTCGGACCATCACAGGCCACGCCACATTAACACAAATGTATAGCAAGTGACTGTTGATATAAACCGTGAAAAGAACCAACTATATATGCCTACAACCATATGACACCGCAAGTTTACCTTTACACATGGCACACGAATGTGGAAAACGTAATTATAATATGTGCCATATGGGTCGAATGCCGAATAGATATAATGTGTGCCATAAAGTGTTAAATGTCAAGGTGAATATGAACTCGATGTGCTTAATGATGATATGGGTTTGACCTACGATAAAGAAAAAAAAAAATATTTATGTATTTAGTAACAGAGGTGTGACAATATCTCTAATATACCCTAAAAGTTCTAGATATTTTCTAAAACAATCATTCTTTTTCATATTATCAAACAAGTAATACATAACAAAAACATTATCAAAACAATACCATTTATTAGGGATACTTATCTGTGTCACTTGGCCTTGCAAGAGATATAACTGGGAAAACAGACTCTTAACCACCCAACCTGTGAGACTAGAAATGACATCCAAATCTCCCCCTGCGCCTCCTAGCTTTGAGAGTGATTAAAGACGATAACCATTCTAGACCTCAAGAGCTTGGTCCAATCCAGATTTTCCATTCAGGATTCCATTGATTACGACTAGCTTTAGAAGACCCTTGCTTCTCTTAACGACATCTTGTCAGAGACGTTTTCTTGCTTACACTCTACTTCTTATCATAAAACTCATGTATTTCCCAACTGATCCCTCAAGGGAGGAAATAAGTGTCTAACAACCTAGAGCTTAAGATCTTCTTAATCAAGTCTTTTCTGTTACCTCTTTTAACCAAATATTATTTAAGAAACAAATAATAATCACATCTATTCCTACATTCCTTTATGAATCCATGTTGAATTAAGTTACCGAGTTTTACATTAAACAATAAAAGTAAAGTAAAAGTAAATGCCAATTGTTCATATGCTTAAGGGTGTTCGAAAATTTATGTGAGAGGATTTTAGACTAAGTGATAAACAAACAAAGTTCTCATTTTATTTTAAATCTTAAAATGGAAAAGTGTTTTTAAAATATTTTTTACAAAATGCTAAAGAGTGAAGAGACACATTTTGTATTTTTTAAACATGTTTTATACTTTTTAAGAGTTGTCAAATATTAGTTTTTTTCATATTTAAAAATAAATGTTTGTGTAATTTCCTATACACAAATGCATTAATTTTTGTTCACAATTATTGATTAGCTTTTTACCATAATAATATTGAAACAACACAAATTTCAAAACCTGTATTATACCGGTATTATATTAATTTTTTTTAAAGATAAATATTTAAATAATGGTATATACATATATATATTTTTCATTAGTATTATTGTTTAGCAACATTTTCTCAAAACAATAAGACAGGATTTGTCAGAAAATATTGTTTTAATAGTTTCGAAAAATTAATAAAGTATTGACTTTTATATTTTAAATTTTACACAGAAACGTTTTTGTAAAATCTGTTTTACGAAATGCCAAAAAGTAATCTATTTTATATTTTAAATCTAAATGCATATAAATTTTTAACACGTTTTCACAAATTTTTTGATGAATTTCCTTTCACTTTTATCATAGTAATATTGAAATAATATAAGTTTCAAAAATAATATTACTTTAATTTTTTAAATAAAATTGTAAAAAGATAGAAGTTGTAAAATAGAAAATTAATTATATAATACATATTTTATAAATTTAGCATTACTATTTAATTTAATTTTTTAAACTAGTGTTACTTTTATGATGATGATGATGATGATGGTTAACGTCCATTCAGACCAAATTGGTCTATCGGACCTACAATTTTCTTAATTTTTACTTGTCTGGCTCCTCGTTTTTCTTGGCGAGATTGGTGTTGTAGCTTTCTTTCTTTTCTCTACAGTCTTCCAACTTCCTTTGTCTTGCATCTCCTTCATCTCTTCTGGTTCTTGGGACATTGGTGTCTTAGCTTCGCGATCTATTGTGTTCGTTCTTATGAAAATAGTCGGAGAAGAAGTTTGGTTTAGGAGATCTGCTTTGCTGTTAAATGAAGATTTATTTTCTGCGGTATTCAAATCATCATAACTGTTGATTTGTTGGGGCCGGCTTTCTCCTTGCTTGTTTTGAGAGTTGCTTCCTTCTTCCTTGATTTCTTGTGACTCATTTTCTCTAGAATATTCTTCTTCTTTGATGACAGTGTAGTGTTCTTTTTGTGCTCCTTCCCACCATGTAGATCTGTGGTGGTTTTTTCTAGCAAAATTTTTCTCAGAGGCTTTTGGGCAATTTTTGGCTAGATGCCCCGTCTCAAAGCACGATCGACATCTGAAGAGGACACTTTCATAATCAAGCTTCTGGTTCCACACATAGTCTTTACTTGTTAGGTTTATTTCAGCTGGGAATCCGGCGCTGAAATCCATTTCCACACAGATGCGTGCATAGGTGGTTCTGGCATATTCCTCTGTTTCTAGGCACCTGTAGTAAAATTTCCCAATTGCATTTCTGATGGCTTTTAGCGAGGAGAGATTCCAGAGATGCAAGGGTAGGCTTGGCAATCTCACCCAAACTGGTGCTGAGGTTATCACTGCTGTAGAGGGATCGAATGATGGGTTCCATGGCTTCATGAATAGGCCTGATTTTTCCCAAAACCAAGGGCCGGAGTCTAGAATACATTGTCTGCGTTCAGGATTTTCAAAATCTACTATAAAGAAACCTCTAGCACAGGGGTAGATATTAATTTCATCAGAAATGATAGGCTTCCATACCTCCGAGATCCAATTGTGGAGTGCTATCAGCCACGGCCAAAAACCATTGAACCGGCAAATTAGGGCACTTTCGGAGAACTTCAAAGCTTCATCGAGTGAGTCCTGGACCACTTGGATAGTGGGAGCTAGGGCTTCACTCACGATATGGGCAAGAGATTGCCCTTCAGAGGCGGATGAGCCACCAGTTATTTTTGCGAAGCTCGGAGCCATATTTTACTTGCTCAGAAGAGCCGAGACTTCTCAAGAGACAGGAGCACTACTGGAAGATCGATTTCTAATTAATCGAATCCTGTAACCATATGGACGACCCGTTCAGATCTCAGATACCCGGAGCCGCAGAAGATTAACAAAGATCCTACCTTTGTAAGTCGAATCCTGTAACCATATGGACCCGTTCAGATCTCATAGACGCGGAGATGCCATAGACGCGGAGATCTCATAGACGCGGAGACTTCTGAGATCCGTAGAAGAGGAGAACCAGAAGATCGATTTCTAATTAATCGAATCCTGTAACCATATGGACGACCCGTTCAGATCTCAGATACCCGGAGCCGCAGAAGATTAACAAAGATCCTACCTTTGTAAGTCGAATCCTGTAACCATATGGACCCGTTCAGATCTCATAGACGCGGAGATCTCATAGACGCGGAGACTTCTGAGATCCGCAGAAGAGGAGAACCAGAAGATCGATTTCTAATTAATCGAATCCTGTAACCATATGGACGACCCGTTCAGATCTCAGATACCCGGAGCCGCAGAAGATTAACAAAGATCCTACCTTTGTAAGTCGAATCCTGTAACCATATGGACCCGTTCAGATCTCATAGACGCGGAGATGCCATAGACGCGGAGATCTCATAGACGCGGAGACTTCTGAGATCCGCAGAAGAGGAGAACCAGAAGATCCATATAATAAATTTTTATGTTTTACATTTATTAATAGTATTATTGATTAATAAAATTGTTTTCATTTTTATATTAATTATAAAATAATAGTTGATAATAAATTTCCTAATTTTTGTATTGATAAATTTATTATAGATTTTTTTCTATGTTTTATATATATATATATATATATATATATATATATATATATATATATATTACTTTTAAAATATTATTAATTTTTATTTCATATTAGTATTAATATTTAAAATTTATCTATATGTAAATTTTTAGATTTTTTTTTTTTTCTAAATTTGTAAAATACTATTTTTTATATTTAAAATAACGGGAAGCTGTAAAATCTACTTTTTACATAGAAACTTATGTTTGTGTAAGATTCTCAACATAAATGGAGTAGTTTTGGACTGTTAATTAGTTTTTTAATACATAACATTGAAATGACTTGACCTTCAAAGTTGGTATTACTTTAATATTTTAGAAAACAAAAATTATAATAACTGAAAGTTAGATCATACAATATATATTAGCTATAAATAGATTAAAATAATATTAAAAATAGTAAAATTTAATTTGTAATGTTAATCTCATTTAGTTGAAACGAAGTTTCTTTATCAATTTGAGCAAAATAATGCTAATGAAATAAAGTTATAGAACTTCATTACAATCAATGAGGTAGAGTGCTCACCAAAAAACACCATTTTAGCACAACATTTTCACTTTCATATCTATTTTTTCATCGAGTCTTTAATCAATCAGCTCACAACTTGTCAACAAGCTCCAATTTAGCTATATTTAAACTAAGCCACACTACTAGCTACTAAACACTTTTTTTTTTCTAAATCACAGTAAATTAATCACTCATTTCAATTTCACGTAATAAAATATATAATTAATTAATTTGTTACTTATCTCTAAAACATATATGGTTAAAAAAAAAATTATAACAAAATATTAGAAATACTTCCATATTTTTAAATTTATGAGAAACATTTGTATTCCATTTTCATAATTTTTTAATCTTTCATTCTATTTTCAATAATCAATTTCTACAAATTTTATTAATTTATAGAAATGTAAATATTTTCTTAAAGTAAAATGTTGTTTGAAGAAGTAAGTAGCGTGAATTATTAGAAAATTAGTATAAATTTATCGAATTTTTTTAAGGTGTAAATTTTTTTTAAAACGTAAAATTTGGAAAAAAAAAATGATTGCATGTAAATAGTCTTAATTCTTTTCAGAACTTGATATATATGGGTTTCAAATGGATCTTAGTTGGTTATATGTATGTGTGTGTGAGAGAGATAGAAAGAGAAAAAACAATGTGTCAGCTCCTTGTTAAATATAAAAATAACTCCATATTGACTTTCACTAAAACACCAAATTTTATATATATATATATATATATAAAACTTTTGTCACAAAATTTCAAGATTAAAATATTATTAACAAACATATATGTTTTTTTGTAAATATATTTAACTCATATATATATATATATATATATATATATATATATATAATTTAACCGTGTATGGTATAAATAATAAATTGACATATATTCAAAATTAATAAATAATAATTTTTTTTAAAGATGATGATATTTTTTAATCTAACTTATATATTTGATTGAAATGTTTAATTTTTATATTTTATTGGAATATCACAATTCTCTCTTTTATATATATAACAATTAAAATATTTTTTAATATATATATATATATATTTAACTTTTATATTTTATTGAAATATTATATTTTTATTATAACTCTTTATAAATATATAAATTTATATAAATTGATTTCATACCATATAAATAAAAGTTAAACATATTAAAATTTTGAAAATAAATATAAATAACTAGAGATGAAAAATATTATTTAAAAAAAAATTGTGTTTTGTGTAAAATAACAATAGGACTCTCAACATCCTCCCAAATCTAACTTAACTAGTATTGGTCTTACCCTCTTGTCAAGTTTGACATTCTGGAAGACATTGTATCACTACAGGAAACCTAAACATTTTTTTAAGCAAGTAGGTTTTAGCCTTAAGGGTTTTATTGTATTTTAATTTTTTTATGAAGAACTTCTTTGGATTTTTTGTGATTTCATAATGAAATTCAAACAAATTCCGAAGGAATTTTAGATGAATTTCATGAAATTATTTGTGTCCATGTTTGGCTTGACATTTGTGAACCTCATTGAACAAATTCACCCATCAATGAAATTTTGCGAACTTTGAATTTAACCAATTTTGTTCGATGAAGGCCTGGCTAGCTTGCAGATTCCATAACTAACACTCTAACTACAAGGCAAAAATTCCTTCTTACATGAGAAGATGCTTCAATCCTTCTGTGGGTGCATCAACTTAGAACTGGTAGTTTTCTTTCTTTGTGCAAGTTATTTTTTGTTGTGGTTAAAGCACCTATTGAGGTCAGTCATTTTAGGGCTAACTCATAGACTCGATCTCTTGTCCTCCCTGCATTTTTCTTCCACCCTAGATCCTTCCTCCCTGGTCCGTCATTCCTTTTCCATAATTGGAGCTGGATGTATACCATGCTCTCCTGTTGTGGAATTTTTCTTGGGACCATCCATCGTCATTGTTGTGCCACCCTTCTCTGTCGTTGTTTGGATTTTCTGAATTATAGTTTTGGTTTTAGTGTATGCTAGCTCTAATTTCCCTTGTTGTTGTGTTTTGGTGGTCATAATATTTGGTTGGTTGCATTTTTATCCCCCTTACCTTGCATGGAAATTTCATTGTTTCCTCTTTGAAGGTACTTGTAGTAGTGGTTTACTAGGGTATCCCTTGCTTGCCATGGCTCCTCCCCTGTCCTTTTAGCTTTCTCTATCTTCCCCAACTTTTTCATGATTTTTTATATTCCCTTATCCCATTACCCATGCCTTATAAGGAGGTGCAAGCTCGAAGGGTTTTCGTGTACTACTAGGAGCAAGCCCACATGGGAAACACTCGCATTCACCACTAGTTGGATGACTTTGCTTCACTGTACCATGAACCCCCACTATTTCATATCCATGATGAAATCACACGTGCTAAAGTAGAAGCTTCTATATAGAGACATCCCCTCTCTGACACATAGCTACTCACTAAGCATGCTACATGGATTTTAGACAAAGGTCACACAAGAGGTTGTTTCAACCAATGCATATAAATAGTGGATCTTTATTGGCAGATGAAATTTATTCTAGGCCACACATTCCTTGACAGACATGAGCACCGAATAGATACCTCTACTCCCTTGAGTACCAACATTGAAATTTGAGGGACTTGAATCCGATAATGGCAAGTTGGTATCCCCCGTCAGTAGGGAAACCATGATAGGGATCTAAGGAAGCCATCGAGGTTGCAGGTTCTAATTCATTTCACTCTTCCTAGTTATTGATTACGTCTATATGGTTTGTTCCGTATGTTGTAGACTTTGTGCTGCAAATATATCTCGGATAATGTATCTATTTTTCTATGTTTACTTTTGGATCACCTAGTAATTAGATGACCCTGTCCTCATTACAAAGAGTCAATTTTGGATCTGATCAAGTCTCCCTAGTGAGAGACTAACTTGAGAATTTTCAATTCCTCTTGTATTCTCCTGTTTCTAAAGGAAATACAAAATTTTAACCTTACAAAAAAAAAAAAAATCTCCGCCTTTACAAGATATAAAATTATTTTATTTAAGGTTAAATTTTATCTTTCGTTTCAAGTGAAAATTTGATGATGGTCATTTTTTTCATGCTTGTCACTTTAGGTTTTATGTAGATTCATGACTCAATTTTTTTTTGTTATGCAATTTTTTTATAACAATTGAGAGGAAGGGCTAAAAGTAGTAATCCTTGGAAAAAGAGAGGATAACATCTCATTAGTCTAGCTTTATAGCAACACAAAAATGTATCTAAATTCAAGTGATTTTTGGAAAGAACAACTCCCTAGAAGTGAGGCTCAAAACAATATGTTCACTAAATCAAGGAAGGAACAACACCTAAAAATAAGCATATATGGAAGAAGATTCTATTTTATTTCAAGATTTCATTTCCAATAAAAAAACTATAAAATAATATGACATATATGTTAACCCAGATATATTATTAAAAATATTTATATTTATAAAACACTCAAAGATTAATTAGTCAATATCTTTAAAAAATATGTAATTATAAACCTTAGTTTTGCACCTTGCATGTGATCTAAGGTATGATTGGTTATTTATAATTTTTATTTTATGAATAAACATATCAACTAAGTCAACTGGTTGAGTGAACAAAATTGATTAAATTCTAAGTTCCCTTAAATTCATTGATGGGCAAGGGAAAATTTATTCGATGTGGTTTGCAAATATCAAGCCAAACACAAATATGAATAATTTTAGGAAATTCATATAAGATTCCTTTGAAATTAATTTCAAGTTAGTGATGAATCACAAGAAATTCAAAGAAGTTAATAATAATGATAAAGGCTAAAACCTATTGTTTAAAAAAATCCAAATCCAAATCCAGGTTTCCACTAACAGAATTTTTTCCTAAATGTCAAACTTGACAATGAATAGTGACCAATATGGGTTAAGTTGGATTTTGGAGGATGATGAGAGTCATGATGTTAATTTAAATAGAACAAAAAGTTTTTCTTATTAATATTTTTCATTTCTATTTGTTTATCTTTATTTTCACAATTTTGATATGTTAATTTTTTATTTATACCATACATATTCAAATTATATAAAATTATATATTTATAAACAATTATAATAGAAGTGTAATACTTCAATAAAATTTAGAGGTTAAATATATAAAAGAAACATATCTAAATTAAAACATTATTCTAATTTTTAAATTTTGTCGTTATTTATTAATTTTAAATATGGTCTCGACCAAGCCAGACATCACATTGGTGTATGAGACCCCCTAGTTTGTGGGACAAAGGACCCAGACACCACATTGGTGTATGAGACCCCCTTGTTTATGGGACAAAGGACCTAGACACCACATTGGTGTATGAGACCGTATGAGACCCCCTTGTTTGTGGGAAAAAGCACCACACCACATTGGTGTATGAGACCCCCTTGTTTATGGGACAAAGGACCTAGACACCACATTGGTGTATGAGACCCCCTTGTTTATATTTATAAATTGTTATAATAGAAACCTAATATTTCAATCAAATATAACAATTAAATATATAATATAAAATACATATATAAATGAAAAGAATGTTTTAATCTTAAATTTTATATCGTCACATTATTATACAAATTAGTTAAAATAATCCCTAGCATTATATATATATATATATATATATATATATATATATATATATATATATATATATATATATATATATATATGTACATATACATATACATATACATATACATATAGCTTACTCTCATCAATTGATACATCACAAGCAATAATTAATTGTTGCAAAACATTCAATCTAACATACCAACTGTAAGGTCCCACCTTACCAGCCATCAATATTATAGAGAAGTAAAGGTCACATTGAATACTATTACTGGTTTTTTTTTATTGAATACTATTATTGATTTTTTTTTCTTACTCATAATATGACTAACTTAGTTATCATGTAATCATGTTCCTTCAACTACTTCAATGTAAGAATATAACATAAGAAGTTCAGGATAACTTTCCCTTAAAACCAATTCCAAAACACATTTCTCCTCAAGTTTAAGAGAAGCATTTCCTTTTTTTGTACTTATATGTGAGCTCCAAGTAAGACCGGAAACAAATTCCACCATAATGCCATGTGTGAGAATTAACCTAGATAAACCTATTTGATCTCGTAGATTATGCTAGATAAGTTCTACTTATCGACTCTTGACATTATAACCACAAAAGTATGCCACAAGAACCTAAAATATTATGCTTCTAGCACAAAAATCACATATAAGGGTATGCGTATTAACCTACTTATAACACGATAACTAGAGGAATATGCTTCTCTTCATCAATAAATATAAGAAATATGATATGTTTATTGATTCATAAAAAAACTCCCAATAGCATTGCTTCAATCATGAAACTTGTATAATGAATGTTACAACAAGAGAAACCACTAATTCTTTTCTATAGCCATTAAAACATAAGATTTCACCCATGAATAGATGCATCTCAGACGAAACGTATTATGCTCACTTGCACAAAATCCTATAGAATTAGTCACTGTAAAATTGTTCCCAACAACAACCCTTGTTTTAAATAAAATCTTTAGATAATAAAAGTAGCAACTCTCGTATTCTCTATTCACACTTCAACAACTTTTAAATTAATTTTCACATTCGTACAAAAACTTGTAGACATAGGAAGCTACATCCATTAAATAATCTATTCATAATTTTTCTAGTACATAAAAGCTACAGTATGTAGGACATTTACTCTAACCATTTATATAAACAAAAACTACATCCATTGAAGTTTTGACATACACTTTCCAAGCATGCAATCTACAAGCCACAAACATTGAGGCCTTTTGACAAACACTTTGCAAGCATGCAATCTACAACCATTGAGGCCTTTTGAAAAACGCTTTTCAAGCATGCAATCTATATCCATTGAGACATTTTGTCAAACACTTGGAATCCATTATATCTTAACTCAGTTTAACACGAATCTAAGATTCTTCCTCATCCTATTTAGCTCATAAAATTTATAAATTAATTATTCAAATGAAAAAATATTAAAACAGGGACTAAATCATCTTATTCTTTCACCCAAAACTTGACAACATGCACACACAGTTGGCAGAAACAATCTGCAAAATCACTTAGATTTACGATCTGGCTTTTGAAAAGTATTTTTTTGGAATCAAGTTGGGGGTTACAGGTTCATATGGTACGGATAACCCTTGATGTTGTCCTGAATCATTACGAAATGAACCATGGATGTAATTGTTTAAACTAGCAAATTTTTTGACTCTCTTGTAGCGGCTACAACCACCCTCCAAAATTTTTCCTTAGCTTCATTTTGGAGCCTCCCTACCAACCTTCACAACAACATGTCTTTCTTTGTCAAGTACACAAGCTCCAATGTTTTTCTTGCAAAAAAACAGTATGTCAATCAAACCTTGACGCATTCCCCTCACAGGTTGTTCATCCGGACTTGGTCCAGGAGCAAGTTGAGCAGCTCCTTCAAGAATTTGTGCAAATCTGGAGGGCAACCAGCCTCCCTCCAGAAATTACACAATCCTGACTAGCAGCCTGTCGGGCCCCAGAATTTCGCAATTTTGTTGAGCAAGCTTCACCCAAAAAATTGCGCAATCCTTCCCAGCTGGGTTACTCAGCCCAGAATTTGTGCAAATCTGGGCAGCAGTTAGCTGCTCTACCCAGAAATTGTGCAAATCTTCTGAGAAGCCAGCCCAGCTCTGAGCCAGAAATGTGCATTTTCCTCTAGCAATTGAGTAGCCTCTTGCATGTGCAGCTGAGTTGACCGATTCCCTCTGGGACCAAGAAAAACAAACTTGCATGCATGGGCTACTTCTCCCAAGGCAACATGCAAAGGCATCCCTTGTTTTAGGGGTCTATTTTTGGTAGTTGGAGGTTACATGCAAGGATCATTTCAAAAACCTCCCACCAAGTGTCGTTTTCCCTAAATTTGTGGCATGGACATCACAACCTCGATTTTATAAAAACTCATCAAATAGACATTGCAAAGCTCATTCCTCACATCAACCTTGTAGCTCTAACATCCCACATCACATCTAGGAGTTATCAGCACATTCAGCTCAGTTGTTTTTGGGTAAGCTCGCTTTCCATGTCTTGTGTTTCATTTCTGGTGCTTTTTGTGTTTCACTTTGTATGAAGGTTGTCTGCTTGATTTCAGTGAACACTTGATGTCGTTTTGATACATACTAGCTTGTAATAGCACCGTTTCAATTTTCATTAACATCTCACTATTGTCACATGCACGAAACTGTTTTTCACGAATGGTCGCCGATTCGGTGACTCACCCCACCCACATGCATGATGGTTCTGTTTTCTGAATATATCATTCACTGATTGCATGCACGATCATTCACTTATTCTTACACTTAGTATCGCCATGCATTCACATTCACATTCACTTTCAATTACTCGTCGATGAGTCTGGGTAGTCTAACCTTGACTCTGCCTCACCGAGACCGCATTACGCAATCCAGAGAGGGAAGGCTCTGCCTTCCTCTCCAGAAATGCACATTTCTACCCAGGAGCTATTCTCCAGGCTTGCTTTGCACAAATCTGAGGGACAGTGACTGTTGGCCCAGAAAATTGCGCAACACAGTCACTGAGCCTGCAACCATACTCAGTTGAGATTGCGCATTGCACAATTCCAGCAGTCAGTAGCCAGATTGGACTATGCATTGCATAGTTCCAGTAGTCACTCAGCCTCCCAGCAGCCCAGACTATGCCTTGCACAGTCTTGGCAATCAGTCTCCTGACCTCCCATGGAAATTGCGCAACCTTCATGATCAGTCACACATGTATGTTGCAAGTCAGTACTCAAGTTCATTTTGGTTTTCGACTGATAGATTACTTGCCATGAGTGTTACCATGTCTCCAAGTATCACAGGTGTTCATCTGCCTCTCAGCACTACAGGTACAATGGTTTCCAAGAGAGCAGAGTCGAAGAAACCGTTCAGATCACACTTGGGGATGTCGTCAATCAAGTGTCTATGGACTTGCCTACCCACGAAGCCATCTAGTCATTCGTAGACAAGGACATCAAGATATGATGGCAGAAACATCACAACGAGAAGCATCATGAACAGTAGTTGAAGGCAGCAGACTGGATGCAACGAGCACAAGAGGAAGGTTGTTGACAACACATAGGTGGAACAAAGTTGCAAGATCAAGCAGATCCACTTGTGGTGAAAGCAACTTTGGAGACTCAGGCTATGAGGTGACGACATGACATGAAGATCACATGAAGGCAGAGAACGGAACAAAGAAGGAGTTTCATGTGATGAAGCAACAACTCATGGAAGAACATGATCTGCACAGACAAGAGAATGAGTTGCAGCAGGAATAGGAAAAACAGGGGGCGCAACATGCACTCACGGATGAAATTGTGGCCATAAAAGTTAGAGATCCATCCCAGGAGTGGGCATGGAGCAGACATGGTGAGCAGTGTTGTTGATCACATGCAAGGGAATTCAACAACATGCATGTCATTATGCACACACATGCGATCCCACCCATTCAGCACACTCGTCGAGGCAAAGACAAGAAGCAAGTCCAACTGGAGCTAAACATGTAGTTGACAATTGATGCACATGACCACGAGCACACACTAGAAGATCAACATGAACACTATGCATCAGTGTGTTTCCATCTCGGCTACACCTAAGAAGACCATACACATGTTAGCAGACGAGTTGGATGGAGGAGCCATACCAATGCACCCGGATGTAATGGAGGCAAGAGTTCGCTTAAGCAAGTTGTCACCATGGAGTGCATGCACACCATCACGGACGACCAAGATTGGCATAAGCTCACCACCTTCACCATCACAAGCATGTCAAAGAGATGGTCTCACCACAACGGACCGAGTGTCAACGATGTCTTGCATGGCTTTCTCAAGGCATTTTGTCTCACATGGGTACAAGTGCATTGTAATGTAACGTCTTGTCAAGTATAAGTCAAGTATCGATAGTTGGATGTAACAGTCATAGAGTAGATGAAGAGTCATGAGAGTATATGAACTGTCACAAAGGGGAATGTCAAGGGTCACCCCACACTTTCCTATAAATAGTCCCTCATAACTCATTGTATAGGCTTTTGGTCAGCCAAGCTTCCGATAAGACTACCTTGGAGAGAGCTTGGGCAGTATTGTAATGAGCCTTGGCTTATCCACTCCGCAGAGCTAGTACATCTTTGGAGGAGCAAGCGGTTGTGGGTGTAACGTTCCACTATTAGAACTAGTGGTTGGACATGGATGTATTGTATGACTCAAACTTACACTTCTTAATATAACAGAGCCAACATGTTTCATGCATATGTTATATTGTATTCTATGCTATCTGGTTTACCATAAATGATGTATGTATTGTTTTCTTACGCATGCATGTATGGACTATTCTATATAAGTATGCATGAATATTTCTGAAATGTGATGTTGGTTTAACCATCACTTTGGATTACTCGCTAACGTGCTTTCTAGCTTGTGATGCATCTTCACTCGTGTCTTCCCTTCCAAGCTGAGTACTACTACATGTTTCTAAGGGGTGCACCCATCTCATCCTCAGTGTGTTAGAACCTCTCATGCACCTTCCTTGTCTTACTACAGTTGTCACACCCTTACTACCAACAGAGTTATCTTACTTGTCTTTGTGTGAAATCGCGGTCAAGGCATTAATGTACAACCCACTACTGGGATTCCTACACCAAACGGTCTGAGGTCTAATTAGGACTTCTTACTGGGAGATCCCCTGACATGTTGTCAGGTCCAACACCATCAACATTTATGGCGCTAGAAGGAGGGCTAGATGACAAGTTGTGTCGTCTCGTCCTGTTTTGAACCTTTGCATATCTATCATGGATTCTTGCACTCTTCTCCCTCCGCGATGTTTTTCAAATCATGAAGATGTCACCATCATGAGGGAGTTTTTCGATCTCTTGTCCACTTACACGTATGATGGTGAAGGTGAAGTGGCCTAGCCTGAGTACTTACATGACTTTCTTTCCATGCTTCATGAGGAAGATGGGTGTTCTGGTGAATAGGCCAACTTGCTGCTTGCATACACACTTCACGAATCTCCACTTCGATGGATGTGTAGCCTACTGACTGACAACATGCACTCACTTGAGCACTTTTGTGATCTCATTGAAGACACTTTCTATCATTTTTTTCCAGACCATCTTGACCAAAAACTGCTACAGCAATGGAAGGCTCTACATGAATCGATTATGGATTTTTGGCATCGCTTCCGTGACTTGCAGTTTCAAGCTTCAAGGAGCCAGATTATATTCCTCTATCATTGGGACCGATTCGAGTATTGTATCAAGAAATATTCTCATCCCAAGAAGAAGTTTGAAATCAAGCCTCGCTCAACATTCTTGAGTGATGGAGCTGTGAAATCTCAGATGGATGTGGTCAATGTCACGAGTGACTGTCCACCATCCCCTCATCAAACAACTCCACCATTGTTGAGTGATGTTGAGGATCATGCTCACACACTTGTTCAGCTTTCACATCCTCCCAACATCACTTTGCTTAACTTTCAAGCAGATTTGGTTGTGAGTCCATCGAGTTGTCATATGCATTTTGTTCCACAACCTCCGTCTTCGCACTCAGTTGTTCCTCCAGATGATACTATCTTGTGTTCTTCCATTCCAGACTCTACACTTATTGTGAATGAGGAACAACCCACTGATAGAGTTGGTGTTGCACAACCAACATGCGTTGTCATTCATGAAGAGTATGAGCAGGAGCTTGAGCATCAACACTCAGCAAAGGATGACTCCCTTCCGTTTGAGCCTCCTCCGTTCTTTCCTGACATATTTGGTGAACCTGCAATCCATGATCTCACATGTGTATCTCCATCCATGGATTCACCCATTGTTGATCACTCGCAGGACACACTGGACGTTGGCCCATCATTCGACAAAGGAGAGGATAAGTTATTCATTGAAAATCCACTTGATTTTTCATTTGCCTTTTCCAGAAACGCAGAGGATGAATTTGTTCGCTTTTCATCTACCCCTTTGTTTGATTCATCAGATCATGAGTATGCCGATGAAATCATTGAATTTTCTGATCATGGCGGTCGTGATCCATTCACTCCCATATTCGATCATGATCATGATCCTATCGCAGTTGATTTTTCGAAGCCACTGGTCTATGATGATCTATCCGACGATGAAGTTGAAACACCCAAGACTGTCAAGGCACTTCAGCTCAAGCTGATGGTTATGTCAGGCCCTCGCTTTCTTGGGGTTGGTCTCACTTCCGATCAAGAAACTGTTCAATCACCCAAGGCTCCTCATCACTCATATGTATGCATTGAAGATCAAGCTCAAACACATATCATGCTTCATCCACTCGAACTACACAATCTTATCACTCATGCATTGGAGGAATATTACATTGCAAGCACACGTGCACAATGCAAGTTGTCTTTGTTTCTTTCGTTTGCTTGCATGTCACAATCAAGAGTGTGCATATGCTTTAAAGATGCATGCAGTTTTGCACATCACCATGATAAGTCTGTCGACTACTTGTCTTGCACATGCACTCACGTATGTCCTGTGGGAACTTTGAAACATGAAGTGTGGTTGTCTTAATTGTTATATCTTTCTTTCTTGCTGGTTCACACAACTGGGGTTGCTCGCGTACCAAGCCTTCACCAACATGGGTCAACTAATTTGTCGGTGGCTACATTGGAAATATCACTTCATGTGATTAGGCCCATGCACCATTAGTTTAGGAGTAGGAGTAGTGTTTGCTTTCAGTTAGTTTGTTTGCATGCTTGTTTGCTTACTTATTTTGTTTGTTTGTTTGTTTTCTTGCCCGCTTTTCTTTCGCTTTTGCTTCTGCTTTGGATTTTCTTTGTTGTTTGTTAGTTTTATTGTTTTGTTCGTAAGTTAGTTTCACATGAAACCTTGTATGGCTCTTGAAATAAGTTGGGTAAAGTACAGGAGGCCTTGTGCAACTATCACTACTTGGTTATTTGTCATCTTGCCTATAAATGAAGAACTTGGTACTTTCATCCCATGATACGTCGAAGGAAAATACATAATATTCGAAGTGAACCTTAGTGAAAACAAAATGCTTGCGTGCTAACTAGTATCACCTACTATAGTCGGTTTTTTTTGGGTTAACCCTTGTTAGATCATTCAAGTAGAGTAAGGTGAGGGGGAAACCTTAATAGGCATGTCATAGGTATAATAAACTACTTTTCTGCCGGAACAACCTCTTCTTCTCTCAATAAGTCGAGATCCCTCTTCCGCCTTTGAAATAAAACAAGTTGGGTAAAGTACAAGAGGCCTTGTGCAACTATCGATACTTGGTTATCTATCATCTTACCTCTGTATAAAGAACTTGGTACTTTCAGCCCATGATACGTCGAAGGAAAATACATAATATTTGAAGTGAACCTTGGTGAAAACAAAATACTTGTGTACTAACTAGTATCACCTACTCTAGTCAGTTGTTTTTGGGTTAACCCTTGTCAGCTCAGTCAAGTAGAGTAAGGTGAGGGGGAAAACCTTAATAGGCACGTCAGAGTTATAATAAACTACTTTTATGCTGGAACAACCTATTTTGCTCTCAATAAGTCGGGATCCCTCTTCTGCCTTTGAAATAAATAAGTGTTATGCATAGTTACGAAAATACAAAAATGAAAAGGATGAAAAAAAATAGAAAAACTGAAAAATGAATAAGGTGAAAGAAGAGAAAGGCTTCCTGCATAGAGAGGTGATGCAAGTAACTCTGCTGGGGTACTAACCAAGCTCACTAGTAATGGATCCATGCTTGTGTTCCTATGTGACTCCGCCAAGGTACTTTCAAGGCCTGTTGGCAGTGGAGCAACACTAGAGATGAAACTAAGACTTTGATGACTATACTTCTTGTGAACCAATATACCCCTCAACCCCAATCAAAACAACAGTGTTGCCTTGGCTTGGAATGTGTGTCCATCAAACTAGAGTTTGGCAGATGCTACATCTTACAACCAAGCTAGTGTGAAACCAAGATGAACTGAGAACTGAACAATAATTCCAAAGGTGTTAGACTTTCTTTTCATGAACAAGGTCCATTTAGAGAGCTAGAGTTCTACCACTGTGTCGCCAAGTGTTGTAGTAGCTACAACCACCCTCCAAAATTTTGTCTTAGCTTCATTTTGGAGCCTCCCTACCAACCTTCACAGTAGCATGTCTTGCTTCGTCAAGTACACAAGCTCCATTGTTTTTCTTGCAGAAAGAAATCATGTTGATCAAACCTTGATGCATTCCCCTCATAGGTTGTTCATCTGGACTTGGTCTAGCAGCAGGTTGAGTAGCTCCTTCAAGAATTTGCGCAAATCTGGAGGGCAACCAACCTTCCCTCCAGAAATTACACAATCCTGATTGTCAGCTTGCTCGTTCCCAGAATTGCGCAATTCTGCTAAGTAAGCTTCACCCAAAAAATTATGCAATCCTTCCCAGTTGGGCTGCTCAGCCTAGAATTTGCACAAATCTGGGTAGTAGTCTGCTGCTGAACCTAGAAATTGCACAAAACTTCTAAGTAGCCAACCCAGATCCCAGCTAGAAATGCGCATTTTATCCCAGCAGTTGAGCAGCCTCTTGCATGTGTAGCTGAGTTGACCGGTGCCCTTGGGGACCGAGCAAAACAGAGTTGCATGCATGGGTTACTTCTCCCAAGGTAGCATTCAAAGGCATCCCTTGTTTCAAGAGTCTATTTTTGGCAGTTGGAGGTTACATGCAAGGATCATTCCAGAAACCTCCCTCTAAGTGTCACTTTCCCTAGATTTGGGGCATACACGTCACAACCTTGATTTTATCAAAACTCATCAATTGGACACTGCAGATCTCATTCCTCACATCAACCTTGCAACTCTGACATCCCACATCGCATCTAGGAGCTATCGGCACATTCAACTCAGCTGTTTTGGGGTAAGCTTGCTTTCCATTTCTTGTGTTGCATTTCTGGTGCTTTTTGGGTTTCGCTTCGTATGAAAATTGTCTGCTTGATTTCAGTGAGTGATTGTTGTCATTTTGATACATACTAGCTTGTACTAGCACCATTTCAGTTTTCATTAACATCTCATTGTTGTCGCATGCATAAAATTGTTTTTCAAGAACGGTCGCCGATTCGGTGACTCGCCTCATCCACATGTATGATGGTTCCATTTTCTAAATCTATCCTTCACTATTTGCATGCATGATCATTCACTTATTCTTACACTCAATATCACCATCCATTTGCATTCACATTCGATTTCAGTTTTCCGTCGGCAAGTCTAGGTAGTCTTGACCTGGACTCTACCTCACCGAGACCGCATTGCACAATCCGGAGAGAGAAGGCTTTGCCTTCCTCTCCAGAAATGTGCATTTCTACCCAGGAGTTGTTCTCTGGCTTGCTTTGTGCAAATATGAGGGATAGTGACTTCTGGCCCAGAGAATTGCACAATGCAGTCACTATGCCTACAACCATTGCTAGTTGAGATTGCACATTGCACAATTTCAAGAGTTAGCAGCCAGACTATATTGTGCATTGTGTGGTTCTAGCAGTCATTTATCCTCTGAACATCCCAGAGTGTGCCTTGCGTAGTCTTGGCAGTCAGTCTCCCGACCTCCTGGCAGAAATTGTGCAACCTTCATGATCAATGACACAGGTATGTTGCAAGTCAGTACTCAAGTTCATTTTGGTTTTCAACTAATAGATTGCTTGCCATGAGTGTTTCCATGTCTCTAGGTATTGCAAGTGTTCATCTGCCTCTTAGCAGTGCAGGTACAATGGTTTCTAAGGGAGCAGAGTCGAAGACATCATTCAAAGCACACTTGCAGATGTATTCGATCAAGTGTCTATGGACTTTCCTACCCACGAAGACATCCATTCGTTCATAGATAAGGACATCAAGATATGATGGCAATAACATCACAGCGAGCATCATCATGAAAAACAGTTAAAGGCAGCAGACCGGATGCAACGAGAAGGAAGGTTGTTGACAACACAGAGGTGGAACAAAGTTGCAAGCTCAAGTAGATCCACTTGTGGTGAAAGCAACTTTGGATACTTAGGCTATGAGGTGACGACGCAACATGAAGATCACACGAAGGCATAGAATGGAACAAAGAAGGAGTTGCATGTGCTAAAGCAGTAACTCAAGTAAGAACATGAGCTCCACAAACAAGTGAATGAGTTGTAGCAGGAACAGGAACAACAGGGGGCGCAACATGCACTCACGGATGAAATTATGCCCATACAAGTTAGAGATACATCCCAGCAGCTAGCACGGAGCAGACATGGGGAGCAGTGTTGTTGATCACATGCAAGGGAATTCAACAGCATGCATGTCATTATGCACATGCATGTGATCCCACCTATTCAGCACACGCGTCGAGGCAAAGAAAATAAGCAAGTCCAACTGGATCTGAACATGTAGTTGACAGCTGATGCGCATGACCACCAGCACACACTAGAAGATCAACATGAATACTATGCATTAGTGTGTTGCCAGCTCGGCCGCACCTAAGAAGACCATGCACATGTTAGCAGACGAGTTAGATGTAGAAGCCATACCAATGCACCCGAATGTAACGGAGGCAAGATTTCGCTTCAAAAAGATGTCACCATGGAGTGCATGCACACCATCACAGACGACCAAGCTTGGCATCAACTCACCACCTTCACCATCAAAAGCATGTCAAAGAGATGGCCTCACCACAATGAACCGAGTATCAGTGATGTCTTGCGTGGCTTGCTCAAGCCATTTTGTCTCACATGGGTACAGGTGCATTGTAATGTAACATCTTGTCAAGTGTAAGTCAAGTGTCTATAGTTGGATGTAACAATCATAGAGTAGATGAAGAGTCATGAGGGTAGATGAACTGTCACAAAGGGGAATGTCAAGGGTCACCCCAACCTTTTCTATAAATAGTCCCTCATAACTCATTGTCTAGGCTTTTGGTCAGCTAAGCTTCCGAGAAGACTATCTTGGAGAGAGCTTGGACAGTATTGTAACAAGCCTTGGCTTCTCCACTGTGCATAGTTAGTACATCTCTTTGGAGGAGCAGGTGGTTGTGGCTGTAACGTTCCACTACTAGAACTAGTGGCTAGACATGGATGTATTGTATGACTGGAACTTACACTTCTTAATATAATAGAGCCAACATATTTCATGCATATGTTGTATTGTATTCCATGCTATCTGGTTTAATCTAAATGATGTATGTATTGTTTGCTTACACATACATGTATGGATTATTCTGTATAAGTATGTATGAATCTTTCTGAAATGTGTTGTTGGTTTAACCATCACTTTGGATTGCTTGCTAACTTTCTTTCCAGCTTGTGATGCATCTTCGCTCATGTGTTCCCTTCCAATCCGAGTACTACTACAAGTTTCCAAGGGGCGCACTCATCTCACCCTCAGTGTTATCGGGAAAAGTGTCTATTCAGAACTGCTCTATCCCACTAAGGTGTGACAGCTACCTTAGAAACAAACAAAGAAAACTACTTTTGTATCTTCTTTATGAACTATAAACAAAGAGGAATAGGAAGAACCAACCTGTGTCTTGCGCTAGTCCTTTGATCCAATCTCTCTCCTCTTTGATAGCTTCCAGCTACTTGCTCCCTTACTTGCCCATCTTCACCAAGTACCTGTAAGATCACAGAAGAAGGAAACTACACAAAGACATGGATTTATATTCATAAATAACTTAGGATCAGATTTAAGTTAACCATACAAATGTAACAAGCATCAATGATACAAAAGCATGGAGAAGAAACTCAAATAGTTTTTATTGATATACAAGAAGATCCAGGAGGAGTTACAACCGATGATTCCTGACCCAGCATCAACCTCCCAGCAAAGAAGTCCCTTCTTCACCCCCAACAAAGCATAGATCACTCAATTCTCTGATATGTATCTCAAAACCAACAGCAATTCCTTACAATGTGCAAAATTCCAGCCTCTGGATCTCTGGGATGAGGGATCCATATATAGATGTATGCAAGGAGGATGAGTCAGCTTATGATTTGATTAGTGGCTTCTCTCTGTCAGTTCTTGCTTCCACTTGGAGACTGAAAGCCTCTTACTCATCCTTGGTCGAATTCAGTGAGGCAAGTGTCATTGGAGAAGATTCTGGAAGCTTCCATTGTCTCTCCACCTCGCGGAATGACACTGCCATTTGTCATTTCCCGCTCAACGCACCCTGGTAGTGCATTTAGGTGCGTTGCAACGCACCTAGCTAGTGGGTTTAGCTGCTATGCAATGCACTTGGCTAGTGGAGCAGCTGAAATGATCCTGATTTGACTTATTCTGAGCAGTTTCTGGTGGAGAACTTCTGGGAGAAGCTATAATTTGTTGACCTTGTTCCTTTAGGGGTTGGAACAACACTTTTAGGGACTTAGGAGCCCTTGGTTTATGGACATTTCATGCTTAGAGCTGTAAGGCACAAAAATGTCTATAACAGTTGCCCCCTAAAGTATGAGGTCGTTTATCGGGTGAAATGCTTTATTAGGAGGATCCGAAGTTCTTTCAATGCTAGGAGGAGACCTGTAATAAGACACAATACAATACATTATCTTCATACTATTTTCATGATCTAGCTGAGGCGGGAATTCCCATGCTCAGTTTTATAAATTCATTTTCATGTACATAGGACAGACAATCGTCTGATGGTAGACTGATGATTCTGATAGAGCCATCATCCTTTTGGTAGGATGATTATCTGTGTTGTAATGCTGTACATTTCAATGTGTTTATTTTCCTGAATATATATCGCAGCCCGGATGGATGAAACTAGATCTGGGGTCTTCAATCTCGTCCGATATTCACTCGAAGTACAAGTCGATCCATGTGAAAAATGTTTTGAAGTCGAACATGGAAAGACATCGCTCGATTACCAGTCAATGATGTAAACCGTTAACAAGTGAGAGAGGAATCACTGATAATGATAATGATCCTCAAGGTACTACAATACAATTCATGTGGTGGGAATAAAGGACTTGGCATCGAACACCATGCAAAATCTTTCGGTCGAAGGTCATTGATGCAAACATGTCGCCGAAAGTGAGAAACTTGCCATTGAGGCATGCAAGCTTCAAAGTACTGAATGGGGTGTCCCTAGACCAACTTCTTGGATAATGAGCTGATGTCGACAAGAAGTGATCCGTCATAGGAGGGCCTTAATGAATCCCACATCAATGACACGGAACAGAGCAAATGATTTTGATGCAGGTGAAAACGATTTGATGATATATGGTTCAGGGTGGCAGTCATGAAAGAATGGAGTATAATGTATGGTAGTGGGCGGGACACAGGTGGCCTTTCTGGATGACTTCTCTTGAACATGTCGGCGACACTTATGTGATGGATTGGTAGCATTAACCCCAGATGTGGATGGTATGGCGAGACCATGGCGATGTGACCGGTGAATGAAACAACCCAACCCGACTCGGGCACGGAGTGGAAGTGTCATGTTCAAGAGCGACTTGCTACCAATAAATATTCTTTGAGTTTCTTCCCAATTTTTCCCCAGTCATTGCTGACCAGTACCTCTTTATTTTTGTCAAGCTTGAGGAGGATAACATATGCTTGTTCTATAATTTGCCCTTCGGGTAAACCCATCGCTATGTTTTAACGAGCCTAGGGATAGTGAAACTCGTTCTCGTCTAAAGACAAGTTTGTCGCTATTAATATTTTTAACGAGTTTAATTACAAAGATAACTCAGTCCTTTTCATTTTTAGAGAGTCTGAAAAGGTACATAAAGGTAACTCCAAAATTCCTTTTTCATCATCTAATCCCTTAAGTCCGAAAAAGTATAAAACAATAGAGAAGGGATGAATTTTCGATTAGCTTTAACGAGCCGAACAAAACAAGCGCTCGATCTTTTTGTGCAATAATCCCTCAGGTCCAAAAAGATTAAAATCTAGAGGAGGGATAGCACTTCCCGTCGCTTTAACGAGTTGGAAGGCCAGGACTCGGCAATCTTTTCATATTTTACGAGTCAGAAAAGAGCTTAGAGAAGACTCGTCTTTTGAGGAACAAGTGATAAAATGGGTAGCAGCTGATTTCAGGTAAGGTTTGGAATTTTCCAATCACGGCAGTGTCACAAGGATGGCTAGTGAAATCACTCTTCGCAGCTGTTCCTCAAAATGGGTAAACAATCAAATGGAGGTGAATGATCGGCCAATGAAAAAGTGGAGGTGACGGTGCAAACACGACCAAGGCTTTAATGGCTGAAGTAATACATTCACGGTGGTTATTTACCAGGGGATAGTTCATTTTTTAATGAGCTTAAACGCGGGTGGAAACATTTGCTCGGTCCGGGTTTATTTTTTAACGAGCTTGAACCTCGCGGTAAACACTGCTCGATTAATCCAGTCATATGATAAGAATGTCTCATATAAAAATGAAAAATTTTAGATTTTTGCCCCACATCCTTTCTGTATGCAAGTTAGGAAACGACTAATCCAAAAAACAGATAAATAATCGCTCTTTGCTTGCACTCCAAAAGGTTTGCATGCCCCCAGGTATAAAACAGAGTTTCAAGGTTACCTCTACTTCATTTCCGCCAAAACATTTGTTTTACCGAGAGAGGCCTACCTCTTACAGGTTACCCAAAGATTGTTCTATTCGCGGCGCAAACAAAACACTTCTTCGGCGATGTCTACCGAGATAAACAAAGGTGAGCAACGATGCCCGCCAACTCACATAACTTTGACAAAAGAATCTTATTCTAGAATAACCCCTCTTCCAATCACGGACGGGGTACAGACTAGTCATATTCTCCCGTGGAAACCTACTCTATACCCGAAGTTTTCCTACCGAAGTAGACCAGGACACATGCCCCCTGGGTTTCAGTCATATCCCTCCGAATTACTCGCGCTCATCGGGAAGACGGACTGGGGATTGAGACATTTCTTGCGTGAAAAGACAATTTAGGGACAGTATATGACTATTTGCTCTGTATGATCCGGGAAATGAAAGCTGGTCCACGAGCTTGACCACTCTTCCTTCATGCGGAAAACACATTACTCTAAAGAGTGAGGAGACAATCGCTCCCATGCAATAAATATAGTCTCGTCCAAGGAGTAGGTTATAATCCAAGGGTCCTTGAACTACCATTACGTTCATGCGAACTGTCTTCCTTCTCAATGTTATGGGCACATCGGGAAGGATCCCTAAAGGTCGACTGGTTCCTTTATCAAAGCCTGTCAGATTTCTCATCTCAGGCAAAAGCGATGGCGAACCAAGTGCTTTCCAAGCAGTTGAGGAAAGGATACTCACAGAAGCCCCCTCATCTATGATGGTACCATCCATAACCATTCTATATATTTGAACGATAATTCGGAATGGTATGCTTGCTGGTAAACGGGGTCTGCCTAGTTGATTCCAGTCGAAGGAGACAACTAGGTTGCTTGGAGGTGGGACCGAATAGACGGCCGGGTACAGCTCTGACGAACTTCCTTCATGTGATAAAGGAACGGGTAAATTGCCACCATGTTCGTCGGAGTCTGTGTTTATGAAGAGAATTTGGACGGTGTCATCCTTGTTCTCTTCAGTGACTGTATCATCTGAAGATGAAACCTCTAAAGGCAAGACCGGGTCAACTGCCGCCTCGACCTTTTGACTTTCGTCTGGTATGGATCCAGATGGTTTATCTTCAATGGTAGGCACTTCAGCCGACCACCTGAGTGGGCCAGCTGGATTCTCAACTAGTGACGGACTTGGCAAGAGTTTTTTATATCCAGGAGGAAGTCGTAACGGTGAAACCGGACGATCATCCAAAACTCTTTTAGCTTCATCTAAGAAGGGACAATGGTGGACGGCGTGATTTCCTTCGCACAGTTTACAGGGAAATCTAGCTTTCCCTTTTTGTCCTGGGGCTTCACTTTCACTAGTTGATGGTGTGCTTTCAACATGATCACCATAGGTTGACGACACCGGGTTGTGCAAACGAGGAGACCAGTCCCTTAGTATCCCGGGGATGCAAGGACAATCTCTGTGAAAGTGGTCTCCTTTGCAAATGACACATGGCGATTTAGGCCTGGTCGATGCAGTGTGTGGATTTTCGTTAGACGACACTCGTTTTCCCCCATTCGCCTTTGGCTCCTTCTTCTTCTTCTCTTTCTTCTTCTTTTCCTTCTTCTCCTTAGGAACTTGGCTTTTAGCTTTACCAGCTCCTTCAAGCGAAGAGGAAGGAGGAGAGGAAGAATTAGAGGAAGTAGAAGGCTGGTGGGCAACTCTGGACTCGTCTAACTGCTGATTCGATTGTTCAGGAATGGTGGTGTTCTGAACGACAGAGGTTGAGAAGAGCCATACAGGCAAACCATTTGTCAGTCCTAGAAGCGACAATGTGGCCATATGGGGCGTACCAACATCTCCCCAAGAGGAGAAGGGACTAGGATTTCCACCAAGGGGAATTCCTTGGTTGGTAGGCTCCATTTTCTCAACCCAAGATCAACGTAGGAAAGGGGGATGAATATTCCGTTTAAAATAAATTTTAACACGCCTTAACACAACTTGTTTTTTCAGTTTTTAAGAGTCGAGAAAAAACAAAAGATGACTCTAGTCTCCTTCAATTTTTAATGAGCCTGAAGTGACAAGTGCTTAGATGGACCTTTTCCATTAAGGAGTCTAAAAAGGAACGAAAGGGACTGCTCTGGAGGTCTAGGTAGAGGGAGTACCAAACCAATCGCAAAACTACAGAATACTTTTTACGGTACGGCAGTCAATCTTCCCGAATGCTGTGTTCGGTGCATTGCGATCAGTAGGGCGGCCGACACGGTTTCCTATGGATAAAGGATTTAAGCCTATAGGGGTCTCCCAATATATAATCGATGGTACGTGGGAGCACAAGTCCGTACTGTCACTTATCGTCTCAAAGTGGAGGAATCACCCAACCATCAATGAGGACAACAGTTACCAGGCTTTACGACGCTGGAATACGTCTCTAGCCTAGACCTCTAAATGTTGTGCGTTAAGTTCCAAAGCGTTGTTAGGTTCATTGAATTTATTTTAAGTTGATCTTTCTTATGAAGTTTTCCTTTTGGGTTCACCACGAAATGTAGATGTAATTCCTAAAATCCAATCTATAGATGATAAACAAACTTTTATCTCTTTTCAGCAATGAAAATCCTAGCTACTAGGGGAAAAGAAAGACACAATATTTTCGCAAAGAGAAAAGAGCACACTGTAAATGCACTTTCCTAAATCAAGCCAAACAGACTGTCAATATGCAAATTCACATGCATGTATTTGTTTTTCACTTTCTTAATATTGATGCCTAAAAAGAAAGTTGATGTACAAATCTGAATTTGCTTTCAAGTGACAAACACAAACAAGCTTATTTTTTAAATCAAAAGGTAGAGATGATTACGACACTTTATGATTTTGAAAGAAATGCTCGTTTCGACACTAGAAAGTCACAAATTCAAACCACAGGCAAAAGTAAAAGCATAATCGACTATCAACAACAAATAAACTTTCTCCTATGATCAAAATCGACACTTGCGACAGATCTAAATCAAAGGATGACCGTACGACTATTATACTTTTGCAATGGAAAACTGTAAACGACTGAACAAACACATAAAAACGTCTACAGTTCTTTTGTACAACTGAGGCGGAATATCAGTAAGGAAAAGGGGTCTGAAACAGTCATATACTGATCATAGGCTGCAAAAATTAGAGACAAAACTGAAAGAATGAAGCAAAGAACCTCAGCTGCACAAGGCTACGTTGATCAGCGCACCTGTTACACAGACAAACTGCATTGCAGCGCAGGTAGCCCTCTCGGGAAGTGCATTGAAATGCAGAACCTCTTCACAGAGCCTGTGCTGGGGCAGAAACGAGAATTCTATCTGGGTTCTGGGTCACGGTTTGCAGTTTAATCTTTGGTTTTTGGCCGAGTAAAAGCAATCAGTAATGCATAATCAGAGGTAGATCTAAGGGGGGTATAAGAGCTATCACAAGGGAAATCATTTAGTCTATGAATCAGCTGTTCAAATCATAAATAGATCTAGTGAATGGATTGAAGTAGCAGATGTCTACTTTGCATTTGTCAAGGCAAATGCAGTTCGATCGCTACTTATAAGTTTATGAAATAAACAAAAAGAGAAACACAAACAAACTAATTAGACACGGTCCCCAGCGGAGTCACCATTTTGTTATCGGTAAAAGTGTCTATTCAGAACTGCTCTATCCCACTAAGGTGTGACAGCTACCTTAGAAACAAACAGAGAAAACTACTTTTGTATATTCTTTATGAACTATAAACAAAGAGGAATAGGAAGAACCAACCTGTGTCTTGCGCTAGTCCTTTGATCCAATCTCTCTCCTCTTTGACAGCTTCCAGCTACCTGCTCCCTTACTTGCCCAGCTTCACCAAGTACCTGTAAGATCACAGAAGAAGGAAACTACACAAAGACATGGATTTATATTCATAAATAACTTAGGATCAGATTTAAGTTAACCATACAAATGTAACAAGCATCAATGATACAAAAGCATGGAGAAGAAACTCAAATAGTTTCTATTGATATACAAGAAGATCCAGGAGGAGTTACAACCGATGATTCCTGACCCAGCATCAACCTCCCAGCAAAGAAGTCCCTTCTTCAACCCCAACAAAGCATAGATCACTCAATTCTCTGATATGTATCTCAAAACCAACAGCAATTCCTTACAATGTGCAAAATTCCAGCCTCTGGATCTCTCGGATGAGGGATCCATATATAGATGTATGCAAGGAGGATGAGTTAGCTTATGATTTGATTAGTGGCTTCTCTCTGTCAGTTCTTGCTTCCACTTGGAGACTGAAAGTCTCTTACTCATCCTTGGTCGAATTCAGTGAGGCAAGTGTCATTGGAGAAGATTTTGGAAGCTTCCATTGTCTCTCCACCTCGCAGAATGACACTGCCATTTGTCATTTCCCGCTCAACGCCCCCTGGTAGTGCATTTAGGTGCGTTGCAACGCACCTAGCTAGTGGGTTTAGCTGCTATGCAACGCACTTGGCTAGTGGAGCAGCTGAAATGATCCTGATTTCACTTATTATGAGGAGTTTCTGGTGGAGAACTTCTGGGAGAAGCTGTAATTTGTTGACCTTGTTCCTTTAGGGGTTGGAACAACACTTTTAGGGACTTAGGAGCCCTTGGTTTATGAACATTTCATTCTTAGAGCTGTAAGGCACAAAAATTTCTATAACACTCAATGTGTTAGAACCTCTCATGCACCTTCCTTGTCTTACTGCAACTTTCACACCCTTGCTACCAATAGAGTTATCTTACTTGCCTTTGTGCGGAATTGCAGTGAAGTCATTACCGTACGACCCACTGCTAAGACTCCTACACCAAACAGTCTGAAGTCTAATTGGGACTTCTTATCAGGGAGATCCCCTGACATGTTGCCGGATCCAGCACCGTCAATAGATTCCTAGAATCTCATTTATATATTTTGTCAAACTGATGGCATGCAAGCTTTAATCTACAACCATGAATAAAAAATAGTAACGTAGAATTAAGTTATAATTACCTATGTATTTCCTAAATTCTTTTCTAAATCATTTTATCTACTTTAAGTGAGTTGAAGGGTTTTGATATTCATCAAGTATTATTTATGTTCAACCATTCCATCAAACACATGGAAAACATCCTGAGCTCTTAAGAATCATACCAAAATAAGAGTTTCCCAGTGATGATAATTTTAACATTTGCAAGGATTGTAAGCAAATAATGACTTAAAATTACCTCAATTATTTTCCTTGAAATTCTTGGTTATCATTATCTTGCATTTTTATTTTAAGGGTTGATCCAGTGATTCCTTCAGGTATATGTTGGGTATTTGTCGATTTCCTTACTTCTCCCATAGGTTGCAAGTTAGCACTTATTCATGCATAATCATTTGCATAAATAATAAAAATAATAGCATTTCTCATTCACATATTTTTCCAAACACTTTGCAACATATCCTGAAACCATTTCTAAAACATGTCTCTAGTTACCTATTCCAATTAAAATGAAACAAAACCATAACTCATGAAACTGTTACCCAAGTCCTTTGGAAATTATTTATTGCAATTATCTTCAGCAATATTTTGCTTTCCTTTCTCAAATTCTACAATACCAAGGTTAGTACCATAAACTACACCAATAATAAGTCCAATATTGAGATATAAACATCCATACACATAGACTACTCTTAGTCTTCATTTTAAACTAGCCAATAATATTCTAGATAACATAAGCTTAAACCAAAATTAGATGATTACAACAATTTAAATTTCTACTTTTTCATTAATGTTAATGCTATACTACAATTTCAGGACAATTAAAATTATACTTTATGAGATATTCAACTCCAATCGCTGAGAATATGATCCATCTCTGATTCCTTAACCAACTCATTTGAACCATCCAGTTTTCCACCCAACCATATCTAGGGAGAACTTCTCCCCCTTGAACCCCCGAGCTGTATAAGCTCACAAACAATACCAAAATATAGGAGTAGAGAGATATACAAGGCAACCAGAGGAAGATAAATTTCACTTCCTCTCAATACCACTCATGTTGAACTTCATTGGGTATAGCTACTTAGTAATTTAGAATAGCATTTGGCTATTGTTCAAGTATCTCCCTCTCATAATATTCTTCAAATCTCTCAAACTCTTGTTATCACATTGCACTTCCCTTCTTCAAGTGAGAATACATGAGACACATATATAGGAGGAGAAACAAATTCTTGTCATAAAGGATGAGTAATATGCATGCCTTGCATTCATTTAGAGGAGTGTAACTCATACCATTAAGTAGAGGTATGCATGCCTTATTTAAGGAGAGTGTGACATGTGCATTAAAGAGAGCATAAGAGGAATCTTTTATGACATGTTTGTAATGAGTGTAAGAGGAATATGACATTCTTTGATGAGCGCATAAAAGAAAGTGTAATGTATTATTAAAAGAGAGAGAGAGTTACATAGAGCCATTAGAATCATCAAGGAGAGAGGTGTGAAGTGATTGAGGAAATGAAGGCGACTTGTAATTCCTTTTGATAATAACATCATGGTCTCATAAAAGATAATAATAATATCAATAATATTAATATTGATGATTAAGTCAAGATTGAACTATTAGGATTGATTAGTGATAAGTTAAGTGATTTTCCTTCAACTATAATTGATTACCAATTGATGCAAGGTGATTTAATATTTTTGGAAAGTCATACTTGAGATGCTAGACATGACTTTCTATTTTTTGAAAGTCACTCCGGAATTGTTAGAAATGAGATTTTATTAAGGAAATTCATCCCCGAGCAGACCATGAGTGATATTTTTCTTTCAGAGAATAGGGATTCCACATCGCTATCACAAGAATCTCTCTGCTTTAGTAGATTTAGGACTTCACGCCTCAATCTACTCCAAAGATACAATATTCCACACCTTTATCTTTTAAATATTTAGGACTCTGCATCTTAATCCTTTTAAATTCAAGACTCCACGTCTTTATCTTTCATGGATTTAGGACTTCGTGCCCTAATTTCCATGGCTCCTCATCTACCAGGCTTTGAAACTCCACGTTTCACCTTAAGGTATTGATTGTGAGATCATACTCATTTGATGGTTCATTGGTAAGGTCATGTTCCAAGACCAATAATTTTGCATGACTTCCGCAATTATTTTGGTTTTAAAGAAATGACTTCCACAATCATTTATAATTTGAGCATCCATGTTCGTAAATAACTAGGTCCCTAACCATATCTTGCCCGGTAGAAGATTAAGAATATATAATGATATAAATCATATATCAATCATAAATCATAGTTAACCATATGTTCCACATAGCCATGGTCATCCATGGATCTATGTGTCTCAATCTTGGATCACCATCCATGTCATACACTTATGTCAAAACTAGGATACCAAAAGAGAAAATATGTATAATA
>CM062820.1:1113236757-1113571757 GCA_031772625.1 Pinus tabuliformis | reverse complement strand
CAAACAAGCTATTCGCTCACAAGATAAATAAAATTAAAATTAAATTAAAACACTGCTTTACGCAAATTAAGTATGAGCACAGTTATAAATTTATACACATCAAGGCAGAGATAAATTAAGGCTCTGATACCAAATGAAAGTTGAAATAGAGATTCTTCTAATTAATTATCAAATTTCAACAATGTTAAATCTGAACTTAATGAGGAATTAAATTAAAGAAATCATAAAAAATGTAAAAATTGATGCCCAAAAAAAATACTTCCAGCCATTAATGCTAGTTTGTAATCTGTCACTGTTTTTTCCCTTAAGTTTTGGCACTGGAAAAACTTTAGATCTGCGCTTATCCTTCTTGGATCTAGAAGCCTGCCAGATTTGGAATGGCCGCAACAATAGAACCTCACGCACTCAAAACTAATGGTCAGATGGAAACAATTTCAGACAATACCATGTAAGCAGAATGGAAATAGGATTCAAAACATGGGCTGTTTCTAAAACAACAAAAACAATCTGAAACTCAAAAGTCCGCAAGGTATAACATGGAATGCATTAATCTTGAATTACTCCAACAAAACCTTATAGTTCAGTTATATACACAATCCTATAAACACACACACGGAGGTAGCTTCACATTGGACTTACAATCCAGACAGGAAAATATCGTTGGATACACGCACCCCCTTCTGTGACAGATTACGATGAGAGACCTATATATACATACACATGAGCAGCCTCGTATTTGACTTAGTATACTGCTGGAAGGTTATTGAAATGACCCGGAAACCATTTCAGGACACGCGCATGAAAAACAAACATCAGCACACTGTGCATAATCCAACAACATCAAGGATCACGCATAAGAAAAAATATGCCAAAACAGGCAGATAAGAAAATTTGAAGTTACTTCCAAGTTCTGCTCTCTCAACTAAAACTGAAAATGATTAAAATGCAAGCTTGGGGACCAAATAGATAAATATATAGCCAAGCTTTCATCAAGCTTCTGTTGGCTATGTGTCAGGTGTTCCATAAATCAAAAGGTAAAGAACTCCAGATGGAATAATGGACCACTTCAGAAGCCAACAAGAAATTAATTACTGCAGTTGGTTTTCAGAAATTAAAGAATAACTGCAATTTACTTCCATAATTATAAGTAGCAGTGGTAAAAATTTAATGGAGCTTAACACAAGAACATCGAGTTCTACCTTAAGTTCTACCTTAATGCTTGTTTCAGAGCAAACAAACGTAACAACTCTGCGACGGCTCTTTAACAAACAGCATTTTCAAATTCGAGACTATGACTGGGGTCGATGGGACATGTGATCAATAGAAATTCCTCTGTGTAGAGCCCGAAGATAGGCCTTTTGTGACTGATTATTGAAATATCAATTCATAAAACGACCACGGGTTCAAACTTTTTCTTTCTCGGTTCTTTATGTCCGAGCACTTAATAAATATTTTGACATTCAACATTCAAAAAGAATAATGACATGTGTACCTTCGAAGTCGGAGGCCTTTTGTTTTTGCTTCTGTTCTCATGCATTATTAGCTTGCTCCTGCGAGGACAACAATCCTGCGCCAGTGTTCTGATATTAAGATTGATTTTGATGATCAAAAGGAGGATAGTGTCCATGACTCCAACAACAATAACCCATTCCAACTTTTTAATCGCAAAATACAATTTCAAATAACGAATTGAGCCCAGCCTTTGCGGTGAGGGCGTGAAAGAAGGATTCAAGTTCCCTCCGTTGTTCAGATCAAAGATCTGAAATTGCAGCTGCTTAGCCACTTTCGGCATTTAATTTATCATTAAGTAACAATTATTAAAAAACCAAAATTTCTATTTAAGTATTGATAACAGTGATGAGTATAACAATAATTGCTTGTAGTGTTTCCAATGGTTGTATCTCCGATTAAAAAAAGGAATTCTAATGGTTGTATCTCTGATTGAAAAAAAGAATTCTTTTGTTGAGCCCCCAAGATCATTCAATAGCCACTGGTTTGGAGTCCCGTGGTGGTCTAGATGGTCACAAAACTAGTGGCATAATTTAATTAATAGGCGGATGAAGTACCCATTATTCTGTAAAAACACAGAAACCAAATTAAATGTATATTAATCAATCTCAATCAATGATGTACAATGTATACATGTTAATACATACATGAAACAGTTGAATTAGTTTCTGGGGGTTTTGGACTCCAACAACTACCCAAACTGACCCAAGAGGATTAGCTATCTAACATAATTAATTGTATTTTCGCACAAATTAATGTTTGCCAACCTGGGACTAAAGTTGCCTTCACCTTGTCAAACATTTATTGTAGCACAAACTAAGGGATGTGATTCTCTAGCATGAGAATGTAGCACTTTATATTGCTACCATGCTCACCGCGATAATGGCTGAATAAAAACTGCAGCCAAAAGTATGAATCTACCACTATCATCACAACCAATTTATTACAAATTACACCCTCCACATCTTCCATGTTGGTCTTATTCATTGTTGTCACTCCTGGATGTGATTTGCACCAGTGGTATTCACAACAGTAAGTACTGGTAGAACAATGAGTGAAGTCATCACAACCAATTTATTACAAATTACGCCCTCCACATCTTCCATGTTGGTCTTATTCATTGTTGTCACCGCTGGATGTGATTTGCACCAGTGGTATTCACAACTGTAAGTACTAGTATAACAATTAGTGAAATCATTGCAAAAAGACAAATAAAATTCAAAAAAATACAAAACAAAATATTTTTAAAAATAAACATTTTTAAGTTTCTAATGTTCACTTTTGAACCTAATTTTTATTTTTTGTTCAATCTATAAATAATGTGGGGGATAATAATGAAAATTAAACACAAACAAACCACAAATATATTTAAATTTTCTATTTAGTCTTTACATCAGCCTCTATTTAAGCTTGTGTCATGATGTGCATTTTCATCTGGTATTAATGATAAATCACAAGAACTAGTTCGAAACCCATTGAAAAAAAAATAAAAAACTTACATAACTTTTACCAAAACCAATTTAATTTACATATAATGATAATGATAAATAATTATGATCAAACCACAAATATATTAAATACAATAGAAAGCACAATATTTTTAAATTGCACTTTATTGTCCAAATTATCATCTTATATAGTGCTCTTCTCAAGATAATAAAATTAAGTGTGGTGGAAAGTGAATCGAATCTAATTAAACACCATAAATTAAGGCTACAAATAAATCTAATATATACTGAAAATCAAATGCACGAATTCATGTGTTATTATGTAAGAAGTTTGAAGTTGTAAATGTAAGTGCATTTTAATTTTATTCGAAAAAAGATTGGTTTGAAATTTATAGGTTGATTATCTTTAATTCTGATTGCAAGTGTCATGCAGGCGATACTCGTAGTTCGAAATATTCTCAATTAAACGATTGGTCTTTTAACTGTAATGCATGGGTTTATGATCCACTTCAAAAACGGGCTTACTAACAAGCGCATATTTTTATAGGTGCTAGTTTTTGTGCGATTTTTTGAGGATTTTTTGGTGAGTTTTTCTGGTCAAATTTTTTTAAATTCCGGTAGCAATTTATTGAAATCGCAAGTTGGATAGGTAATTCGCAAGTTTGATAGATAATTTCTGCACAATCAAAGCGTCTAGAGGTTTTTCAGGGTGCTGAATTCAAATATGCAGTAAAAACCTATTTTAACTAATAAAAATCAAGATTTAACCTCAATTTTTCCAGCCGAATTCCGTCACCAAAATCTCCAAAAAATCGCACTAAATAAAATTATAGATATGGATTTCAAATTAAAACCAAAAATATATACGCAATGCTATATCCAACACACTCGTACAATTAATGAATGCTTGCGGTTTAAGCAGAAATACAGAAACTGTTTAACTGCTGTCATCAGTCTTCATAGTCAGACTTCAAGTCTCTTCACACTTCTTAATACAAAACTGGACTTAAATCACAGATAAAATGAAAAATGCCAAAACAACACATCAAGAAATACATTAACATTATCAGAAATACATCAAGGGAGAGGATACAGTGATTATCTTCATCTACTATACACACTTCCATTACACCTTCCCATATCCTTAGTGCTTCGTCTGATAGCTGGCCAGCCTTGCACTTAAGTTCCCTGAATACATAGTGGAAGAAAACAGATAAGAATTGGGTTCTTACCTCTCTTTAATACTAAAGTTTTTCACTCTGCAATACGAAAAGATTAGAGTCTCCTATTATTTGTAGGAATATATGCTATTTTCTATTCTTATATTATGGATTTCAATTCTCTTTATTAATAAACCACCTTACACAGGCGATATTCCTCACTCAACCTCGGCTGTAGAATGCACATGGCTTCTCTCTGTGCTACCAGAAACAAGTTCAGATTCAAATGTCTTCAATGGCAGCATCTCATACCTCCTTGATCCAGGGACTGTTATCTTACTTGATACTAATCTCAATGCCTGACTCAGCGCATGCTTATTCCATCTTTGCTGGATGAAAATCACAATTGCAAGCACCACAGCAGTCAGTGGAATAGAAATATCTCCAAATTTCGAATAGAAATCTGAGCCAGGATTTGCAAAGGAAGATATGAAAACTCGACTCGCATCTGTATAGTAAGGATTGAAAACTGGAGGTCTGAAGTAATCATAGATGTGAGGAAGGAGCCGCAGAACAGTGATACCAATGTAATATAGTTTCCTAAGTGGTTTTCGTTCAAAATGCCAAAGAATGTTACCGATAATTTGAGGAAGCAGGAAGAAATCCTGTACCAGACCCACATACTCCTGAAGTTCAGTCTCCCAGTCAACTTGGTTGTGTGCATGGCGTGCTGAATACTGAATTGGGCGGCTACTGGTCTTCATATTATGAACAATCAGCACAATTGAAAAACCCATAGCATGTATAGCAGAGGAAATGGCAAGCACTCGTTTATCACTTGGGACTCTCCATGGCTCTGAAGGACTCCTTGTCAGCAAGCGAATACGAGATTTCCAAACCTTTTGGCACAATCTTAGTGTCAATAGACATGCAATCAACACTAGCAGTTTAACCATGTACTCAATCTTGTCAGACCCTCCGCTCTGAATCGGATAGAAAACATAATTGCTCTGGGCTTCAGATTTCGTACTCTCGAATAAGGCATCTGCACCTGTTAAGAGAGGAATACTATATCCGATGGCCTGAAGTCCCAGCATGACAAGAGAGATGTACGGAGATACTTCTGTCTTCTCTCGACTGTAGAATAACTGGCTTACAATGCACCCAATCATCATGGATAGTGTCAATATACGCAACGCGCATTCGACAGTTTTGCGAGAGATAATCTCTTCTGTCTGACTCCAATATACAATCGGAAGAGTCTCGATTTTGATCTGCTTGAAAAAAAGTCGGTGGTCAACGGCTCGTTGGCTTTTCACAGAAAGCTTCACAGTTGGATTTCTGAACAACCTGGCATTTGTAGGTGGATATTCCACTTTCACTTCAATGAGGCAATCAAAACCATCCTGCAGATCCCCTGTTTCATGCAAAACTCTCCACCATGGAGCTCGAAAATCCCTTCGAACATCCCTGCATCCTATAAGGTGCATTATACCCACTCTTGGATCATAGAGACCCTCAAGAAAAAGATTTGAAAGATTTCCTTCCATTTTCAGCTGTGCAGCAACTTTCAAGGACTTCTCCTGCGAGCCCGGAACCTCCTCAGATATGAAAGAAATGTTTGAGGCCTGATACCAAGTCCAACCAACTACCACAAATTCCTCAATGGCTACAACATCCAAGTTTAAGAAGCTCGTCACAAAGTTCCCTCTGGAAAGCAGGTCAAAAAAGCCCTCTGAACGCACTGAGAGATCCTTGCCTAGATCAGAGAATTCCTGTCTTGTTCTGCCCCCCAGTTTTTTCTGGGGATACTTCAAGAATGATTTGCCAAAACCTCCACTCACATCTCTCTCCATCTGGGCCAACTTGTTCTTGTTGTATTCATATGACATATTGTTTACCACATCCCATGGCAAATATTGATGATGTATAAGCTCAAATGACAGAGGATAGAAGGGGTTTGTAGTGTTCTCAATGCTGCCAGCAATTACACTTCTTTGTTTTAATGAAAGTGAAAGGGGAATGTGCATACAGATTCGAGAATTGCAGGCACCGCTATTCTCGATGGATCCAAGGCATCCGACCATACACAACTGACCAGAAGATGAGTTCCATTTCCCCTCTGCAGTCAATGTTAAGCCATTAAGCCCTGTTCTTTGACATGCCAAATACTGATTCTGTGAAGGAGGCACAGCTCGAAAAACCGCACTAACATTTGCAATATTTGAATTAGATATCTCTGTACACATCAAACGCTGCACACAAAGCTTTATGCTATCGAAACCGCCCTTAGGTTCACGCAATTTATTATCCATAATGAAAGGGCCCAACTTGTTACAATAAGCATCTGTGCCACTACAATTCCAAGAGGGAACCACATCTAGAATCTGACCAACCATCAGTTGCTGCATAGCTGAGCAGAATTGCTCCCCTCGATATACATCAATACCTTTTGAGTGGAAATTGTCTAGATTTTGGTGAGGAGCACAAGCCTTTGCCACCAGGCTGTCAGAGTCAAATTCATAATTCGAATCAACAGCCAATTGTGAAGAGATGTCAATTTCATCAAAATAACTTGAATTAGAGTGTGGATTGAGGCTTCTTAGTGTTCCTCGAATCTCCATGGTAGTCAGAGAAAGCTTGCTCGGATAGCGCAATTGTAGCAAAATTTTGTCGTCTGACAAAGTAGGGGACTGTGACACTGATTTATTTAACCAATCCCAGGGATCTGCAGCATTCTTCCCACGGGCAGGTAAATGGGTCCTGCCCAGCATACACAACAACCGTTCTTCTTTTGCGTTTTTCGATTCTTCTAAGTAGACTCCTTCCAGATGAATCGCAAGAGAAGTAAAACCAGGACGAATATTAAAGTCTTTGCGTCCGCGTCTGCCTCCGATGTCTCGACTTGTCGATATGGCCAACATTAAAATCCCACTCACATTCACCATTTTGCCAGAGAACTTCTTTCGATCCACATCTGTAATCCGGAATGAAACCAGATTGATAGCCGAATAGTTTCTGGAGTCACTTGTGGTGAATGGCAGAAGAGGAGCAGAGCCCTTGTGTTGCGTCCAATCCCCATTTACAAAATAGAGGCCCCGCTCAATCATATGTAACCCGTTCTGCTCTGGATGCAGCTCTGAAGCCTCTGCTAAAACAGGGCTACATGCCTTCTCTATCTCTTTAAACCGACTGTAAGGGGACTTGTAGAAACTGGTTTCTGAAGAATTGTAGAAACTAGCGAGGCAATAAACAGAGGAGGAGGAAGTTGCAGCCAGTACCCATATCCCAAAGAGAGCTTGAAAATACGCTCCCATGTTTTATTTTACAGTGAAATCACAATTGTCCTTCAAACGGATTCAGAATTTTCAGCTTGATACTGCAAACCGAAAAACAAAGCACTCTTTTCGAAAGCATGTGGTGAAATCGCAGCCTGCACGGGAACATGAGCGATGGAAGTGCAAATATGTTATATTACATATATGTAAAAAACATCGTTCAGAGAGGGAGGGGGCAGTCTGTGTTTATTTACTTTTTTTTTTCTCTATCGTGAAACTTCCTGGAAGACGCTCCGAAAGCCATATTGTCCAATGTCAACGAACACGTGCCGTAAGGATAGCACGGGTTACCTAACTTAAAACCGACGACTCGCGGACCGCCATTAACTGAAGCCGATGACTCGGGAGCACTAAATTCTCATGACATTGCTACGTCAGAATCTCCGTAGTGGCAGGCCCACATCTTCGAAGAATTTGCTTAATTTTTAAAAAATAATGATTTTATTAACCTTTTAAAATAAAGCAAAGATTTGTATTATGGTTAATGGTTAATTATAATATAAATATTATAGTTAAAATATGATACACTTTAATTATTTCATAGTTATTTTTATCGAAATTTCACAAAATAACTTTTTTCTATAGGATATAGTTTTTTAATGTTTAAATTGTATTTTTGACGTGTCTAGAAAATTACTAGAACACTTAAATTGTGTAAACTACACTACTCAAACTTATATTTCCAACTAATTTATTCTAGATTTCATACAAAAAGATGAAAATATACCTTAAAATACTAAAATATAAAACAATAAACTATATTAAAATAATAAACATTGAAATTATAATAAAAAGATTTTTAATTGGAATATCTTGTTAATAAATCCTATACATTTATTATATTGGATAGGATATTATATTGTATTTCTAAATTTATCTTAATGGCTTATTGGCTTATAATTTGATTATTTTTTAACTAAAAAAATAATAACTTAAGATTGACATATTCTAATAAAATAATATTAATGTGAAAATAATACATAGGTATAAATTATTTAATAATAATCATGATACATGTTATTTAAGGGTATTTAATTTATATGTATATAGTAATATTAAAGTGTCACTTGGATTAAAACAATTATTTTTTTTAATTAAATCAAATTTTCATAAATATTGAAATTTGATGTGTACTTTTAATGACACTTGCTGGCATATAGAATTTTTCTTTATTTTTATTTTTTAAATCATTTTATTTACAAACACATAAAATTAGTCATTTCAGCTATATGAACCAATAAGAAAATAGAAATTTTAATTTTAAAAATTTCAAATTTTACTTTTTATTTTCAAAATATTTAATTTAATAATTTATTTTTTTCAATGCCTTAATAAACTTTATAACTAATTAAAAGTCAAACATTTTTTACCAAAAACAAAAACAATACACATAAAAATATTTTAATACAAAAAATCATATTGATATTAACATCATAACAATAATATAAAATGTAGTATTTATAAGTCAAAAAAAAATTTACTAAAAACAAAAACAATAAACTTTATAACTAATTAAAAATCAAACATTTTTTACTAAAAACAAAAACAATACCAAACACAAAAATATTTTAAATAAAAAATGATATTGATATTAACATCATAATAATAATATAAAATGTAGTATTCTATGAGTCAAGCATCTTTTACTAAAAACAAAAACAATATCAAGCATAAAAATATATATTTATAAAAAATTATATTGATATTAACATCATAATAATAATATAAAATGTAGTATTCTATTTAAATAAAAAAGATAAGGCTACTAACAAAGCAACACCCATACATTAATGAATTATTTTAAATTAACCTAAATTTCAATTTAAATACGAAAATAAATTATTTAAAAAGACAAAAATAATAAAATAAAATACAACTTACATGCTAAAAGTAAATTAACTAAAAATAATAAAATATTTATTATTAAAAATTATATTATTTTATTATTAAAAATTATATTACTTTTAATATGAAAAAAATAATAATAATAATTAATTAATTAAAAAGACAATAATAATAATAAAATATTGTTATTAAAATTACAATAATACTACAAGGATATACTATCAAATCATGTTCCAAAGATACCAAAATCATGTTCACAGCCTCCAAAATAATATCTCCCAAAATTATCTTTACAAGGTTTGAACTAATCACCTCTAATATACAATGTAACTATATGAGCTTTTATGACCGTAATGCCCTTTTACTTTTTTTAATTTTATACTTGTAAATTCTATACTTTAACCAAATGTGAATGCCCAATAAAAATAAAATACTAATATGTGTAACACGGAGGAGAATAGTAGCTTTGAAGAGTGGCATAGTAGTTTTGAAGAGGGGCACCTCTGTCATCCAAAACTGCTTCAGCGCACAAGAAACCTCAACCGGTTCTCAAATCTGCAAGAGCTCGACAGCTAAAAAACAACGCAGATTTTTATCAACAAATTTACAAGGATTTCATGCTTTCAAAAACCAAAAAGCCATTCATTAACCGACTCACTCTCTTCAGCCTCAGACTGTAATCAATCAATCAGTGTATGCGTTTGCAGTGTCACTCTTCTTGCAATTATTTGCCTCAAAACTGGTTGCACTGTCAACAAAAATTTCATATATATTTTCACATTAAAGAAGAAATCCTCACCAAACTCGTATTGGTGAATCTCGGATACGAACAAACAATATTAAAATTTTCGACCACAGGCCTGAACTTAACGAAGATTTCTCTTTCTAGAAGAAAATCGAATATGAGTTCTGCATTAATGCTTGTTTCAGAGCAAACAAGCGTAACAACTCTGCGACGCCTATTTAACAAACAACATTTTCAAATTCGAGACTATGACTGAGGTCGATGGGACATGTGATCAATAGAAATTCCTCTCTGTAGAGTCCGCAGAGAGGCCTTTTGTGACTGATTATTGAAATATCAATTCATAAAATGACCACGGGTTCAAACTTTTTCTTTCTCGGTTCTTTATGTCCATGCACTTAATAAATATTTTGACATTCAACATTCAAAGAGAATAATGACATGTGTACCTTCGAAGTCGTAGGCTTTTTGTTTTTGCTTCTTGTTGGAAGTTTGACAACGAATTATGTAATTTTGGGTAAAATGTAACTAGTTAGTTCTATACCAAAATAGCAGTTATGTAACGGAAGAGGCTGGTATAAAACTAGCGAATGCCCGAGAAATGTAATCGTGAAGAATCATTGTTGAATTAATAGAGATTCCAATCTCTTGGCCCTGGATGTTTCCTTGACACCCTGTCAAGGTTTTACCACGTAAATCATGTGTGTCTATTTGTGTGTTTAAATTCAATTTTCAAATCTGTTATATGCTTTTCTTGGTCAATTTTATAACTGAATGTGTGTAGTTTCTTTCTTCATTATTTCCCATATTCAAACAACAAATGGTATCAAAGCCTGAATCAATTAAAAATGCCCAAATGTTTTCGTGGAGCGGGTGTTGAGATCCGAGGACCGAGTGGTTGGAGCAGTTGAGCATTTCAACTTGGGTATCTTGCATATAGACCTGGTAGTACCCTTGCTTTTCGAGACGGGGGGATAGCCATGAGTTTTTTGGCCTGATCGGTGAGGTGGAGACCCACGTTTGCAACGTTTGATTGCGGTGAGGTGGAGACATGAGGAGTTTGGTCCAGTGTTGTGGGGCAGAGTGAATTGCTGCATATTAAAAAGGGACAGAGCCATTGCTGCGTGAAAGGGAGGATCTTTGCGCATGAGGAGAAGAGACCTCTGTTTTCTGCGTAGCTAGAGCCATCTGCCTGCGTGTATAGCCGCAAAACCCTCTGTGTGCTGTTGTCCAGAAGCTTAGAAGTTGTTCACTGCTCCCGTCGAGCAGAACCAGAGTGCCCTCGTGTTGGTTGTTCGAGGAAGGAGCGTGGAACGGTTTGCTGCCTGAACCCCAGTTTTGCGCTACCAGCGCTGTTTGCTCCCTGCGTAGCTGTAAATGCGGCCCATTCTCAGCGTGCTGGCCACCTGCGTGTGAAGGAACCACTACCCTCTGCGTGCTAGAGCAAAGATAGCATGTCGTTGTTTTCTGAATACAGAGCCTGCATGAAGCGAGAACTCTGGCTTGTGGAAGATCCGGGTAATTTTTCTTTTAAAAAAAATTATTTGTTGAAGACAATTTTTTTGTTTACCCAGAATATTTGGTTTGGGTATAAACCAGTGGAAAAGAAAGTTGTCCAAAATTGATAAAGAGTAGGGTTTCATTAAGAAGAACAAGTTTTATTTTTTCAGTAAAATTTGTTGAGGGGTTTCTCTAAAAAAAAAAAAAAACTGCAGACCATTAAAATTAAAAACCAAAGGCTCAAAATTGTAGAAAGAAATTTGTGAAATTTGTTTGTTTAAAAAGGGAGCTCAGTTTTTTTTTAAATAAAGGGAAACAAAATTTTTTTAAGAAAGGGATAGCTGAAACACTGAAACCCTAGGAGAAGAACAAAATGGCCAAGATATCGAATGCGAAATTCGAGGTGGAGAAATTCACTAGAAAGAGCAATTTTGCTCTTTGGAAACTGAAGGTTAGGAATTTTCTTGTGCAACAAGGGTTGCACAAGGCATTGGATGGGGCAACTAAGAAACTTGCAACCATGACTACTTCAGACTGGGAGGACTTGGATGCCCGAACTCTCAGTACCATCCGGTTATACCTAGCAGATGAAGTTCTCTTCAATATTGTTGAAGAGACTACAGCTTCAGGATTGTGGGGAAAACTAGAAAAACTCTATATGACAAAGTCATTAACCAACATAATTTATCTAAAAAGACAGTTATACAGTCTTCGAATGAAAGAAGGTTCAAACGTTGTAGAACATTTGAATGTTTTTAATACACTTATATGTCAATTGACAGATATGGAAGTTAAAATTCATGAAGAAGATAAAGCCATAACCTTGCTGTGTTCTCTGCTCGAAATCATGGGATCACTTCATAACTTCAATCAGCTTGAGCACTGCTGATTCTTTGAAGTTTTAATAAGTTGTGGGAGCTCTCCTGTCTAAAGAAGTACGAAGGAAATCCAGTACTAAAATAGCTGCATCAGAAGCCATGGTAACTAGAGGATGCTCAAAGGAAAGAGGAGAAAAACCAAGGGGGGTCTTCCAGATCGAAATCGAAGGGAAAGAAGTGTAAGGCAAAATGTTGGCACTACAATAAAATTGGACACTTGAAAAAAGAGTGTTGGAAACGAAAGGAATCCGATAACCCGAAGAAGGAGGCGAATCAGGTCGATTCAGGAATGATAGACGAAGTTTTATCTGCTGAAGAATTATGTATGATAGATGAAACTTCACCTGAATGTAATGTCTCTCAGGGTTTAGATAGCTGGCTGTTAGACTCTGATGCTTCTCATCACATGTGCCCACATAGAAATTGGTTTACTTCGTATGAAAATTCTATGTTTATGGGTAATAATGTGTCATGTCAGACTGTCGAGATGGGAGATATCAAGATTAAGATGTATGATAACACAGTTAGAACATTAACTAGTGTTAGACATGTACCTGATTTGAAGAAAAATTTGATTTCTTTGGAAGGGTTGGATTCAGATGGTTATAAGTTTATAGGTCAGGATGGCGTCTTGAAAGTATTTAAAGGAGCCCTAGTGGTTATGAAAGCAGAAAAGGTCGAAAATCTTTACAAGTTAAAAGGAAGTACTCAAGTCAGTGAAGCAGTGGTTGCGTCAGAAAAGGAAGAAGCAGGGACTCGTCTATGGCATCAGCAATTGAGTCATATGAGCGAGAAAGGTCTTCAGATACTGATGAAACGTAAATCTCTTCCCGATCTGAAATCCTTGAAGTTAAATTTCTGTAAACATTGTGTGTATGGAAAACAGTGTAAACAGAGATTTAAAGTTGGAAATCATAATAGTAAAGATGTTTTAGACTATATTCATTCTGATCTGTGGGGACCATCCCTTGTTGTGTCATATGGAGGTGCTCTATATTTTTTAACGTTTATTGATGATTTCTCTCGTAAAGTTTGGGTCTTTATGCTAAAAAATAAATCTGATGTATTAATATCTTTAAACAATTTAAAGCAATGGTAGAGAAAAGAACATGCAAATCTATTAAATGTTTAAGAACTGATAATCGTGGTGAGTTCATTTCAATTGAATTTGAACAATATTGTAAGGATGAGGGAATTATTAGACACAAAACTGTTGTTTATACTTCTCAGCAAAATGGTGTTGCTTAGCGTATGAATCAGACTCTTATGGAAAGAGCCAGAAGCATGATTAGCAATGCTAAATTGCAAAAGGAGTTGTGGGTAGAAGCAGTATCTACTGCTTGTTATTTAGTTAACCGATCACCTTTAGTAGCAATTAATTGTGAAATTCCTGAAGAAGTTTGGACAGGTCAGTCTTGTGATTATTCACATTTGAGGATATTTGGTTGTGATGCTTATTCTCTTATTCCAAAAAATCAGCATTCAAAATTAGATTCAAAGTCGAAATGTTATGTCTTTGTTGGGTATGACTATGCAGTGAAAGGATATAGGTTGTGGAATCCTACATTGCAGAAGATAGTCATTAGTAGAGATGTAACATTTGATGAATCCTCTCTTTTAAAATCAAATGTTGAAAGAATTGAACAAGAACAGGTATCGCCAAATCAACGAGTTCAGTTGGAGGCTAGACCTTTCGGTGACAGTCGAAAGGAAGGAGAGACTTATGGAGAAAAAGGTGTTGAAGACACAAAAGAAGCCGTTGAAGCTTCTGAACTAGTTCAAGTTTCTGAACCAATTCAGCAACCAGTCGCTCTAAGAAGGTCTACAAGGGAAAGGAAAACTTCCAAAAAGTATGAAGATTCTGCTTCATATTTTGCTTTGATTACTGAAGATGGGGAACCTTCTTGTTATGAGGAAGCAGTAGATGATACAGATAGTGAAAAATGGAAAACGGCTATGGAAGAAGAAATGGATTCCTTAGCCAAGAAAAATACCTAGGATCTTGTAGAGCATCCTGAAGGGAGAAGTGTTGTTGGATGCAAGTGGGTCTTCAAACTGAAACAAAAAGTTGATGGAAGTATCGAAAGGTATAAGGCGAGACTGGTAGCAAAAGGGTATTCTCAGGTTGAAGGTATAGACTTTCATGAGATTTTGTCTCCAGTTGTAAAACTTGTTTCTATTCGTACTATGCTGGCACTAATTGCGTTATTTAATCTTGAGTTAGAACAGCTAGATGTTAAAACAGCTTTTCTACATGGTGATTTGAATGAAGAGATATATATGGAACAACCAGAAGGTTTTGTACAAGGTCGCAGCAGAATATTAGTTTGCAAGGTCAGGAAATCATTGTATGGTCTGAGGCAGTGTCCCAAACAATGGTACAAGAAGTTTGATTCCTTCATGGTGAGCCAGAACTTTATAAGAAGTGAGTATGATCATTGTGTATACTTCAAAAGTTTCAATGGCATATTCATTATCTTAGCTTTGTATGTTGACGATATGCTTATTGCAAGCAAAAGCATGGAAGAGATCAACATGTTAAAGGCTCAACTCTCTAGGACGTTTGATATGAAGGATCTTGGAGTAGCAAAACATATCTTGGGCATAGAGATACATAGAAACGGGAAAAATGGTAAGCTTTGGTTATCACAGCAAAAGTATGTGGAGAAAATACTTGAAAAGTTCTCTATGAACAATGTGAAACCTGTTAATGTTCCACTAGCTTCCCATTTTAAGCTTTCTTCGATTTTGAGTCCTAGAGCTGATGAAGAAAAGTAGTATATGTCTCATGTACCATATGCAAATGCTATAGGCAACTTAATGTATGCGATGGTATCTACGAGACTTGACATTTCACATGTAGTTGGAGTTATCAGCAGGTTCATGGCAAATCCAGGTAAAGAACATTGGCAAGCAGTGAAATGGGTGCTTCGTTATCTAAGAGGCACAAGTGACCATTGCATCGTCTTTAATGGTAGTGAAGGATCAGTCTGCGGATATGTAGATGTTGACTATGCAGGTGATTTTGACAAAAGAAGATCTACTACAGGTTATGTCTTTACTCTTGCAGGTGGAGCAATTAGTTGGATGTCAAAGCTTCAAGAAACAGTTGCGTTGTCCACTACCGAAGCTGAATATATAGCTGCTTCAGATGCCAGTAAAGAAGCAATCTGGTTAAAGGGTCTGCTCGATGAGATTGGAAGGACGCAGGAGAAAGTGAATGTACTTTGTGACAGTCAAAGTGCTATTCACTTGGCTACAAATCCTGCTTATCACAGCAGAACCAAGCACATTGATGTAAGGTATCATTTTCTGAGACATGTGATCGAGGGCGGAAAAGCAGCTCTTCAAAAGGTCCATACGCGAGAGAATTGTGCAGACAAAGGAAGTTACAATAGAGAAGTTGCGATGGTGTTTAGCTTCTCTTGGCTTGCAGAAAAGATGATGAATGGGCATGGGCAAGGGATTAGGAAAATTGTTGTCAAGGTGGAGTTTGTTGGAAGTTTGACAACGAATTATGTAATTTTGGGTAAAATGTAACTAGTTAGTTCTATACCGAAATAGCAGTTATGTAACGAAGGAGGCTGGTATAAAACTAGTGAATGCCCGAGAAATGTAATCGTGGAGAATCATTGTTGAATTAATAGATATTCCAATCCCTTGCCCCGTGGATGTTTCCTTGACACCCTGTCAAGGTTTTACCGTGTAAATCCTGTGTGTCTATTTGTGTGTTTAAATTCAGTTTTCAAATCTGTTATATGCTTTTCTTGGTCAATTTTATAACTGAATGTGCATAGTTTCTTTCTTCATTATTTCCCCTATTCAAACAACACTTATGTTCTCTTGCATTATTAGCTTGCCCCTGTGAGGACAGCAATCCTGCTCCAGTGTTCTGATATTAAGATTGATTTTGATGATCAAAAGGAGGATAGTGCCAATGACTCCAACAACAATAACCCATTCCAATTTTTTAAATGCAAAATACAATTTCAAATAACGAATTGAGCCCAGCCTTTGCGATGAGGGCGTGAAAGGAGGATTCAAGTTCCCTCCGTTGTTCAGATCAAAGATCTGAAATTGCAGCTGCTTAGCCACTTTCGGCATTTAATTTATCATTAAGTAACAATTATTAAAAAAACCAAAATTTATGTTTGAGTATTGATGAGTATAACAATAATTGCTTGCAATGTTTCCAATGGTTGTATCTCTGATTCGAAAACAAAAAAAAAAGGAATTCTTTTGTTGAGCCCCCAAGATCATTCAATAACCGCTAGTTTGGAGTCCGGTGGTCTAGATGGTCACAAAACTAGTGGCATAATTTAATTAATAGGCGGACAAACTACTCATTATTTTGTAAAACATGGAAACCAAATTAAATGTATATTAATCAATCTCAATTAATGATGTACAATGTATACATATTAATACATACATGAAACAGTTGAATTAGTTTCAGGGGGTTTTTGGACTCCAACAACTACCCAAACTGACCCAGGAGGATTAGCTATCTAACATAATTAATTGTATTTTCGCACAAATTAATGTTTGCCAGCGTGGGACTAAAGTTGCCTTCACCTTGTCAAACAATTCTTGTAGCACAAACTATGGGATGTGATTCTCTAGCATGGGAATGTAGCACTTTATATTGCTACCATGCTCACTGCGATAATGACCGAATTAAAACTGCAGCAAAAAGTATGAATCTACCACTATCATCACAACCAATTTATTACAAATTACACCCTCCACATCTTCCATGTTGGTCTTATTCATTCTTGTCATTTTTGGATGTGATTTGCGCCAGTAGTATTCACAACTGTAAGTACTAGTATAACAATTAGTGAAATCATTGCAAAAAGACAAATAAAATTCAAAAAAATACAAAACAAAATATTTTTAAAAATAAACATTTTTAAGTTTCTAATGTTCACTTTTGAACCTAATTTTTATTTTTTGTTCAATCTATAAATAATGTGGGGGATAATAATGAAAATTAAACACAAACAAACCACAAATATATTTAAGTTTTCTATTTAGTCCTTAGATCAGCCTCTATTTAAGCTTGTGCCATGATGTACATTTTCATCTGATATTAATGATGAATCACAAGAACTAGTTCGAAACCCATTGATAAAAAAAATAAAAAAACTTCCATAATTTTTACCAAAACCATTTAATTTACATATAATGATAATGATAAATAATTATGATCAAACCACAAATATATTAAATACAATAGAAAGCACAATATTTTTAAATTGCACTTTATTGTCCAAATTATCATCTTATATAGTGCTCTTCTCAAGATAATAAAATTAAGTGTGGTGGAAAGTGAATCGAATCTAATTAAACACCATAAATTAAGGCTACAAATAAATCTAATATATACTGAAAATCAAATGCACGAATTCATGTGTTATTATGTAAGAAGTTTGAAGTTGTAAATGTAAGTGCATTTTAATTTTATTCGAAGAAAAGATTGGTTTGAAATTTATAGGCTGATTATCTTTAATTCTGATTGCAATTATCTTTAATTCTGATTGCAAGTGTCATGCAAGCGGTACTCGTAGTTCGAAATATTCTCACTTAAACGATTGGTCTTTTAACTGTAATGCATGGGTTTATGATCCACTTCAAAAACGGGCTTACTAACAAGCGCATATTTTTATAGGTGCTAGTTTTTGTGCGATTTTTTGAGGATTTTTTGGTGAGTTTTTCTGGTCAAATTTTTTTAAATTCCGGTAGCAATTTATTGAAATCGCAAGTTGGATAGGTAATTCGCAAGTTTGATAGGTAATTTCTGCACAATCAAAGCGTCTAGAGGTTTTTCAGGGTGCTGAATTCAAATATGCAGTAAAAACCTATTTTAACTAATAAAAATCAAGATTTAACCTCAATTTTTCCAGCCGAATTCCGTCACCAAAATCTCCAAAAAATCGCACTCAATAAAATTATAGATATGGATTTCAAATTAAAACCAAAAATATATACGCAATGCTATATCCAACACACTCGTACAATTAATGAATGCTTGCGGTTTAAGCAGAAATACAGAAACTGTTTAACTGCTGTCATCAGTCTTCATAGTCAGACTTCAAGTCTCTTCACACTTCTTAATACAAAACTGGACTTAAATCACAGATAAAATGAAAAATGCCAAAACAACACATCAAGAAATACATTAACATTATCAGAAATACATCAAGGGAGAGGATACAGTGATTATCTTCATCTACTATACACACTTCCATTACACCTTCCCATATCCTTAGTGCTTCGTCTGATAGCTGGCCAGCCTTGCACTTAAGTTCCCTGAATACATAGTGGAAGAAAACAGATAAGAATTGGGTTCTTACCTCTCTTTAATACTAAAGTTTTTCACTCTGCAATACGAAAAGATTAGAGTCTCCTATTATTTGTAGGAATATATGCTATTTTCTATTCTTATATTATGGATTTCAATTCTCTTTATTAATAAACCACCTTACACAGGCGATATTCCTCACTCAACCTCGGCTGTAGAATGCACATGGCTTCTCTCTGTGCTACCAGAAACAAGTTCAGATTCAAATGTCTTCAATGGCAGCATCTCATACCTCCTTGATCCAGGGACTGTTATCTTACTTGATACTAATCTCAATGCCTGACTCAGCGCATGCTTATTCCATCTTTGCTGGATGAAAATCACAATTGCAAGCACCACAGCAGTCAGTGGAATAGAAATATCTCCAAATTTCGAATAGAAATCTGAGCCAGGATTTGCAAAGGAAGATATGAAAACTCGACTCGCATCTGTATAGTAAGGATTGAAAACTGGAGGTCTGAAGTAATCATAGATGTGAGGAAGGAGCCGCAGAACAGTGATACCAATGTAATATAGTTTCCTAAGTGGTTTTCGTTCAAAATGCCAAAGAATGTTACCGATAATTTGAGGAAGCAGGAAGAAATCCTGTACCAGACCCACATACTCCTGAAGTTCAGTCTCCCAGTCAACTTGGTTGTGTGCATGGCGTGCTGAATACTGAATTGGGCGGCTACTGGTCTTCATATTATGAACAATCAGCACAATTGAAAAACCCATAGCATGTATAGCAGAGGAAATGGCAAGCACTCGTTTATCACTTGGGACTCTCCATGGCTCTGAAGGACTCCTTGTCAGCAAGCGAATACGAGATTTCCAAACCTTTTGGCACAATCTTAGTGTCAATAGACATGCAATCAACACTAGCAGTTTAACCATGTACTCAATCTTGTCAGACCCTCCGCTCTGAATCGGATAGAAAACATAATTGCTCTGGGCTTCAGATTTCGTACTCTCGAATAAGGCATCTGCACCTGTTAAGAGAGGAATACTATATCCGATGGCCTGAAGTCCCAGCATGACAAGAGAGATGTACGGAGATACTTCTGTCTTCTCTCGACTGTAGAATAACTGGCTTACAATGCACCCAATCATCATGGATAGTGTCAATATACGCAACGCGCATTCGACAGTTTTGCGAGAGATAATCTCTTCTGTCTGACTCCAATATACAATCGGAAGAGTCTCGATTTTGATCTGCTTGAAAAAAAGTCGGTGGTCAACGGCTCGTTGGCTTTTCACAGAAAGCTTCACAGTTGGATTTCTGAACAACCTGGCATTTGTAGGTGGATATTCCACTTTCACTTCAATGAGGCAATCAAAACCATCCTGCAGATCCCCTGTTTCATGCAAAACTCTCCACCATGGAGCTCGAAAATCCCTTCGAACATCCCTGCATCCTATAAGGTGCATTATACCCACTCTTGGATCATAGAGACCCTCAAGAAAAAGATTTGAAAGATTTCCTTCCATTTTCAGCTGTGCAGCAACTTTCAAGGACTTCTCCTGCGAGCCCGGAACCTCCTCAGATATGAAAGAAATGTTTGAGGCCTGATACCAAGTCCAACCAACTACCACAAATTCCTCAATGGCTACAACATCCAAGTTTAAGAAGCTCGTCACAAAGTTCCCTCTGGAAAGCAGGTCAAAAAAGCCCTCTGAACGCACTGAGAGATCCTTGCCTAGATCAGAGAATTCCTGTCTTGTTCTGCCCCCCAGTTTTTTCTGGGGATACTTCAAGAATGATTTGCCAAAACCTCCACTCACATCTCTCTCCATCTGGGCCAACTTGTTCTTGTTGTATTCATATGACATATTGTTTACCACATCCCATGGCAAATATTGATGATGTATAAGCTCAAATGACAGAGGATAGAAGGGGTTTGTAGTGTTCTCAATGCTGCCAGCAATTACACTTCTTTGTTTTAATGAAAGTGAAAGGGGAATGTGCATACAGATTCGAGAATTGCAGGCACCGCTATTCTCGATGGATCCAAGGCATCCGACCATACACAACTGACCAGAAGATGAGTTCCATTTCCCCTCTGCAGTCAATGTTAAGCCATTAAGCCCTGTTCTTTGACATGCCAAATACTGATTCTGTGAAGGAGGCACAGCTCGAAAAACCGCACTAACATTTGCAATATTTGAATTAGATATCTCTGTACACATCAAACGCTGCACACAAAGCTTTATGCTATCGAAACCGCCCTTAGGTTCACGCAATTTATTATCCATAATGAAAGGGCCCAACTTGTTACAATAAGCATCTGTGCCACTACAATTCCAAGAGGGAACCACATCTAGAATCTGACCAACCATCAGTTGCTGCATAGCTGAGCAGAATTGCTCCCCTCGATATACATCAATACCTTTTGAGTGGAAATTGTCTAGATTTTGGTGAGGAGCACAAGCCTTTGCCACCAGGCTGTCAGAGTCAAATTCATAATTCGAATCAACAGCCAATTGTGAAGAGATGTCAATTTCATCAAAATAACTTGAATTAGAGTGTGGATTGAGGCTTCTTAGTGTTCCTCGAATCTCCATGGTAGTCAGAGAAAGCTTGCTCGGATAGCGCAATTGTAGCAAAATTTTGTCGTCTGACAAAGTAGGGGACTGTGACACTGATTTATTTAACCAATCCCAGGGATCTGCAGCATTCTTCCCACGGGCAGGTAAATGGGTCCTGCCCAGCATACACAACAACCGTTCTTCTTTTGCGTTTTTCGATTCTTCTAAGTAGACTCCTTCCAGATGAATCGCAAGAGAAGTAAAACCAGGACGAATATTAAAGTCTTTGCGTCCGCGTCTGCCTCCGATGTCTCGACTTGTCGATATGGCCAACATTAAAATCCCACTCACATTCACCATTTTGCCAGAGAACTTCTTTCGATCCACATCTGTAATCCGGAATGAAACCAGATTGATAGCCGAATAGTTTCTGGAGTCACTTGTGGTGAATGGCAGAAGAGGAGCAGAGCCCTTGTGTTGCGTCCAATCCCCATTTACAAAATAGAGGCCCCGCTCAATCATATGTAACCCGTTCTGCTCTGGATGCAGCTCTGAAGCCTCTGCTAAAACAGGGCTACATGCCTTCTCTATCTCTTTAAACCGACTGTAAGGGGACTTGTAGAAACTGGTTTCTGAAGAATTGTAGAAACTAGCGAGGCAATAAACAGAGGAGGAGGAAGTTGCAGCCAGTACCCATATCCCAAAGAGAGCTTGAAAATACGCTCCCATGTTTTATTTTACAGTGAAATCACAATTGTCCTTCAAACGGATTCAGAATTTTCAGCTTGATACTGCAAACCGAAAAACAAAGCACTCTTTTCGAAAGCATGTGGTGAAATCGCAGCCTGCACGGGAACATGAGCGATGGAAGTGCAAATATGTTATATTACATATATGTAAAAAACATCGTTCAGAGAGGGAGGGGGCAGTCTGTGTTTATTTACTTTTTTTTTTCTCTATCGTGAAACTTCCTGGAAGACGCTCCGAAAGCCATATTGTCCAATGTCAACGAACACGTGCCGTAAGGATAGCACGGGTTACCTAACTTAAAACCGACGACTCGCGGACCGCCATTAACTGAAGCCGATGACTCGGGAGCACTAAATTCTCATGACATTGCTACGTCAGAATCTCCGTAGTGGCAGGCCCACATCTTCGAAGAATTTGCTTAATTTTTAAAAAATAATGATTTTATTAACCTTTTAAAATAAAGCAAAGATTTGTATTATGGTTAATGGTTAATTATAATATAAATATTATAGTTAAAATATGATACACTTTAATTATTTCATAGTTATTTTTATCGAAATTTCACAAAATAACTTTTTTCTATAGGATATAGTTTTTTAATGTTTAAATTGTATTTTTGACGTGTCTAGAAAATTACTAGAACACTTAAATTGTGTAAACTACACTACTCAAACTTATATTTCCAACTAATTTATTCTAGATTTCATACAAAAAGATGAAAATATACCTTAAAATACTAAAATATAAAACAATAAACTATATTAAAATAATAAACATTGAAATTATAATAAAAAGATTTTTAATTGGAATATCTTGTTAATAAATCCTATACATTTATTATATTGGATAGGATATTATATTGTATTTCTAAATTTATCTTAATGGCTTATTGGCTTATAATTTGATTATTTTTTAACTAAAAAAATAATAACTTAAGATTGACATATTCTAATAAAATAATATTAATGTGAAAATAATACATAGGTATAAATTATTTAATAATAATCATGATACATGTTATTTAAGGGTATTTAATTTATATGTATATAGTAATATTAAAGTGTCACTTGGATTAAAACAATTATTTTTTTTAATTAAATCAAATTTTCATAAATATTGAAATTTGATGTGTACTTTTAATGACACTTGCTGGCATATAGAATTTTTCTTTATTTTTATTTTTTAAATCATTTTATTTACAAACACATAAAATTAGTCATTTCAGCTATATGAACCAATAAGAAAATAGAAATTTTAATTTTAAAAATTTCAAATTTTACTTTTTATTTTCAAAATATTTAATTTAATAATTTATTTTTTTCAATGCCTTAATAAACTTTATAACTAATTAAAAGTCAAACATTTTTTACCAAAAACAAAAACAATACACATAAAAATATTTTAATACAAAAAATCATATTGATATTAACATCATAACAATAATATAAAATGTAGTATTTATAAGTCAAAAAAAAATTTACTAAAAACAAAAACAATAAACTTTATAACTAATTAAAAATCAAACATTTTTTACTAAAAACAAAAACAATACCAAACACAAAAATATTTTAAATAAAAAATGATATTGATATTAACATCATAATAATAATATAAAATGTAGTATTCTATGAGTCAAGCATCTTTTACTAAAAACAAAAACAATATCAAGCATAAAAATATATATTTATAAAAAATTATATTGATATTAACATCATAATAATAATATAAAATGTAGTATTCTATTTAAATAAAAAAGATAAGGCTACTAACAAAGCAACACCCATACATTAATGAATTATTTTAAATTAACCTAAATTTCAATTTAAATACGAAAATAAATTATTTAAAAAGACAAAAATAATAAAATAAAATACAACTTACATGCTAAAAGTAAATTAACTAAAAATAATAAAATATTTATTATTAAAAATTATATTATTTTATTATTAAAAATTATATTACTTTTAATATGAAAAAAATAATAATAATAATTAATTAATTAAAAAGACAATAATAATAATAAAATATTGTTATTAAAATTACAATAATACTACAAGGATATACTATCAAATCATGTTCCAAAGATACCAAAATCATGTTCACAGCCTCCAAAATAATATCTCCCAAAATTATCTTTACAAGGTTTGAACTAATCACCTCTAATATACAATGTAACTATATGAGCTTTTATGACCGTAATGCCCTTTTACTTTTTTTAATTTTATACTTGTAAATTCTATACTTTAACCAAATGTGAATGCCCAATAAAAATAAAATACTAATATGTGTAACACGGAGGAGAATAGTAGCTTTGAAGAGTGGCATAGTAGTTTTGAAGAGGGGCACCTCTGTCATCCAAAACTGCTTCAGCGCACAAGAAACCTCAACCGGTTCTCAAATCTGCAAGAGCTCGACAGCTAAAAAACAACGCAGATTTTTATCAACAAATTTACAAGGATTTCATGCTTTCAAAAACCAAAAAGCCATTCATTAACCGACTCACTCTCTTCAGCCTCAGACTGTAATCAATCAATCAGTGTATGCGTTTGCAGTGTCACTCTTCTTGCAATTATTTGCCTCAAAACTGGTTGCACTGTCAACAAAAATTTCATATATATTTTCACATTAAAGAAGAAATCCTCACCAAACTCGTATTGGTGAATCTCGGATACGAACAAACAATATTAAAATTTTCGACCACAGGCCTGAACTTAACGAAGATTTCTCTTTCTAGAAGAAAATCGAATATGAGTTCTGCATTAATGCTTGTTTCAGAGCAAACAAGCGTAACAACTCTGCGACGCCTATTTAACAAACAACATTTTCAAATTCGAGACTATGACTGAGGTCGATGGGACATGTGATCAATAGAAATTCCTCTCTGTAGAGTCCGCAGAGAGGCCTTTTGTGACTGATTATTGAAATATCAATTCATAAAATGACCACGGGTTCAAACTTTTTCTTTCTCGGTTCTTTATGTCCATGCACTTAATAAATATTTTGACATTCAACATTCAAAGAGAATAATGACATGTGTACCTTCGAAGTCGTAGGCTTTTTGTTTTTGCTTCTTGTTGGAAGTTTGACAACGAATTATGTAATTTTGGGTAAAATGTAACTAGTTAGTTCTATACCAAAATAGCAGTTATGTAACGGAAGAGGCTGGTATAAAACTAGCGAATGCCCGAGAAATGTAATCGTGAAGAATCATTGTTGAATTAATAGAGATTCCAATCTCTTGGCCCTGGATGTTTCCTTGACACCCTGTCAAGGTTTTACCACGTAAATCATGTGTGTCTATTTGTGTGTTTAAATTCAATTTTCAAATCTGTTATATGCTTTTCTTGGTCAATTTTATAACTGAATGTGTGTAGTTTCTTTCTTCATTATTTCCCATATTCAAACAACAAATGGTATCAAAGCCTGAATCAATTAAAAATGCCCAAATGTTTTCGTGGAGCGGGTGTTGAGATCCGAGGACCGAGTGGTTGGAGCAGTTGAGCATTTCAACTTGGGTATCTTGCATATAGACCTGGTAGTACCCTTGCTTTTCGAGACGGGGGGATAGCCATGAGTTTTTTGGCCTGATCGGTGAGGTGGAGACCCACGTTTGCAACGTTTGATTGCGGTGAGGTGGAGACATGAGGAGTTTGGTCCAGTGTTGTGGGGCAGAGTGAATTGCTGCATATTAAAAAGGGACAGAGCCATTGCTGCGTGAAAGGGAGGATCTTTGCGCATGAGGAGAAGAGACCTCTGTTTTCTGCGTAGCTAGAGCCATCTGCCTGCGTGTATAGCCGCAAAACCCTCTGTGTGCTGTTGTCCAGAAGCTTAGAAGTTGTTCACTGCTCCCGTCGAGCAGAACCAGAGTGCCCTCGTGTTGGTTGTTCGAGGAAGGAGCGTGGAACGGTTTGCTGCCTGAACCCCAGTTTTGCGCTACCAGCGCTGTTTGCTCCCTGCGTAGCTGTAAATGCGGCCCATTCTCAGCGTGCTGGCCACCTGCGTGTGAAGGAACCACTACCCTCTGCGTGCTAGAGCAAAGATAGCATGTCGTTGTTTTCTGAATACAGAGCCTGCATGAAGCGAGAACTCTGGCTTGTGGAAGATCCGGGTAATTTTTCTTTTAAAAAAAATTATTTGTTGAAGACAATTTTTTTGTTTACCCAGAATATTTGGTTTGGGTATAAACCAGTGGAAAAGAAAGTTGTCCAAAATTGATAAAGAGTAGGGTTTCATTAAGAAGAACAAGTTTTATTTTTTCAGTAAAATTTGTTGAGGGGTTTCTCTAAAAAAAAAAAAAAACTGCAGACCATTAAAATTAAAAACCAAAGGCTCAAAATTGTAGAAAGAAATTTGTGAAATTTGTTTGTTTAAAAAGGGAGCTCAGTTTTTTTTTAAATAAAGGGAAACAAAATTTTTTTAAGAAAGGGATAGCTGAAACACTGAAACCCTAGGAGAAGAACAAAATGGCCAAGATATCGAATGCGAAATTCGAGGTGGAGAAATTCACTAGAAAGAGCAATTTTGCTCTTTGGAAACTGAAGGTTAGGAATTTTCTTGTGCAACAAGGGTTGCACAAGGCATTGGATGGGGCAACTAAGAAACTTGCAACCATGACTACTTCAGACTGGGAGGACTTGGATGCCCGAACTCTCAGTACCATCCGGTTATACCTAGCAGATGAAGTTCTCTTCAATATTGTTGAAGAGACTACAGCTTCAGGATTGTGGGGAAAACTAGAAAAACTCTATATGACAAAGTCATTAACCAACATAATTTATCTAAAAAGACAGTTATACAGTCTTCGAATGAAAGAAGGTTCAAACGTTGTAGAACATTTGAATGTTTTTAATACACTTATATGTCAATTGACAGATATGGAAGTTAAAATTCATGAAGAAGATAAAGCCATAACCTTGCTGTGTTCTCTGCTCGAAATCATGGGATCACTTCATAACTTCAATCAGCTTGAGCACTGCTGATTCTTTGAAGTTTTAATAAGTTGTGGGAGCTCTCCTGTCTAAAGAAGTACGAAGGAAATCCAGTACTAAAATAGCTGCATCAGAAGCCATGGTAACTAGAGGATGCTCAAAGGAAAGAGGAGAAAAACCAAGGGGGGTCTTCCAGATCGAAATCGAAGGGAAAGAAGTGTAAGGCAAAATGTTGGCACTACAATAAAATTGGACACTTGAAAAAAGAGTGTTGGAAACGAAAGGAATCCGATAACCCGAAGAAGGAGGCGAATCAGGTCGATTCAGGAATGATAGACGAAGTTTTATCTGCTGAAGAATTATGTATGATAGATGAAACTTCACCTGAATGTAATGTCTCTCAGGGTTTAGATAGCTGGCTGTTAGACTCTGATGCTTCTCATCACATGTGCCCACATAGAAATTGGTTTACTTCGTATGAAAATTCTATGTTTATGGGTAATAATGTGTCATGTCAGACTGTCGAGATGGGAGATATCAAGATTAAGATGTATGATAACACAGTTAGAACATTAACTAGTGTTAGACATGTACCTGATTTGAAGAAAAATTTGATTTCTTTGGAAGGGTTGGATTCAGATGGTTATAAGTTTATAGGTCAGGATGGCGTCTTGAAAGTATTTAAAGGAGCCCTAGTGGTTATGAAAGCAGAAAAGGTCGAAAATCTTTACAAGTTAAAAGGAAGTACTCAAGTCAGTGAAGCAGTGGTTGCGTCAGAAAAGGAAGAAGCAGGGACTCGTCTATGGCATCAGCAATTGAGTCATATGAGCGAGAAAGGTCTTCAGATACTGATGAAACGTAAATCTCTTCCCGATCTGAAATCCTTGAAGTTAAATTTCTGTAAACATTGTGTGTATGGAAAACAGTGTAAACAGAGATTTAAAGTTGGAAATCATAATAGTAAAGATGTTTTAGACTATATTCATTCTGATCTGTGGGGACCATCCCTTGTTGTGTCATATGGAGGTGCTCTATATTTTTTAACGTTTATTGATGATTTCTCTCGTAAAGTTTGGGTCTTTATGCTAAAAAATAAATCTGATGTATTAATATCTTTAAACAATTTAAAGCAATGGTAGAGAAAAGAACATGCAAATCTATTAAATGTTTAAGAACTGATAATCGTGGTGAGTTCATTTCAATTGAATTTGAACAATATTGTAAGGATGAGGGAATTATTAGACACAAAACTGTTGTTTATACTTCTCAGCAAAATGGTGTTGCTTAGCGTATGAATCAGACTCTTATGGAAAGAGCCAGAAGCATGATTAGCAATGCTAAATTGCAAAAGGAGTTGTGGGTAGAAGCAGTATCTACTGCTTGTTATTTAGTTAACCGATCACCTTTAGTAGCAATTAATTGTGAAATTCCTGAAGAAGTTTGGACAGGTCAGTCTTGTGATTATTCACATTTGAGGATATTTGGTTGTGATGCTTATTCTCTTATTCCAAAAAATCAGCATTCAAAATTAGATTCAAAGTCGAAATGTTATGTCTTTGTTGGGTATGACTATGCAGTGAAAGGATATAGGTTGTGGAATCCTACATTGCAGAAGATAGTCATTAGTAGAGATGTAACATTTGATGAATCCTCTCTTTTAAAATCAAATGTTGAAAGAATTGAACAAGAACAGGTATCGCCAAATCAACGAGTTCAGTTGGAGGCTAGACCTTTCGGTGACAGTCGAAAGGAAGGAGAGACTTATGGAGAAAAAGGTGTTGAAGACACAAAAGAAGCCGTTGAAGCTTCTGAACTAGTTCAAGTTTCTGAACCAATTCAGCAACCAGTCGCTCTAAGAAGGTCTACAAGGGAAAGGAAAACTTCCAAAAAGTATGAAGATTCTGCTTCATATTTTGCTTTGATTACTGAAGATGGGGAACCTTCTTGTTATGAGGAAGCAGTAGATGATACAGATAGTGAAAAATGGAAAACGGCTATGGAAGAAGAAATGGATTCCTTAGCCAAGAAAAATACCTAGGATCTTGTAGAGCATCCTGAAGGGAGAAGTGTTGTTGGATGCAAGTGGGTCTTCAAACTGAAACAAAAAGTTGATGGAAGTATCGAAAGGTATAAGGCGAGACTGGTAGCAAAAGGGTATTCTCAGGTTGAAGGTATAGACTTTCATGAGATTTTGTCTCCAGTTGTAAAACTTGTTTCTATTCGTACTATGCTGGCACTAATTGCGTTATTTAATCTTGAGTTAGAACAGCTAGATGTTAAAACAGCTTTTCTACATGGTGATTTGAATGAAGAGATATATATGGAACAACCAGAAGGTTTTGTACAAGGTCGCAGCAGAATATTAGTTTGCAAGGTCAGGAAATCATTGTATGGTCTGAGGCAGTGTCCCAAACAATGGTACAAGAAGTTTGATTCCTTCATGGTGAGCCAGAACTTTATAAGAAGTGAGTATGATCATTGTGTATACTTCAAAAGTTTCAATGGCATATTCATTATCTTAGCTTTGTATGTTGACGATATGCTTATTGCAAGCAAAAGCATGGAAGAGATCAACATGTTAAAGGCTCAACTCTCTAGGACGTTTGATATGAAGGATCTTGGAGTAGCAAAACATATCTTGGGCATAGAGATACATAGAAACGGGAAAAATGGTAAGCTTTGGTTATCACAGCAAAAGTATGTGGAGAAAATACTTGAAAAGTTCTCTATGAACAATGTGAAACCTGTTAATGTTCCACTAGCTTCCCATTTTAAGCTTTCTTCGATTTTGAGTCCTAGAGCTGATGAAGAAAAGTAGTATATGTCTCATGTACCATATGCAAATGCTATAGGCAACTTAATGTATGCGATGGTATCTACGAGACTTGACATTTCACATGTAGTTGGAGTTATCAGCAGGTTCATGGCAAATCCAGGTAAAGAACATTGGCAAGCAGTGAAATGGGTGCTTCGTTATCTAAGAGGCACAAGTGACCATTGCATCGTCTTTAATGGTAGTGAAGGATCAGTCTGCGGATATGTAGATGTTGACTATGCAGGTGATTTTGACAAAAGAAGATCTACTACAGGTTATGTCTTTACTCTTGCAGGTGGAGCAATTAGTTGGATGTCAAAGCTTCAAGAAACAGTTGCGTTGTCCACTACCGAAGCTGAATATATAGCTGCTTCAGATGCCAGTAAAGAAGCAATCTGGTTAAAGGGTCTGCTCGATGAGATTGGAAGGACGCAGGAGAAAGTGAATGTACTTTGTGACAGTCAAAGTGCTATTCACTTGGCTACAAATCCTGCTTATCACAGCAGAACCAAGCACATTGATGTAAGGTATCATTTTCTGAGACATGTGATCGAGGGCGGAAAAGCAGCTCTTCAAAAGGTCCATACGCGAGAGAATTGTGCAGACAAAGGAAGTTACAATAGAGAAGTTGCGATGGTGTTTAGCTTCTCTTGGCTTGCAGAAAAGATGATGAATGGGCATGGGCAAGGGATTAGGAAAATTGTTGTCAAGGTGGAGTTTGTTGGAAGTTTGACAACGAATTATGTAATTTTGGGTAAAATGTAACTAGTTAGTTCTATACCGAAATAGCAGTTATGTAACGAAGGAGGCTGGTATAAAACTAGTGAATGCCCGAGAAATGTAATCGTGGAGAATCATTGTTGAATTAATAGATATTCCAATCCCTTGCCCCGTGGATGTTTCCTTGACACCCTGTCAAGGTTTTACCGTGTAAATCCTGTGTGTCTATTTGTGTGTTTAAATTCAGTTTTCAAATCTGTTATATGCTTTTCTTGGTCAATTTTATAACTGAATGTGCATAGTTTCTTTCTTCATTATTTCCCCTATTCAAACAACACTTATGTTCTCTTGCATTATTAGCTTGCCCCTGTGAGGACAGCAATCCTGCTCCAGTGTTCTGATATTAAGATTGATTTTGATGATCAAAAGGAGGATAGTGCCAATGACTCCAACAACAATAACCCATTCCAATTTTTTAAATGCAAAATACAATTTCAAATAACGACGAGCCCAACCTTTGCGATGAGGGTGTGAAAGGAGGATTCAAGTTCCCTCCGTTGTTCAGATCAAAGATTTGAAATTGCAGCTGCTTAGCCACTTTCGGCATTTAATTTATCATTAAGTAACAATTATTAAAAAAACCAAAATTTCTGTTTGAGTATTGATAAGAGTGATGAGTATAACAATAATTGCTTGCAATGTTTCCAATGGTTGTATCTCTGATTCGAAAAAAAAAGAAGGAATTCTTTTGTTGAGCCCCCAAGATCATTCAATAACCGCTAGTTTGGAGTCCGGTGGTCTAGATGGTCACAAAACTAGTGGCATAATTTAATTAATAGGCGGACAAACTACTCGTTATTTTGTAAAACACGGAAACCAAATTAAATGTATATTAATCAATCTCAATTAATGATGTACAATGTATACATATTAATACATACATGAAACAGTTGAATTAGTTTCAGGGGGTTTTGGACTCCAACAACTACCCAAACTGACCCAGGAGAATCAGCTATCTAACATAATTAATTGTATTTTTGCACAAATTAATGTTTGCCAGCGTGGGACTAAAGTTGCCTTCACCTTGTCAAACAATTCTTGTAGCACAAACTATGGGATGTGATTCTCTAGCATGGGAATGTAGCACTTTATATTGCTACCATGCTCACTGCGATAATGACCGAATTAAAACTGCAGCAAAAAGTATGAATCTACCACTATCATCACAACCAATTTATTACAAATTACACCCTCCACATCTTCCATGTTGGTCTTATTCATTCTTGTCATTTTTGGATGTGATTTGCGCCAGTAGTATTCACAACTGTAAGTACTAGTATAACAATTAGTGAAATCATTGCAAAAAGACAAATAAAATTCAAAAAAATACAAAACAAAATATTTTTAAAAATAAACATTTTTAAGTTTCTAATGTTCACTTTTGAACCTAATTTTTATTTTTTGTTCAATCTATAAATAATGTGGGGGATAATAATGAAAATTAAACACAAACAAACCACAAATATATTTAAGTTTTCTATTTAGTCCTTAGATCAGCCTCTATTTAAGCTTGTGCCATGATGTACATTTTCATCTGATATTAATGATGAATCACAAGAACTAGTTCGAAACCCATTGATAAAAAAAATAAAAAAACTTCCATAATTTTTACCAAAACCATTTAATTTACATATAATGATAATGATAAATAATTATGATCAAACCACAAATATATTAAATACAATAGAAAGCACAATATTTTTAAATTGCACTTTATTGTCCAAATTATCATCTTATATAGTGCTCTTCTCAAGATAATAAAATTAAGTGTGGTGGAAAGTGAATCGAATCTAATTAAACACCATAAATTAAGGCTACAAATAAATCTAATATATACTGAAAATCAAATGCACGAATTCATGTGTTATTATGTAAGAAGTTTGAAGTTGTAAATGTAAGTGCATTTTAATTTTATTCGAAGAAAAGATTGGTTTGAAATTTATAGGCTGATTATCTTTAATTCTGATTGCAATTATCTTTAATTCTGATTGCAAGTGTCATGCAAGCGGTACTCGTAGTTCGAAATATTCTCACTTAAACGATTGGTCTTTTAACTGTAATGCATGGGTTTATGATCCACTTCAAAAACGGGCTTACTAACAAGCGCATATTTTTATAGGTGCTAGTTTTTGTGCGATTTTTTGAGGATTTTTTGGTGAGTTTTTCTGGTCAAATTTTTTTAAATTCCGGTAGCAATTTATTGAAATCGCAAGTTGGATAGGTAATTCGCAAGTTTGATAGGTAATTTCTGCACAATCAAAGCGTCTAGAGGTTTTTCAGGGTGCTGAATTCAAATATGCAGTAAAAACCTATTTTAACTAATAAAAATCAAGATTTAACCTCAATTTTTCCAGCCGAATTCCGTCACCAAAATCTCCAAAAAATCGCACTCAATAAAATTATAGATATGGATTTCAAATTAAAACCAAAAATATATACGCAATGCTATATCCAACACACTCGTACAATTAATGAATGCTTGCGGTTTAAGCAGAAATACAGAAACTGTTTAACTGCTGTCATCAGTCTTCATAGTCAGACTTCAAGTCTCTTCACACTTCTTAATACAAAACTGGACTTAAATCACAGATAAAATGAAAAATGCCAAAACAACACATCAAGAAATACATTAACATTATCAGAAATACATCAAGGGAGAGGATACAGTGATTATCTTCATCTACTATACACACTTCCATTACACCTTCCCATATCCTTAGTGCTTCGTCTGATAGCTGGCCAGCCTTGCACTTAAGTTCCCTGAATACATAGTGGAAGAAAACAGATAAGAATTGGGTTCTTACCTCTCTTTAATACTAAAGTTTTTCACTCTGCAATACGAAAAGATTAGAGTCTCCTATTATTTGTAGGAATATATGCTATTTTCTATTCTTATATTATGGATTTCAATTCTCTTTATTAATAAACCACCTTACACAGGCGATATTCCTCACTCAACCTCGGCTGTAGAATGCACATGGCTTCTCTCTGTGCTACCAGAAACAAGTTCAGATTCAAATGTCTTCAATGGCAGCATCTCATACCTCCTTGATCCAGGGACTGTTATCTTACTTGATACTAATCTCAATGCCTGACTCAGCGCATGCTTATTCCATCTTTGCTGGATGAAAATCACAATTGCAAGCACCACAGCAGTCAGTGGAATAGAAATATCTCCAAATTTCGAATAGAAATCTGAGCCAGGATTTGCAAAGGAAGATATGAAAACTCGACTCGCATCTGTATAGTAAGGATTGAAAACTGGAGGTCTGAAGTAATCATAGATGTGAGGAAGGAGCCGCAGAACAGTGATACCAATGTAATATAGTTTCCTAAGTGGTTTTCGTTCAAAATGCCAAAGAATGTTACCGATAATTTGAGGAAGCAGGAAGAAATCCTGTACCAGACCCACATACTCCTGAAGTTCAGTCTCCCAGTCAACTTGGTTGTGTGCATGGCGTGCTGAATACTGAATTGGGCGGCTACTGGTCTTCATATTATGAACAATCAGCACAATTAAAAAACCCATAGCATGTATAGCAGAGGAAATGGCAAGCACTCGTTTATCACTTGGGACTCTCCATGGCTCTGAAGGACTCCTTGTCAGCAATCGAATACGAGATTTCCAAACCTTTTGGCACAGTCTTAGTGTCAATAGACATGCAATCAACACTAGCAGTTTAACCATGTACTCAATCTTCTCAGACCCTCCGCTCTGAATCGGATAGAAAACATAATTGCTCTGGGCTTCAGATTTCGTACTCTCGAACAAGGCCTCTGCACCTGTTACGAGAGGAATACTGTATCCAATGGCCTGAACACCCAGCATGACAAGAGAGATGTATGGAGATACTTCTGTCTTCTCTCGACTGTAGAATAATTGGCTCACAATGCACCCAATCATCATGAATAGTGTCAATATACGCAACGCGCATTCGACAGTTTTGCGAGAGATAATCTCTTCTGTCTGACTCCAATATACAATCGGAAGAGTCTCGATTTTGATCTGCTTGAAAAAAAGTCGGTGGTCAACGGCTCGTTGGCTTTTCACAGAAAGCTTCACAGTTGGATTTCTGAACAACCTGGCATTTGTAGGTGGATATTCCACTTTCACTTCAATGAGGCAATCAAAACCATCCTGCAGATCCCCTGTTTCATGCAAAACTCTCCACCATGGAGCTCGAAAATCCCTTCGAACATCCCTGCATCCTATAAGGTGCATTATACCCACTCTTGGATCATAGAGACCCTCAAGAAAAAGATTTGAAAGATTTCCTTCCATTTTCAGCTGTGCAGCAACTTTCAAGGACTTCTCCTGCGAGCCCGGAACCTCCTCAGATATGAAAGAAATGTTTGAGGCCTGATACCAAGTCCAACCAACTACCACAAATTCCTCAATGGCTACAACATCCAAGTTTAAGAAGCTCGTCACAAAGTTCCCTCTGGAAAGCAGGTCAAAAAAGCCCTCTGAACGCACTGAGAGATCCTTGCCTAGATCAGAGAATTCCTGTCTTGTTCTGCCCCCCAGTTTTTTCTGGGGATACTTCAAGAATGATTTGCCAAAACCTCCACTCACATCTCTCTCCATCTGGGCCAACTTGTTCTTGTTGTATTCATATGACATATTGTTTACCACATCCCATGGCAAATATTGATGATGTATAAGCTCAAATGACAGAGGATAGAAGGGGTTTGTAGTGTTCTCAATGCTGCCAGCAATTACACTTCTTTGTTTTAATGAAAGTGAAAGGGGAATGTGCATACAGATTCGAGAATTGCAGGCACCGCTATTCTCGATGGATCCAAGGCATCCGACCATACACAACTGACCAGAAGATGAGTTCCATTTCCCCTCTGCAGTCAATGTTAAGCCATTAAGCCCTGTTCTTTGACATGCCAAATACTGATTCTGTGAAGGAGGCACAGCTCGAAAAACCGCACTAACATTTGCAATATTTGAATTAGATATCTCTGTACACATCAAACGCTGCACACAAAGCTTTATGCTATCGAAACCGCCCTTAGGTTCACGCAATTTATTATCCATAATGAAAGGGCCCAACTTGTTACAATAAGCATCTGTGCCACTACAATTCCAAGAGGGAACCACATCTAGAATCTGACCAACCATCAGTTGCTGCATAGCTGAGCAGAATTGCTCCCCTCGATATACATCAATACCTTTTGAGTGGAAATTGTCTAGATTTTGGTGAGGAGCACAAGCCTTTGCCACCAGGCTGTCAGAGTCAAATTCATAATTCGAATCAACAGCCAATTGTGAAGAGATGTCAATTTCATCAAAATAACTTGAATTAGAGTGTGGATTGAGGCTTCTTAGTGTTCCTCGAATCTCCATGGTAGTCAGAGAAAGCTTGCTCGGATAGCGCAATTGTAGCAAAATTTTGTCGTCTGACAAAGTAGGGGACTGTGACACTGATTTATTTAACCAATCCCAGGGATCTGCAGCATTCTTCCCACGGGCAGGTAAATGGGTCCTGCCCAGCATACACAACAACCGTTCTTCTTTTGCGTTTTTCGATTCTTCTAAGTAGACTCCTTCCAGATGAATCGCAAGAGAAGTAAAACCAGGACGAATATTAAAGTCTTTGCGTCCGCGTCTGCCTCCGATGTCTCGACTTGTCGATATGGCCAACATTAAAATCCCACTCACATTCACCATTTTGCCAGAGAACTTCTTTCGATCCACATCTGTAATCCGGAATGAAACCAGATTGATAGCCGAATAGTTTCTGGAGTCACTTGTGGTGAATGGCAGAAGAGGAGCAGAGCCCTTGTGTTGCGTCCAATCCCCATTTACAAAATAGAGGCCCCGCTCAATCATATGTAACCCGTTCTGCTCTGGATGCAGCTCTGAAGCCTCTGCTAAAACAGGGCTACATGCCTTCTCTATCTCTTTAAACCGACTGTAAGGGGACTTGTAGAAACTGGTTTCTGAAGAATTGTAGAAACTAGCGAGGCAATAAACAGAGGAGGAGGAAGTTGCAGCCAGTACCCATATCCCAAAGAGAGCTTGAAAATACGCTCCCATGTTTTATTTTACAGTGAAATCACAATTGTCCTTCAAACGGATTCAGAATTTTCAGCTTGATACTGCAAACCGAAAAACAAAGCACTCTTTTCGAAAGCATGTGGTGAAATCGCAGCCTGCACGGGAACATGAGCGATGGAAGTGCAAATATGTTATATTACATATATGTAAAAAACATCGTTCAGAGAGGGAGGGGGCAGTCTGTGTTTATTTACTTTTTTTTTTCTCTATCGTGAAACTTCCTGGAAGACGCTCCGAAAGCCATATTGTCCAATGTCAACGAACACGTGCCGTAAGGATAGCACGGGTTACCTAACTTAAAACCGACGACTCGCGGACCGCCATTAACTGAAGACCGATGACTTGGGAGCACTAAATTCTCATGACATTGCTACGTCAGACTCCCGTGCTACGTCAGACTCTCCGCAGTGGCAGGCCCACGTCTTCGAAGAATTTGCTTAATTTTTTAAAAATAATGATTTTATTAACATTTTAAAAAATAATGATTTTATTAACATTTTAAAATAAAGGATGGATTTGTGTTAGGGTGAATGGTTAATTATAGTGTAAATATTATTACAATTAAAATATAATACATTCTAATTATATTTTTTGAAATTTTACGATATAATTTTTTTTAGAATGTAGTTTTTTATTGTTTAAATTGTATTTTTTATGTGTCTAGAAAACTACTAAAACACTGAAATTGTGCAAACTACACCACTCAAACTTATATTTCCAACTAATTTATTCTAGATTTCATACAAAAATGATGAAAAATATACCTTAAAATACTAAAATATAAAACAATAAACTATATTAAAACAATGTAAAATTAATAATAAACATTGAAATTGTAACAAAAAGATTTTTAATTTGAATATCCTGTTAATGAATCATATACATTGAATAAGTTATTATATTATATTATATTGGATAGGATATTGTATTGTATTTGTAAATTTATCTTAATGGCATATTTACTTATAATTTTATTATTTTTTAGCTAAAAAAATAATATTGATGTGAAAATAATACATAGGGTACAAATTATTTAATAATAATCATGATACATGTTATTTAAGGGTATTTAACTTATATGTATATAGTATTATTAAAATGCCACTTGGAGTTAAAACAATTTCTTTTTAATTAAATCAAATTTTCATAAATATTATTTTTTAGCTAAAAAAATAACAACTTAAGATTGACATATTCTAATAAAATAATATTGATGTGAAAATAATACATAGAGTACAAATTATTTAATAATAATCATGATACATGTTATTTAAGGGTATTTAACTTATATGTATATAGTATTATTAAAATGTCACTTAGAGTTAAAACAATTTTTTTTTTAATTAAATCAAATTTTCATAAATATTGAGATTTGATGTGTACTTTTAATGATCCTTGGTGGCATATAGAATTTTTCTTTATTTTTATTTTTAAAATCATTTTTATTTACAAACCCATAAAATTAGTCATTTCAGCTATATGAACCAATAAGAAAATAGAAATTAAAAATTTCAAAATTTCAAATTTTATTTTTTGTTTTCAAAATATTTAGTTTAATAATTTATTTTTTTCAAAACCTTAATAAACTTTATAACTAATTAAAAGTCAAACATTTTTTTACTAAAAACAAAAGCAATACACATAAAGATTTTTTTTTATAAAAATTCATATTGATATTAACATCATAATAATAATATAAAATGTAGTATTCTATAAGTCAAACATTTTTTTTACTAAAAACAAAAACAAAAAACTTTATAACTAATTAAAAATCAAACATTCTTTACTAAAAACAAAAACAATACCAAACATAAAATATTTTTAATAAAAAATTATATTGATATTAACATCATAATAATAATATAAAATGTAGTATGCTATAAGTCAAACATCTTTTACTAAAAACAAAAACAATACCAGGCATAAAAATATTTTTTATAAAAAATTATATTGATATTAACATCATAATAATAATATAAAATGTAGTATTCTATTTGAATAAAAAAGATAAGGCTACTAACAAAGCAACACCCATACATTAATGAATTATTTTAAATTTACCTAATTTTCAATTTAAATACCAAAAGTAAATTATTTGAAAAGACAAAAATAATAAAATAAAATACAACTTCTATGCTAGAAGTAAATTAATTAAAAAACACAGATATAAAAAATATATATATATTATTAAAAATTATCTTACTTTTAATATGAACAAAAAAATAAATTAATTGAAAAGACAAAAATTATAAAAAAAATATTGTTATTAACATTACGATAATACTAATGCTGGCTAGGGTTTCTGTTGTCGGCCCTCTCTGCGCGTTCTGAGCTGCACTTGGGTTTCCACTGCGTGGCTACCCCTGTGGCGGTCGGCCTTAGGCCTGATCCTATGGAGACGCAAGGTCCTCCTAAGGATCCGCCTTCTACTCATGTCATTGACGCTTTCAACCAGCTTCTTGCCAGTTTGCCTCAGAAGAAAAGAAGTGAAGCAACAAAATTTGTTAAGAAGCTCGACAAAATTCCTGAGATCTATTTGCCTCCAGAGACCCCCATTCAAGTAGCTTTATCTCTGCCTGATCGTGGTCTCATTGGCTAATTCACGGGACTTTGGCCTTCTCCGAAAACCACTGAGCAATGGGTCAACAGGAACTGGGCTCCTCTGATCAAGCAAAGTGTTACCTCTTACTTTCTTGGGCGAGGGTACTTCCTCTTCGAATTCTCCTCCAAAGAAGACAAAGGTCTGATCTTCCAAAATGGGTCGTATTTCATGGGCTCTCAGGGCCTCTATCTGAACAAATGGACTCCGGACTTTGATCCAGCTGTCGATGTTCCCAAGGCTATCCTGGTGTGGGTTCGTCTTCCAAATCTACCAGTTCATTGCTGGAACTGGGATTCCTTGAAACACATTGGCAACACTCTCGGGAAATTCATAGATTGGGCAAATAACAAGGATCAGTACGACTGTGCTAGGATCTGCATAGAAGTAGATCTAGAGGTGGGTCTCCCAGAGGTAATCAAAATCAAAGTCGGCAACTGGTCTCATGTGCAGATCTTGGATTATGAGCAACTGCCATTCAAATGTAGGAAATGCCATGTTCATGGACACTTTGCTAGAAACTATCTCGTCCAACGCGAAGCTAGAGAAAGGGAATGAAGAGGGTTGGAATCAAGTCAAGCGAGCAAAAATCAATCACAAAGGGCAAAAACCAAGAGGACCCTCTAGAAAAGGCTCTCTTCAAGCTAATGTTCAACGCCCCCCACCGAAAAAGGCGCAACAAAACAAATTTGATCCGTTAAGCTAGCATACAGAAGCTACTCAGGAGATCGAGATCCAAAAACCAATTTCTCCAAGCAAAGGTACTCCCTCAGCCTCCCTTAAAGGAACAAGTGCTGAAGATCCCAAAGGTATGACTTTAGAAGATGAGGAAGAAGAGCAGGAAACAGACAAGTCAGAGGAGGAAGGAGAAATAGGAGAGTCCCAAACCTCGGTAAGAAGATCTACAAGAGGTCGTAAAACTAACAGGGAAAAAAGAGAGCAGGAGACTTACAAAGACAAGCTACAGGGCAGCCAACCAACTCTGGAAAAACTGCTAGCCTCAAAGCCTAGGATGTTGAAAAATCAACCCCAAGGCTTTAAGGGAGCCCACCAGAAACATAAATAATGAAGGTCATCTCTTGGAATTATAGAGGTATGGGGATTAAAGTTAAGGAAGAAGCCATGAGAAGCTTAATAAGAACAAAAACTCCAGACATACTTTTCATCCAAGAGACTAAGCTGGAAGACATAGTCTTCTTGCAAGTAAGAAAGAAACTTTGGTTTAAAAGTGAAGCAAGAGCAATCTCTGCCTGGAGCGCCTCGGGAGGGATTGGCACTCTATGGAACACCAACAAATTTGCAGTCACCTTTGAGGCTAGTAATACTCACTGGTTGCTGCTGAAAATGCAGAATCTGGATACTAAGGAAATCTTTTTCCTTTTCAATGTATACTCTCCAGTCAATGTCGGGGAAAAAAAGGATTGTTGGGATTATATAAGGCACCAAGCAGACTTGATAAACTTGGAAAATATAATTATTGCTGGAGACCTCAATCTCACTCTTCACTCATCTGAAAAAAGGGGAGGCAGCGCAGTCCGAGATCTGGCAAGGGAATGGGCGGAGGATCTTATGCAGGACTGGGACTTGCTGGATATTAAACCTTCTTCCGGTAAGTACTCTTGGTCTAACAAAAGAGTGGGCCCTGGTCATATTGCTGCTAGATTAGATAGATTTTTCATTCAAAGCTCCTATCTGTTACTAGGTTTAGAACCCAGAATGCACATTCTTGCTAGCATCATCTCGGATCATAAGCCCTTAAAGTTAGAGCTCCTAGCCCATCTTGATTTGGGTCCTATTCCCTTTAGATTTAGTCCCCTCTGGGTCAAGGAGCCAGACTTCATGCAAACAGTCAAGGATAGTTGGAGTCAGCCTGTCAAAGGATCTCCTTTCTTTATCTCGGAGGAAAAGCTTAGAAGGGTAAAAGGAGTTCTAAAACGATGGGTCAAAACCCTGCCCAACCCTGATACAGAAAGAAAATCCATTAAAGCCTCTCTTGCCTCTCATCAATATCATATGGAGAACGCTATAGTCACAGAGGAGCTGTTAGAACAAGAGGCTCATTTGCAACAGTGATTTCATAAGGCCTGCTTAGCTGAAGAAGAATACTGGAGATTAAAATCTCGAAACCTCTGGCTCAAAGAAAGGGACAGGAACATTGCTTTTTTCCACAAGCAAGCCCAGCCCAGGAAATGCTTCAACACTATTTCTGAGGTTAAGGAGGATAACGACACTCACAAGGATTTTGAAGACATTAAGAAAGCAGCCTTTTCTCACTTTCAAAACTTGTATAGTGAAGATAAGGATCCACAACAATACTCAAATCTGTTAGACATTATTCCTTCTGCAATTTCTCCTCATATGAACGAGATCCTTGAGGCCAAAGTCACTAAAGATGATGTTAAAAAGGCCCTTTTTGATATGGATCTGGATAAGGCCCCTGGGCCGGATGGCTTCTCTGCTAGGTTTCTCCAAGTTTGTTGGCCGATTGTTGAAAAGGATCTTCTCAAAATGGTTCAAAAGTCTCAAAATACTCAGAAAATAGGAGGCAGCACAAACTCCGCTTTCTTAGCCCTCATTCCCAAGGAAAAAGGCGCCAACAACTTCAGCAAATTCCGTTCGATTTCCTTATGCAATACTGGGTACAAGTTAATCACCAAAGTAATTGCAAATAGACTGAAGCTCATTCTTCCCAAAATAATTCCGGAGAATCAAGGAGGCTTCATCCAAGGAAGGCAGATCGTGGACAACTTCACCCTTGTTCAAGAGGCAATTCATTCAAGTCTTCTTCGAAAAGAACAAGGTATGGTGATTAAACTTGATTTAGCAAATGCCTTTGATCGAGTAAATCATAACTTTCTTTTAAAATTCATGAGCAAGTTTGGGTTTGGAGCAAACTTCATTAAATGGATCTGAGCATGCATCTCAGAGCCATGGATTGCTCCTCTTGTAAATGGAAGAGCCACTGATTTTTTCAAAGCTTCGAGAGGGCTTAGGCAGGGACGTCCTCTTTCCCCTCTGCTATTTGTCATCCAAGCCTCTGTTCTCAGCTTCCTGTTAGACAAAAAGATGCAAGATCAAGATATTAATGGATTGTGTATTGCAAGAGGGGTCAAAAACATAAATCATGCCTTATTTGTGGATGACACTCTGCTTTTGGGTACTGCCTCTCTTTCTTCTGCCTCTAAATTTAAAGCAGTTTTGGATGAATTCAGGGAGGCCTCAGGCAGCGTTGTAAATAAGAACAAATGTCACATCTTCAAATGGAACACCTCGCCCAGATTGCTCTCTGCTATTTCTAAATGTTTGGGTTTTGCAGCCTCCTCTTCTTGGACCTCTTTCAAATACTTGGGTCTTCCTGTTTTTCATAAGAGACCTGCAAGCAGAGACTGGCTCCCTCATCTTGAAAAATTCAAGACTAGGATCCAAGCCTGGGGTTACTCTTGGCTCAACACTACTGGCAAATCTGTCCTAATTAAATATGTGCTCACCAGCCTCCGTCTATTTCAATTTGCTAGGCTTCTCGCTCCAGCAATCATATTAAAAAAAATGGAAGAGTTCATGCGGAGGTTCTTTTGGAAGGGAGGAAAACATAATGAAAACAAGATTTCCCTTATCAGTTGGGAAACCATCTCCAAGCCACTATGGGAGGGTGGTTTGAATTTCGAAAACCTCTGTCAGTAGAATGTGGCTATGGCAGCTAAGATTATTTGGAGGATCATTGCGCCCAAGCCTGGCTGGGCCCAATTGGCTCTCTGGAAAAAGTATTTCAGAGGTCCTCGTTCTAGCTGTTTAGACAATGTGATTCATTTGCCTAACTCGTCTTTCCTTAAACTGTATGTTAAAGCTGCTCCTTTAATTAATGCACACTCCTACTGGATCCCAGGAAATGGCAAAAAGATCAACATCTGGACTGATAAAATCATGAATATGGACCCAATTGAAGACAGAGCCTCCATTAGAGCGCTACAATGCTAGATGGATAGAGAGGGGCTATGTTCGTTGTGGGATATTTCTCTTTGGAGCGATTCTATTTGGGCAGGTTGGAAACGTATTGAGGTGCCGGCTCATCTGATCAACGAATGGTCCACGCTGCTTGACCTCCTTCATGGCCTGGCGCCCACGCACATGAGGAAAAGAGATTCGAAAGGCTGGGGGCCGAATACCAGAGAAAATCAATTTAATATAATAATTTTTTACAACTTTATAAAAATTTGGAAAATATTTTTAATTGTAAAATAATTATAATATAACCTCCCATAAACAAATATAAATATATATAACTAAAGTAAGGCAATTGACCTAAAAAAACCTCATTCTCTTATATGTGTTTCTATTCAATCTTTTCAAAAAAAAATCATCCACATGGTCATGGGTCATAGCTTGAAAAAATCATCCTACTTGCAAGTAGGTCATAGCTGATAATGTGACTTTTGAAATATGGGTTTTATGATATTCTAAAAAATGATGCCAACTAAAATACATGTATGGTGGACAACTTAAGGAACAATTCCTCTGTGCAATGTTGGCCAATTGTGAGATGGTGGAGGCCGAATCACTATAACTAGCAATTGCCCCTAAAGGTGCAAAGATGCACCGAAGGAATGGAAAATTTGGGAATAAAATTCCTGAACTATTTTTCCCTATATCAAATGGAGTGGGACAATAAAAACAAAGATACAAACTATTTTCCTTTATATATTCATTCGTTGAATGGATGGGAGGTCGGCAAAGAGAAACCCACAAAATGGAAAGTGGATAATGATATTTATTGAGACATGTAAAAACCAATGCTGATATCGATTGATTGAGGCAACCAACAAGTTTATGGTTTTGTATTTTATAAAATTAAAATCAGGATTTCCCGATGTCAAAACTGATATTGATAATCAAGATTTGAGAGACTGATATTGATATTGGATGAGGTATACAACAAATTTGTAAGTATGTATTTTATAATAGTAAAATCAAGATTTCCATAAACTAAAATATCTAAATAATTTCCAGAAATTGATATACTACACAAGTTTGAGTGAAGAGAAGAATTCGTAGGACTTTGGCTAACACAAGAGTTTCTCAGTACGGTAGTCTTGTCATTCCCACATTTCATCACTTTCTAGGACTTAGAGGACTAAATTTTCAGGAGAATCCAACCACTACAAATGGTAATGTCTCAGGCGACCACCATGAAACTTCCTCTTCCAAGGAGGAAGACAAAGACAAGGTACAAGGTCAAGCAGTGAAGCCATGATGACTTTAGGGGAGTTAGGGAAGGTCTGTAGCTTGCCATATTTCCCTTACAACATCCATATTTCCTTCTTCATTGTTTAGGGTTTGTGATTCATGGTTTTTGTCCTCCCTTGAGACTACCTGATTTTCCTCGAGGATTTCAAGGGTGGTGGATGCATCTGTTGGGTAAAATTTATGGCTCGAACAAAGTTCTTGGAAACAAGGAAAGATCTTACAATCTTGGAAGGTTTTGACGGATATGGAGTCCATATTTTGTTTCCATCCACTGATGTGAAGGGCCATTGTCTATGGTGCAGTTGGATTGTTGAAATTGCTTATGGGCTTGTCCACAGAGGAGATTTAATTTCCTCACTTCTTGGTTCATTCAAGCATACTTGTGCATCTTACCTTACGACAATCATAATTTTTCCAACTATTATAATGAGAGCGATGATTTTAAGAAATTTTGTAACAATATTGCAAGCAATGCAGTGAACTGATTCAAAAAGGGTCAAGTAGTGAAGCCAGGATGACTTTAGGGGAGTTAGGAAATGTTGTGCAACTTGCCATATTTCCCTTACAACATCCACCAGATTCCATTTTTTTTATGGGATTTCGTCAATGTTGTTAAACTGGTGCAAAGTATCTTATCCTTCTTCATTGCTTAGGGCTTGTGATTCAAGGTTTTCGTCTTACCTTGAGACTACCCGATTTTTCTCGGGGATTTGAAGGGCGATGGATGCATCCATTGGGTAAAATTTATGCCTTGAATAGAGTTCTTGGAAACGAGGAAATCTCTTACCATGTTGGAAGGTTTTGAGGAATGTGGAGTCCAGATTTTGTTGCCATTTGAGTGATGTGGAGCTCCATTGTTTATGGCATAGTTGGATTGTTGAAATTTCTTATAGGTTTGTCTAGTGCAGAGGAGATTTACTTTCTGAAACTCAAGATTGAAACGTACATCACTTTGGAATCTCTCTTGAGCAGATATGGCCATTCGGCATTCATTTCCCAACCCTAGGAGAATACCAGGCAGAATCAAGATTGTAAACGCTGCGTTAATCATTGGGACTTTGTCCTTGGCCCAGTTAGCATATAGAAAAATTAGGAGATTTTAGTTAAAAGGTAGAAATGGGGAATGAACGTTAATAAGAACATAATCAACAAATATGAGCTAAGGACTCTCGGAGAGGGAAGTTTGGCAAAACTTTTCGCAACCTACCTTGACAATTGTTTGACAAATCAACAATAGAAAACAAAGTAAAAGTGACAATTGTACTGTGGAAAAAAAGGTAGACGATGGTAAGCAGCCAATTAATTCAAAAGAAACACCTTTGGTGTAATTATATAATTTAATTTATGAATAATTTTATATTATATTTAATTTTTATAATTAAAAAAAAAAAAAAAAAACAAAAAACAAAAAACAAATAAATAAATAAATAAATAAAAACATTATATAATTTAATTTATGAATAAATTTGATGTGTATATTTTAATTTTTTTTTTTTAATATTATTTTCTTAGAGTTTCTTCTTTATTATTATTTTAAATATCATTTATTAAATTTAATTTTCTCTTAAGTCTTTACTCACAAGTTTATATTTATAAATTTTATTCTAAAATTTCTTAATAATGATGAATGCTAGTCACTGGTCTTAACCTTTTATATAATTAAAATTTAGATTTTAGAAGTATTTCTATATTTTATAATTAAATTTTGAAAAATTTCATACATGTATAAACTAAAGGAGTTGTCTTTAGTGCGATTTTTTGGATTTTCTAGTGCTGGAATTCATTGGAAAATGTTGGTTTGTGTTATTTAAACTAGTTTTTTTAATATATATATATATTCAGCACCACGAAAAGCCCCTATGACACCTTGATTGTGCAGGGGTTACCCATCAAATTTGTGATTTCAACAAATTCATGCCGGATTTTAGAGAAATTAGACCAGAAAAACTCAACCTAAAATCTTCCAAAAAGTCTCACTAAAGAAAACTAGTAAACTAAGTTGATAAGTTGAATAGATTTGATTGAATTAAATATCATTGATTGCATATATATATATATATATATATATATATATATAGTACCATGAAAAACCCTCTAGGACACCTTATTGTGCAGGGGTTACCCATCAAATTTGTGATTTCAACAAATTCCTGCCGGATTTTAGAGAAATTAGACCGGAAAAACTCAACCTAAAATCTTCTAAAATATCTCACTAAAGAAAACTAATAAACTAAGTTGATAAGTTGAATAGATTTGATTGAATTAATTATAATTAATTGCTTGCTTAAATAATATTTAAGCTACAAATGATTCAAACATACATTTCATTTTATTAAATTAATTATGATTGATTTATTATTTAAATAATATTTAAAATTTCAAAATATTATTTTATTTTTTACAAAGTTTATTTTAATTTTTCATAAGAATCAAAATTTGGTAATAGTTTGAATTATATTCTTTGAAAATATCTACAAATATTTCAAATCTTACGTGAGTTTACCAAATTGTTAATTTGATTTCAATAAATATTGTATTTAAATTTTTTTAATAAGATTATAATTTTACATAATTTTATTAAATGGCTATGATGATTTAAATATTTTTCTTTAATGATATAATATAATTTTTATAATTAAATACTCACCTCCTCTCATATAATTTAAATTTAAAATAAAGCAAAAATTATACCGCAACAGTTTTGATTTATATTTAATTTTTATAATTTATATTTAATTATAAATCTAAATACGAAATATACGTGGAGAAACAGATTTAATTTACTGACTTGCACTTGATTCAATAGAAACACTTTCGATATAAATATGACTCGTAAAGAAGATGGTGGAGTAAAATTTGACCCTCACTATAAATATGACTTGTAAAGAAGACGGTAAATATGACTTGTAAGCAAATTTTTATCAATAGCTAAATTGTATACGAATGTGTCTTTTTGATGTAGATTTGTTTTATTTTAATATTTGATAATACATTTATTAAATAATTTTAATTTAATTTATTAGGTAAAGTAAATGTTATTTTAATATGTTTTAAATATTATTGTGTAGTTTATAGTTATATGAAAATTAAATTAATTAAGTTGTATGATTAACAATAATGTTAGTAGTTTAATATAGTTTTAGTAGTTTTTTGACATGTCTAGAAAACTACTAGAACACTTAAATTGTGTAAACTATACCACTCAAATTTACATTTCCAACTAATTTATTTTAAATTTCATACAAAAATGATGAAAATTATACCTTAAAATACTAAAATATAAAACAGTAAACTATTTTAAAACAATGTAAAATTAATAATAAACATTGAAATTATAACACAAAGATTTTTGATTTGAATATCTTGTTAATAAATGCTATACATTTAATATATTATATTATATTGGATAGGATTTTATATTATATTTCTAAATTTATTTTAATGGCATATTTGCTTATAATTTGACTAATTTTTAACTAAAAAAACAACAACTTAAGATTGACATATTCTAATAAAATAATATTAATGTGAAAATAATACATAGGTACAAATTATTTAATAATAATCATGATACATGCTATTTAAGGGTATTTAATTTATATGTATATAGTACAATTAAAGTGCCACTTGGAGTTAAAACAAAATTTTATTTTTTTAATTAAATCAAATTTTCATAAATATTGAGATTTGATGTGTTCTTAATGACACTTGGTGACATATAGAATTTTTCTTTATTTTTATTTTTAAAATAATTTTTATTTACAAACCCATAAAACTAGTCATTACCCATAAGAAAATAGAATTTTAAATTTTGTTTTTTGTTTTCAAAATATTTAGTTTAATAATTTATTTTTTTTCAAAACCTTAATAAACTTTATAAAATTTGTTTAAATTTGTCCTAATTAAAAGTCAAACATTTTTTACTAAAAACAAAAACAATACCACATACTTTTTTTAAATTTAAATTATATTGATATTAACATCATAATAGTAATATAAAATGTAGTATTCTATAAGTCAAACATTTTTTCACTAAAAAACAAAAACAATATAAAAAATATATATTTATATTAACATCATAATAATAATACAAAATGTAGTATTCTATTTAAATAAAAAAAGATAAGGCTACTAACAAAGTAACACCCATACATTAATAAATTATTTTAAATTTATCTAATTTTCAATTTAAATGCCAAAAATAAATTATTTGAAAAGACAAAAATAATAAAATAAAATATAACTTAAATGCTAAAAGTAAATTAATTACAAATACAGAAATAATAAGATATTTTTTATTACAAATTATATTACTTTTAATATGAATAAAAAAATAAATTGATGGAAAAGATAAAAATAATAAAATATTTTTATAAAAAAATATTATTATTAACATTATGATAATACTATAAGGATATACTATTCTATTTTAACATTATAGTTCTAATATAAAATGTACTATTCTATTTAAATAAAAAAAGAAAAGGTTATTAACAAAGCAACACTCACACATTAATGAATTATGTTTATTTTTCTAATTTTCAGTTTAAATTATAGAAGTAAATTATTTGAAAAGACAAAAATAATAAATTAAAATACAACTTAAATGCTAAAAGTCAATTAATTAAAAAGACAAAAACAATAAAATACTTTTTATTAAAAACTATATTACTTTTAATATAAACAATAGAAATTCCCCGATCAGGATGCGAAACAGTTGGTGGTTCACCTCGAGATTGAGGTAATGATTAATGAGTTTAGATTTGGGGTGTGTGGGCGGCCCTCCCTAAGCCCACACATGCTGCCTATAATCAAAGACTGGTAGGGTAGTATCCTCGCGGCAGTTCAGGACTTGAGTGGCGACAAGGTAAGGTTCTAGGTGGTGAGCATGGTTATATGCATGCCAACGACAGTAAGGTACCTCATTTGGTATTCCAGGAACGAGAGTAGTATAGCTTACCCGTCTGAGGTGCTGGTAAAGAGGGCGCGAGCGAATGCAAAGGGTAACTGCAGCAAGGATCTCATGACAAGCATCTAGTATGTTTCTCAGGCTTACCTTATCTATGAAGTGAGGGCTTTGATTCCGAATTTGTATTGTGAATGGATGTTGCATTGGACTGTTGTGATGTTAGATAATAACGAATTCTCTGAGTTTGTTATGTCAATTTCAATTTTCTATGGCACGCTGCTTGCTAGAATGGGAATGTATCAGAAATTTTGGGTAGTCATGAAATCGTTAAATGTGAAACTTGCTTGGGGAGTTTGTTCTCTTTGGATTTCACTGTCAAGCTCAGCTCGGGGAAGCTTAATGGCAGAGGGCACTGATTATGGCCTCTCTGGCAAAGTAGAGGTCTTAGATTATAATGGGTTGGATGTGGTCTTAATGGTGGTACCCGACGATATTCATGGTCTCTGTTTTGGGAAAAAGCAAAGGAATGCATGGTGGGCAGAGGAAGGAAATAAGCAGAGGTTGGTAACTTCACTGACATTATTTCGTTGGGAAACTACATTTAATGGTTTGTTTGTCTGCATGCAATCTCCAGGTTTGCCTAAACTGCCTCTCCCTCCAGCTCCTGCATGGTGGGTCTTACCTTCGGTGTGGGGACGAGTGGTCTCGCAGTTCGTGGGTGGTCCTGCAAACGATAGCACCAACATGGTGAAGGTTGCATCAAGGAGTGGAGCGACTGGGCGTGGAGGTCGTGGTAAGAGGATACCAAGAGGAAAAGGGAAGGAATCGCGACCATCAACGAGCAAGCCAACACGGCCACGAGGCAGGAAATCTGATGCAGAAAATTTGCAAAACACTCTGCATGCTTACAATGTTGGGACCCCAACACAAATAAAGAAAATGATCACGACTTGGGAGAATGAATTGAATTCCAAGGCTGAGACAGGGGTCCAGGCCAAGGAATGGATGGACATGATTCCCGACCCTGGTCATACCAGAGGCCGACTTACCCTTTTCAAGCAGTCGGTGCACCTCTATTGGCTCATGAAATGCCTCATGGCGAGAGAAATCACAACCACGCTTAATACAATTGGAACTTTGAAGCCAGAACTAAGCCTTGCTGACATCCAGAAGGAAATTCACGTGGTGTAGATACAATTGTACCATTAGAATGTACGCCTAGGGCATTTGGAGAAACAATTGCAGAGTTTGGCTCAAATTGAGATGTCGAGGTCAAGTGCTAAAGACCTCGCTCTAGTAGAGTCGTCTGATGACTAACTGTTGGAATGATTTCATTTGATAATTTTGGTTTTGTTGTTAAACATGTCAGATAGCATTTACATTTACAGTCTTTTGTTTAAGTGGTCTACAGACTATAAGGCCTATAAAGCCTCGCTGGACAGATTAAAACTTTTTATGTTTTGGATGGCATACAATGTAGTCTAGTGGCCAACAAACCTGGTTTCCTTCGGGCAGGTTGAGGCCACCAAGCATATCTCATGGATGTAACCTATCTATTTTATGAATGAATGAATGGAAAGGTACTACCAAGCTTACAAAAATAAAATATAAACAATAGTAATAATAAAGTATTTTTATTAAAGAATATTGATATTACCATTACAATAACACTATAAAGATATAAAATTCTATTTAAATAAAAAAGAAAAATGACAAAACAATACCCAATAATAAGTTATTCTAAATTTGATTCTTAAACTATATAATTTTCAATTTAAATATTAAAAAAAAATTAATTAGAAGACAAAAAAAATAATAAGATATATATTCAAAGAAAAAATAAAAATGACAAAACAATACCCATTAATAAGTTATTCTAAATTTGATTCTTAATCTACATAATTTTCAATTTAAATGTTAAAAATAAATTAGTTAAAAGATAAAAAAAATATAATAAGATAATATTTTCAATAAAATACTCTGCTTTTTTTTTTTTTAATTCACTTTTCTGTGATCCATAATATGTTTGGGAAAAAATATTTTGGCAAAAATCACATACCCCGTTTCAAACCAACTAGTGTGGTTCATCTTGAGGACAAGATGAACCACACTAGTTTCTCCTATGTGATTTTTACCGAAAGATTTTTTGTCAAACAAAATATTATGTTGTTATTAATATCACCACTAAATATGCATTGTGAATAATTTCATATATATATATATGTAATAAATACACTATGATTTATATAATTTAAATTACACCATATTAGTTTGATTAATTAATGTATTGATAATAATAATTATAACCTGAAGATTAATTATAAGACAATAACTATATCTATTTTTTTATTAATCACATGTTAACTTTTGAGTACAAATTCTTATAATATATTTTATTATCAATTTTATTAATTAATATATTAACTTTAGAGTACGCATCCTTTTTATAATAAATATTATTTGTGAAATATAGATAAAAAACACATCTAAAAACATATACATAAAAGAGGCTTCCTTGCAATCTAATTCCATATACATATAATATACATAACAATTTAAACAAAAAAAAATGATTTATGTGACATTAATTAGGCCATACTCAACTTTAACACTCCACACTTGTAATATAAAAAATAATATAAAATAATATTTAATAAAAAAGTAATTGTACACTATTATAATACATATGTCATGTTTTTTTTCCCCTCGGAAAATCGTAATTTTACTCATAATGAGAAAAATTGCATGTTGTAGATGCTGAAGGGCATATGTATATTATCTCACCATGTTTTCACAGAATCCATAAAAAACTAAAAAATACAACTAACTTATTATTTTCTACCTTTCTTTTCTTCCACTTTTCGCCAACCACCAGTGTTGGGAGTGGATGTTACAATGGGCATTTGATTCTCTTTTGTATTTGTTGGATATTCTTTGTCAAAATCAAATCCCTCTAATCCATGAGTTCGTTTGCTGCCACTTACTTCCATTCCTGATGTATGTGTCTCCTGCTACTGCGAAGGGTTGTTGGGCCTCAGAATGCAGACAAAGGTGTGATCAATCTCGTCCTTTTGTGAGTTGTTTTGTATATCCTTTCCTGCATTATTTTCTATTGTCTCTTCTTCTTTTGCTTCTTCTTCCAGGGGCTCTGTGCCTTGTCAACCTTTTGTCTTTTTTAATTGTTTCTTATTCCTTTTACGGTATATTTTAGCTTGTGGGCAGGCACTGTGAAGGTAACTTATTTTTAGTCATCCCCGACATCGAAAAGCTATATTTTTGTAATCTAATGGTTGAGTCCAGTGAATATTGTTGTGAACCAATATGTTATGCTCTTGACCTATGAGAAGATACCAGCATACCAAATATGTGAAGAAATATACCCAGAACACAGAACAATAAGAAATAACAACATGTATTTTATTATTCAAAAAGGAAAGCAATGTTCACTTGCCTCTTCGAGGGGGCAACCTCCAATAGAGCTGGGCTCATTTGCAAAATAAGACACACGACGCTCCTCAAGGGAAGTTTCTATCCTTTATATAGGATTCATACATGCAATACCATGGGTTAGTACCATGGTTCTTATTAATACCATATATCTAATACCATGGCCCATTTGCAACTAACTGTGGTCCCTTCTTTAAATGCGGTCAACCACTTACAATTATTAATATGGGCTTTATTGACTCTTTAAATAACTATAACTATGACTCGGCCTTATTACATAAATAAGGGGGTTAGGGTTGGACCCTAACATGCCCTCCCCCATAAAAATAGCCTTGTCCTCAAGGTGAAGTTGTGGAAACTGCTGAAGAACAGTGGTTGGTTCCCAGGTCGCATCTTCTGGAGAGGTGTCTTTCCACTTGACGAGGACTTCCTTGATCATGCGGTCAAGCAAGTGTCGTTCTCGCGTGTCAAGAACTTGTTCATGTGGGAGCTAGGTTGAATCTTCTTTATCCAATTCTGGTAAACTTGTTTGAATTCTACAATGGTTCCCAACCACTTTCTTGAGGTATAAGACATAGAAGAAGGGATGGATTTTTGCAGTGGGTGGCAAGGCTAGCTTGTAGGCTACTTATCCGAAGCGCTAAAGTATTTGATATGGCCCATAGAATTTTGGAGATAATTTCTAACAACCCTTGTCTTTGAGTGATGTTTGCTTATATGGTTGCAGCCTCAAGAATGCCTGATCCCCTTCTTGAAATTTGCGCTCTAAACGATGTTGGTCTGCCTGTTGCTTCATGCAATTTTGAGCTTGATGGAGATTCTCTTTGAGGTGGGCCAGCGTGGTTGCATGGTTCTGTAGGAGTTGATCCATTGCTTGTACCTTCAAGCATCCCTAGATATAGGAAGTAGGTGAAGGAGGGAGTTGACCATAAACTGCTTCATATGGAGTCATTTTGGTGGTGGCATGATAGTTAGTATTATACCACCATTCGGCTAGAGGTAATCACTATACCCATAGATGTTTCTTTTCTTAAATGAAACACCTGAGGTAGGTCTCCAGACATTTGTTGACTGCTTCAGTTTTACCATCAATTTGGGGATGATAGGAAGTACCAGTTGTAGTTGGGTACCTTGTAGCCTGAAGAGTTCCTGCCAAAAGTTACTAGTGAAGATCGGGTCACGATCAGACATAATGGAAGTGGGCATGCCATGCAATTTGAAGATCTGTTCCATGAAAATTGAGCCACCAAAGCTGGTGTAAAAGGGTGGGGTAGGGTACAAAAATGAGCATACTTAGAAAGTCTGTCCACAACCACCATGATGACTGACTTGTTGCCTGACTTCAGAAGACCCGTAATGAAATCCATAGAAACCTCCATCCAGATTGAGGCAGGGATGGACAATGGCTGTAATGTGCCTGGGGATTTGACTGTTTCTCCTTTGTGGCGCTGACACACATCACACTCAGCTACAAAATTAAGAATGTCCTTTTTCATGCCTATCCAAAAGAATGAACGTCAAGTGCAAGTATAAGTCTTTTGAAAGCCTAAATGGCCTGCAGTGGGAGATGAGTGCAACTCTGCCAAAATGAAACTTTTGGGGGTGGATGTTGGTGATATCACTACTTTGTCCTTGTAGCGAAGAATATCATCCTGCCAAGAGTAGCCCGCTGTGGAATTTGGATCCGCCTGCAATTTATTAATGAGTTGGGAGAGCAAGGGATGTGAAAACCATTCCTTGCGAGCCTCTTCAATCCACTCTGGAATGGGAAGAGAGATTGCTAGCAGGGTGCTTTCCTCCTCAAATTGGCGTGATAAAGCATCCGCTATGACATTTTCGCACCATTTCTTGTAAATTATCTCATAATCATATCCCAACATTTTGGCTAGCCATTTATTTTGTTGTGGCGAGGATAGACGTTGCTCCAAAAAATATTTAAGGCTTTGATGGTTTGGGGCGGATTTGCAAATGCCGCTCCAATAAGTATAATCGCCAGGTATCCACTGCATGTAAGATGGCCATCATCTCCTTCTCATAGGTAGATTGTCCCATATTTGTCCCACTTATTTGTTGGCTAGTGAAGGCTAAGGGTCGACCTTCCTGCATTAAGACAACCCCAATACCTGTACCTGAAGCATCACATTAAATCACAAAATATTTGGTGAAGTCGGGTAATGCCAATACGGGAGTGGAACACATGACATGTTTGAGAGTTATAAATGCCTATTACGCTTCATCATTCTAGAGGAATGAATTTTTCTTAAGAAGGTGAGTGAGGGGTCTAGCAATGCGACCATAATTGTGGACAAATTTGCGATAGTAGCCAGTGAGACCCAAAAATACTCTCAAATTGTTTAAGGTCTTTGGTTGAGGCTAATCCTACATTGCCTGGATCTTTTTGGGATCCACCCTGACACCTTCACGCCCCACAATGTTGCCCAAATACTCAACTTCTTCCATGCCAAAAGAGAACTTGGACAATTTGACAAATAATTTATGCTTCCGGAGCAGTTGCAAGAGCAGATTTACATGATGAATATGTTTTTCCCATGTGAGGCTGTAGATGAGGATGTCATCAAAGAAAACAAGGACAAATTTTCTGAGATATGGTTTGAGCAGGTGATTCATGAGGCTCTGAAACGTGGATGGGGCATTACAGAGACCAAGTGGCATGACTAGGAATTCATAATGGCCTTCATGAGTTCGAAAAGCAGTCTTTGGAATGTTTACTTATTTCATGTGAATTTGGTGATAGCCTGAGAAAAGGTCGATCTTAGTAAAGAATTGAGCCCCATTTAGTTCATCTAGCAAATCATCAACAACCGGGATGGGAAATTTATCTTTGATCGTTAGCTTGTTGAGGGCCCTGAAATCTGGACACATACGCCATTCCCCATCTTTTTTGAGCACCATGACCACAGGCGATGAATAAGGACTAATGCTAGGATGAATGACACTGGCTTCCAGGAGTTCCTTGATGATTTTTTCAATTTCATTCTTTTGGGCGAAAGGTTATCTATATTGGCACACATTTGGTGGTTGTGCCCCCGGGACCAAAGTAATGCTATGATCATGTTCCCCTCTCGAGGGTGGAAGCTCATGAGGCTTGTCAAGGACCTGCAGATGGTTGTTTAAGACCTGTTGCATCTCAGGATGAATACGAAGGGAAGTGGGTTCGAAGGCCTTGATGGCATTAAATTGGGCTATAACTCCATGGTGGCCCTATTTTAACAATTTTTCCATCCTATGCGAGCTGATGATAGAAGGAGCACCTGCTTGGAGTCCACGGAGGGTATGTGTGTAGTTATTCTTCTTAAAGCTCATATATAACTCCTGGAAATCCATTGGGATTGGGTCGAGTGTGCGAAGCCATTCAGGACCCAAGACAATGTCACACCCACCCATGTTGATGGCAAACATGTGGGTATTTAGGTGATAATCTCCCATTTGAAGTTTTACGTTTTCATAGCGGCCTTCACATTTCATTGTCCCCCCATCAACAATCTGGACCTAGAAATTAGAGACTTCTCTGACAAAACAATGCACTGCTTCAGCGACTCTTTGATGGATAAAGTTATGCGTACTGCCACTATCAATCAAGACTACTACAGGGCGATGCTTAATAAAACCTCTAGTTTTGAGAGTTTGGGTAGAAGAAATTCTTGCCAAAGCATGAAGCGAGATAACTGGTTCTTCAGGTGTAGCTGGGAGCTCATTGTCCGGCTGGTTGTCCTCATCTTCCTCTTTTGTTCCCTCAAATGGTGGGGCTTCCTCAGATGAACTATGATCAGTAGCATAAATTTGAAAGAATTTGGGTTCCTTGCATTTATGCCCCGGGGAGTATTTCTCATCATAGTAGTAACACAATCCTTGCTTTCTTATTTCCGCCATTTCCACTAGTGACACCTTTTGAACCTTAAGTGTTTGGGTAGTGCTCGGAGCCTGGGTGGGGCATCCCTTAGCTATGAAATTTGGACGAGTCAACTGGGCCGCTAACACGCGTTCTACTTCACGAGCTATCTTGCAAGCTGCCAGCCATGAGACTAGGTGTTGCAGTCGGATGTGGGCTTGTATGGCGTCTTTGAGACCACTGACAAAACATTCCAAGTAGAATTCATCTACTAGACCTCCTGTGCAGAAGGCTAATGCTTCAAAGGCTTTAATATATTCTTGCACTGTGCCTATCTGTTGGAGCTTAGTAAGACAACCCAAAAAGTTAGATTCATGGTCAAAGCGATCAGAAAGGGCTTTTGAGAATATCTGCCAAGTCTTTGGAATTACATAGCAGTTTTTATGCCACTGATACCATTGCCATGTTTCTTGGTCCAAGTACAGGCTTCCCACACTTAGCTTAGTCGCATCATCTCTGATGTGATTCAATGTGAAATATTGCTCCATTTGTGCTAGCCATATGGCTGGATGAGAGCCATCAAATTTATACATGTCCAGCTTGGGTGGTCGAGGCTGGGACTATTGGTGGTTTCCATAGAAGTGAAGAGAATGGCTAGACTCACCCTCAAGGTTTTCATTAAAATCATATGCCTCTGATTGTTCCCTCGACTTGCCCTTTGTGATTGTGTCATTTAAGGTCTGGATCTGCTTCGTTAATGCCTCCAACTTTTGTTCAAGGGTGTCTATCTTCTCATTGGCCATAGCTTGAGCTCTGGTTTGTACCATGCACAGATCCGGTGCACTTGTCGTTACTGTGAAAAAAAAATTGGGACCACCTGAAATTTTGATGCTGACAAGTGAATGGTACCACCTTGCTTAGCCCGTTGACCTAATTCTTATGGGCTAAGTCTCCTATAAGCATCCTGGGAGGGTCTCAGACTTTTTTTTTTAAATACTCTGAAAGGAGTTTTACTCCTCGCTTAGGAATACTACAGTAGTCGATTCCCAAAAAAATTAATTCTACCCGATGTCCTGCAAGAATAACGCTCAGGTATAGGAGCCACAAAAATAGTCAGATCTATTAGTGAAACCCTCAACTGCAGAGTCTGAGTAGGAATGTGGTCGTGATCGAACCCCTACTGCTAGATCTAAATGGCGGATCTGATTGTTGCGACTACTACAGAACCCAAACTACTAGATCTGAATGGTAGATGTTATAGATCTGATTGGCGGATCTGATAGATCTAAATGACGGATCTGATACATATGAATGGCGGAACTGATTGTTGCGGCTACGACAGAACCTAATATGTTAGATTTGATCAAGCAAAGATGATGCGTGATCTAGATAGAGACAAGGGAACTATGGTCTCAAGGAGTGTCAGGTGCTACAGATCGCAATATACATAGGGGTCCGATAGTAGTACTCGGCCCAATAATTTAGGGCACTAACCAAGGAGGATCAACTGTACCCTTAGACATACAACCCGACTACCATATCATATGCGCGAGTAATCTCCACGAGTGCTATTATCGGTGTACTGTAGCAGCAAGACGACCGATGGTTTATCTATGGCAAGGTTTCAAGAGAGTCTAGGGGGCTTCCGATATACCCAGAGGGTACTTGGAAGACAGTCCATGCGCGGTTCTATCTAATGTGCTACTACTCAAAGGGGTACCCACAGGGGTTACAAGGGAGTCCAACAAGCATGACCACCTTTTGTATTTCCTGCGTGCATGCCTCCCCAAATCCGCAAGTTTATGCGCTCAACAACAGATCTCGTGGTTTAAAGACGCTGAAACACGTCTCTAGCCAAAAAAAATTTGCTAAAAATGGAGATCCCACCGGCCCTTGAAATTGCTCTGATACCACTTGTTATGCTCTTGACCTATGAGAATATACCAGAATACCAAATATGCGAAGAAATATACCCAGAACACAGAATAATAAGAAATAACAGCATGTATTTTATTATTCAGAAAGGAAAGCAATGTTCACTTGCCTCTTCGAGGGGGCAACCTCCAATAGAGCTGGGCTCAATTACAAACTAAGACACACAACGCTCCTTAAGGGGAGTCTCTATCCTTTATATAGGTTAACACATGCAATACCATGGGTCAGTACCATGGTTCTTATTAATACCATCGATCTAATACCATGACCCATTTGCAACTAACTGTGGTCCCTTCTTTAAATGTGGGTCAACCGCTTACAATTATTAATATGGGCTTATTGACTCTTTAACTAACTATAACTATGACTTGACCTTATTACATAAATAAGGGGGTTAGGGTTGGACCCTAACACAATATAATACAATATGGTAGACCTTGGCTAAGATCTACTTCGACGCATATTTTCGCGAAAGTAAATATGCCTCTTGTAGGTCTATCCACATCAATCTTGAGGAATTTACCCAGGGAGTCACCTATTCCTTCTAAAAATTTATGATGCCAGAAGTGTAGTGGGAGGTTGTGTAACCTAACCCATACAGGTATTTTAGATACCACCATAGTATTGGCATCAAAACCTGGGAACTAAGGGATCATGAAGAGTCCTACATTGCCCCATAACCATGGTCCCTCATTGAGGGCATATTCCTTATCTTTAACTGTGTTGAATCTGACAATAAAAACCCCTTAGAGCATAAATGAATTTGACAATTTGTAGTCCATGTAGAAAATATCCATTATGGTAGAGCGTCTGATTTAGGCCAAAATCAATTAAATCTACATATGACTGCTTTGGTATAAAAATATGAATATAGCTCATTTACCTCAGGCATTGAGACTATTAAGGTTGGAATCTTAGATTTTTGTTCCACGATATAGGGCCCAGGTAGTTCTGGAGGTGATGCTGGTTTGGTTTGGGATTTATCCTTCCCTTTCGCTTCGTCTTTAAAAGAGCATGTGCCCTTTGAGATGGTTCCAGAGCATCCACCTCGCAATCTTAGATTGAGGATGATGGTCAAATTTGAGACAATACCATAATCATGTAGTGTGCAATTATCCTGTAAACTTTGTCCTGAGTAAATCAAGTTTTGCATGCATGTTGGTATGCCTAGGTGAGTATAGATTTCAAACTTTAAGTCTTGAATCTGCCTCCCCTTCCTGATCCTCTTGTAGATATTCCTTCCTTGCAGCATTTTGATGAAGATTTGAATCAGATCCAGATCAGTAGTGAGTGGATTTGTCTGAGAAAGGGATCAATCTGCTGCCAATAGTTCTAGATCTGGGGAGAGTGGTACCCTATTTATTCCTTGATTCGTTGGAGCTATGCCATTGAAGATTTGCATTGGGACATACTCTGGTTCTTTCCACTACAAGTGTCAAAGCTCCACGGAGGAGCCAAGATCTTTGTAAGTTGTGAGGGACAGTGAAAGAATATGTGTTTTCCTCGCTCCCGATAGTGCTTCCCTTACATACCCTTCTCGGAATTTTGAGGTTGTAATCCGGAATAGAACAATGCACAGACATAATCTAACCTTTGAATCTGGCCAGCGTGTTATCTGAATAGTCCTTTGGATGACTAAATCTGTTGAATCTTTGGCAAATGTGGGGATGATGATGCGCTTCACGGGGGAGAGAATCAGTGCGGATCCAAACTTAGACCATGCAAAAGTAGATATTTCTGATTCATGGTAAGGACGCGCAGGGGGCAGTCCGGCCAAGACCAAGTTAGTAACTGCGAAAATGTTGTGAAGGCACGTGGAACCAGGTTTGAGTTGTCTGTTGTTTCCCTGGGCGTTGGACTAACAGATTGCGTGAAAAAGCCTACAAAAACCTTCTCGACCGCCATTGTATTCTCCTTCCTCGCTTCTCTTCTTAATGAGTATTAACATGTATCGACGTTGACTATAGTACATATTTCATGTTATTATAGTACATACTAATATAATAAGGGTTGTACAGATTGTACACATGTTATTTTTACATATTTTTCTCAAATATATATATATATTTATATATATATATAATTCAAAAATAAAGCCCATAAAAATGTGGGCTTGGAATATGCCCTAAAACTACTAATGCTTGGTTAAGAACTCATCTTCCTCGGGCGTAAGGAAATAGGTTAACGGTCCAAGACCCAGAGACATCTTGCAGGAGTGAAAGACTGTCCCCTTACGGACCACCAGCGGGTTATTCTAGGTGGCGTGGTTTTCCTTGAATAACGGTAATGAGTTAGTGTGCATTTGCGGTTAGTAGCCAGAGATGGTTGTCCTCACTGTTGGTTTGACAACTAAATTCTGATAAGTTTTCCCACTTGTAAAAAAAAAACCATAAAAATAATCTATTCAATAATTTAGACCAATCAAAAAATACAAATTTAAAATTTAAAAAATTCTAAAAATAATTTTAATTTTGAAAAAAATCAATTTAATATAACAATTTTTTAAAAACTTTATAAAATTTTGGAAATTTTTTATAAAACAAAATGTCAAATATTTTTAACTATAAAATAATTATAATATAGCCGGCCATAAACAAATATAAAAATATATAACTAAAGTAAGGCAATCGACCTAAAAACACCTCATTCTCTCATATGTGTTTCTATTCCATCCTTCCAAAAAAAATCATCCACGTGGTCGTGGGTCATAGCTTGAAAAAATCACTCTACTGGCAAGTGGGTCATAGTTGATAATTTGACTTTTGAAATATGGGTTTTCGTGATATTCTAAAAAAAATATGCCAACTAAAATATATGTATGGTGATGCCAACTAAAATATATGTATGGTGGACACACTTAAGGAACAATTCCTCTGTGCGATGTTGGCCAATTGTGAGATGGTGGAGTAAAATTAGACCCCCACTATAAATATGACTTGTAAAGAAGATGGTAAAAGTTACTTGCATCGTCAACACGTCGTTGGATGCAGTTACTTTACTTGATATTGTGTAAAGTAAATGCTATTTTAATATGTTTTAAATATTATTGTGTAGTTTATAGTTATATGAAGATTAAATTAATTAAGTTGTGTGATTAACAATAATGTTATTATAATTTGGGTTAGTTGCGATTTACAACAATAGTATGGTGTGTTTATATAGTGTTAGGCTTTGAAAGTATGTTCAAGCGTATAAGCATATAAATACTATGAAATAAAAAAAATTACATAGTATTAAAGTGCATTTGGGGATATGGTTTCAAGAACATGATAAAGTAACATAGTCATTTTTTGGTTCAAGAAGTTAAAGTAATTAAATTTGAATTGAGATCATCATTCCTAACTATTAATCACCTTCCTTCATCCCTTGTCATTCCTCACTTGTTGTTCATTGTTACAAGTGCACGCATATTTCACTTAAGAGTGTGTATGCACTATTATGAAAGTGTATGCATTCCTAAAACATGTGCACAATTTGTCACCTCACTCTATTTCTCTATGTGTGTGTGTAGCAACCTAAAAATGGCATTGTCTCTCACTTTTGTGCTAACTCTCTAAAATGGCATCATCTCTCTCTGACCTCCACCATAAGTCTATAAAATGTAATCCTCTCTCTTTCTCTCTCTCTCTCTCCCCCATTCTCTCCCACACTCTTTATCTCACTCTACCCCCTCATTATTTTTCTTTCACGCATGCATTCAGTCTCTCCTCATATCGCCACCCTATCTCTCCCAATTCCAACTCTTATATATATATATATATATATATATATATATATATATATATATATATATCCATTCCTCTTTCATTCTCTCTCCCCCCTCACTCCCCTCCACTCTATTTCCATATACCTCTCTCTCTCTCTCTCTCACCACCTTCCCCCCTTTCCCTTCCTCTCTTTCCCTATCACTACCTCCCTTCCTTAGTCCCTCCTTCACAACAATCCCCCTCTAGCTCTATCTCTCTCTCCCTCTCACACTTTTGTTCTCTCTCTCCAATCCTCTCTTTCTCCCTGCCCCGCCCCCCCCCCCCCCCCCCCTCTCTCTCATTGTCTCTCTCTTAGCCATGCATCTATATCCATTCCTCTCTTCTTATCTCTCTCTCACTTCTCCCCTTTCTCTCTCTCCCTCTCCCTCTCCCTCTCCCACTTCCCCACCGTCTACTCTATGTGTTCATGTGTTAGTCTTTCCCTATTTATTTCACTCAATCTCTTTCCTTTCCTCACCTCTCCCCACCTCTCTCCCCATCTCTCTCTACCTTCCTCCTACTTCCTTCCTTTCTTTCTACACACCTCCCTCCATCGCTTAGTCCCACCTTCACAAAAACCCCCTCTATCCAAATTCTATCTCTCTCACCCTCCTTCGCACTCTCTCTTTCACCCCTCCTCTCTCCCTCTATATTTCTCTCCATCTTCCCCTCTATCCTTCCCCCCATATATCTCTCTTTCTCTCTCCATTTCTATCCCTTTCACCCTGTTATAGCAGCTACAACCACCCTCCAAAATTTTTGTTTACCTTCGTTTTGGAGCCACCCTACCAACCTTTCACAGCAACATTTCTTGCTTCGTTAAGTACACAATATTTCGTGATTTTCTTGCAGAATGAAAGCTTGTCCTTCAAAGCTTGTTGCATTCCCCTCACAGGATGTTCCTCCGGACTTGGTCTAGCTGCAGGTTGAGCAGCTCCCTCAAGAAATTGCACAATTCTGGAGGGCAACCAACCTTCCCTCCAGAAATTGTGCAATGATGTCTGGCAGCCTGCTGGGCTCCAGAATTGCGCAATTCTGCCAGTCAGGCTTCATCCTGAAAACTGTGCAATTCTTCCCAACATGGCTGCTCAACCCAGAATTTGTGGAATCCTGGGCAACAATCAGCTACTCTGCCTAGAAATTGCGTAAATCTTCTGGGCATCTAGCCCAGTTCCCTTCTAGAAATGCACATTTTCTCCAAGCAGCTGAGCAAACTCTTGCATGTGCAACTGAGTTGACCGATTCCCTCTGGGGCGGAGCAAAAATGATTTGCATGCATGGGCTACTTCTCCTAAGGCATCATGCAAAGGCATCCCTTGATTCAGAGATCTACTTTTACCAGTTGGAGGTTGCATACAAGGATCATTTCAGAAACCTCCCACCAAGTGTCGCTCTTCCTAGGTTTGTGGCATGTGCATCACATCTTTGATTTTATCAAAACTCATGAACCGGATGCTGCAGAGCTCATTCCTCTCATTGAACTTGCAGCTTTGACATCCCACGTGTCATCTAGGAGTCATCGGCACATTCAGCTTGGTTGTTTTGGGGTAAGCTCGCTTTTCATGTCTTGTGTTGCATTTCTAACACTTTTTGTGTTTCGCTTCGTATGAACGCTTTTTGCTTGATTTCATTGAGCGCTTGTTGTCGTTTTGATACACACTAGATTGTACTAGTACCGTTTCATTTTTACTTAACATCTCACTATTGTTGCATGCATGAAACTGTTTTTCACGAACAGTCGCCAATTCGGCGACTCGCCTCAACCACATGCATGTTGTTTCATTTTCTGAATCTTTCATCCAATGTTTGCATGCACGATCATTCACTTATGTTTACACTCAGTATCGCCATGCATTCACATTCACATTCGCTTTCGGTCGACCGTCAACAGGTCTGGGCAGCCTTGGCCCGAACTCTGCCTCACCAAGATAGCATTGCGTAATTCTGAGAGGGAAGGACCTGTCTCCCTCTCAGGAAATGCGCATTTCTACCCAGTGACTGTCCTCCAGTCTTGCATTGTGCAATTCTGAGGGACAATGACTACTGGCCCAGAAAATTGCGTAATGCAGTCATTGAGCCTACAACCATTGCAAGCTCAGATTTCACATTGCGCAATTCCAACAGTAAGCAGCCAGGATGGACTGTGCATTGCGCAGTTCCAACAGCCAGTTAGCCTCCTGACAGACCGAACTATTCCTTGCGCAGTCTTGGCAGTCAATCTCCTGACCTCCCAACGAAATTGTGCAACCTTCATGATCAGTCACACAAGTATGTTTCAAGTCAATTCTCAAGTTCATTTTGGTTTTCGACTGACATATTTCTTGCCATGAGTGTTTCCATGTCTCCAGGTATCACAGGTGTTCATTTGCCTCTCAACAGCATAGGTACAATGGTTTCTAGGAGAGCAGAGTCGAAGACACTGTTCAGAGCACACTTGGGGATGTAGTCGATCAAGTGTCTATGAACTTTCCTACCCACGAAGACATCAAGTTGTTCATAGACAAGGACATCAAGATATGATGGCAGCAACATCACAGCAAGCAACACCATCAACAACAACTAAAGGCAACATACCGAATGCAACGAATGCAAGAGGAAGGTTGTTGACAACACAAAGGCAGAACAAAGTTGCAAGCTCAAGCAGATCTACTTGTGATGAAAGCAACTTTGAAGACTCTGGCTATGAGGTGATGACACAACATGAAGATCACGTGAAGTCAAAGAACAAAACAGAGAAGGAGTTGCATGTGCTCAAGCAACAACTCAAGGAAGAATAGGAGCTGGATAGACAAGAGAATGAATTTTAGCAGGAACAGGCACAACAGGGGACGCAACATGCACTCATGAATGAAAGTGTGTCCATACAAGTTAAAGATCCATCCCAACAGCTGGCATGGAGCAGACATGGTGAGTAGTGTTGTTGATCGCATGCAAGTGAATTTAGCAACATGCATGTCATTGTGCGCACGCATGCGATCCCACCCATTTAGTACACTCATCGAGGCAAAGACAAGAAGCAAGTACGACTAGAGCTGAACATGTAGTTGACAATTGATGCGCATGACCACCAGCACACACTGGAAGATTAGCACAGTGATTATGCATCAGTGTGTTTCTAGTTTGGCCGCACCCAAGAAGAGCATGTGCATGCTAGCAGACGAGTTGGACAAAGGAGCCATACCAATGCATCGGGATGCAACGAAGGCAAGAGTTCACTTCAACAAGATGTCACCATGGAGCGCATGCACACCATCACAAGGGACCAAGCTTGGCATCAACTCACCACCTTCGACCATCACAAGCATGTCAAAGAGTTGTTCTCACCACAACGGTCAAAGTGTCATTGATGTATTGCATGGCTTACTCAAGCCATTTTGTCTCACATGGGTACATGTGCATTGTGATGTAACGTTTGGTCAAGTGGAAGTTCAAGTGTCGATAGTTGAATGTAACATCCATAGGGTAGTTGAAGAGTCATGAGGATAGATGAATAGTCTCAAAGGGGAATGTCAAGGGTCACCCCACCCTTTGTTATAAATAGTGCCTCATAACTCATTGTAAAGGCTTTTGGTCAGCCAAGCTTCCGATAGGACTATCTTAGAGAGAGCTTGTACAGTATTGTAACGAGCCTTGGCTTCTCCACTGAGCAGAGCTAGTATATCTCTTTGGAGGAGCAGGTGGTTGTGGCTGTAACATTCCATTGTCGAAACTAGCAGTTAGACATGGATGTATTGTATGACTGGAACTTACACTTCTTAATATAATAGAGCCAACACGTTTCATGCTTATTTTGTATTGTATTCTATGCTATTTGGTTTACTCTAAATTTTATATGTATTTCTTTGCTTATGCATGCATGTATGGACTATTCTGTATATTTATTTATGAACCTTTATGAAACGTGATGTTGGTTTAACCATCACTTTGGATTGCTAGCTAACTTGCCTTACATGTTGTGATGCATCTTTGCTCGTGTGTTCCCTTCTTAACTCCATCCTATCACATGTTTCCAAGGGGTGCACTCATCTGAAACCTCATGTGTTAGAACCTCTCATGCACCTTCCTTGGCTTGTTACAACTGTCACACCCTTGCTACCAATAGAGACATCTTGCTTGCCTATGTGCGAAATCGTGGTCAAGGCATTACCATACGACCCACTGTTGGGACTCTTACACCAAATGGTCTGAGGTCTAATTGGGACTTCTTACAGGGGAGATCCCCTTACATGTTGGCGGGTCCAGCACCGTCAACATTTTGGCGTTAGAAGGAGGGCCATATGACAAGATGAGCCCTCATCATCTGTGTTAAATATTAACACATCTATCATGGAGTTTGTTATAGTTCACCCTCCGAAATGTATGTCCAACGGACATATCTTTCACGTCTAGAGGGAGTTCTGGGATCACTTGTCACAACTCATGTATGTTGGTGAAGGTGAAGTGGCTTGGCCTGAGCACTTAGATGACTTCCATGCTTTCATGTAGGGCATGGAAGATTTTAATGAAATAGAGATCTGTTCACTGCTCGCACACACACTTCGTGACCACCCATCACAATGGTGTGGCACACTACCTCATAACTTCGTGCACTCGTTCAAGCAGTTCAGTGATCTAATCGAATCTATTTTGCACCATTTTCATCCTGAATTGCTTTATAAAAAATTGTTAAAACAATGGAAGGCTCCGCATGAATCACCCATGGAGTTTTCGAAGCGCTTCCGTCTATTAATGTTTGAAGCCCCGAAAAGTCAAATGAAATTTCAGTATCTCATGGATAGATTCAAATACTGCCTTGTCCAATCTGTCAATCCCAAGAAGAAGTTCAAGCTTAAACCCCACTCAACATACTTCAGTGATGGACCTACGCAATCACAGACAGACACAGTCACTATCACAAGTGACTGTCCATCGTCCCCTCATCAAATAGCTCCACCATCACAGAGTGATGTGGGAGAGCATGCACACACATCTGTTCAACCATCACATCCTCCTGACATCACTCCTTCCAATTTTTGTGCAGACTTGGTTGTGATTCCCACACCTCGTCACGTGTATTTTGTACCTCAACCTCTGTCTTTGAACTGGGATAATCCTCCGAATGACATTGTCTTGTGTTCTTCTGTTCCGGACTTTACAAATGTTTTGAACAAGGATCGATCTATCGAGGGAGTTGGTGTTGCACAGCCAACATACGCTGACATTCATGAAGAGAATGACTGGGAGCTTGAACATCCACTAGAAGTAGAGGACCATCCCTGTCTGTCCCTACCTCCTTTGTTTATTCCTGACCTCCTTGGTGATCCTGCCATCCCTGATTTTTCATGTGTATCTCCATCCATGGAAGCACCCCTTGTTGATCATTCGCAGGACACACCAGATGTCAGTCCATCATCTAAAAACGAAGAGGACCGATCATTCTTTGAACATCCACTTGATTTTTCATCTATCTTTTCTGGAAATGCAGAGGATGAGCATTCTTTCTTTTCATATATCCCTTTGTATGATTCATCAAATCATGAGGATGCCAACTAACATCCTGCATTTTCTGATCTTAGTTGTCGTGATATCTTCACCCCATCATCTGATCACGATATTGATTCACTTTTTTTTAATCCGTCTAAGACACTGATCTACGATGATCCATCTGTCAACGAAGACGAAACCCCCCAGATTGTTGAGGCACTTCAACCCGAGCTGATGGTTATGGCAGGCCCTTGCTGTCCTGAGGTTGGTTTCACTTCTGATTAAGAAATTATTCAAACATGCAAGGCTCCTCATCACTCATCTGTATGCATTTAATATCAATATAACACTCAGATTTCACTTCCTCCACTCGAACTACATGATCCATTAGAGCAATCTTACTTAGCAAGCACACTTACGCAATGTAGATGGTCTACCTTCCTCATGTATGCTTGCATATCACAATCAAGAGTGTGCGTTAACATCTTCACGTAGTGTCACACAACATCATGGTATGCCCACACACTACATGTCATGCACTTTCACTCATTTTTGTTCTGTGGACACTTGCAATCTCGAAGTGTGTCTGTCTTCATTGTTGTATCTTTCACAGCTACTGGTTTGCAAAACCGTGTTGCTCGTGGACCATGCCTTCACCAACATGGGTCAACCAATGCGTCGGTGGCTGGATTGGAAGTATCACTTCATGTGATGAGGCCCATGCACTATTAGCTTATGAGTAGGAGTAGTGTTTGAGTTGTTTGCTTGCATACATGTTTGCTTCTTTATTTGTGTGTTTGTTTGCTTGCTTGTTTGTTTTCTTACCCGCTTTGCTTCTGCATTTACTTTTGCTTCTTGCTTTTCATTTTGGTTGGTTTACTTGTTTTTGTCCGTAGGTTAGTTTTGCATGGACCACGTGTGACTCTTGAAACAAGTTGGGTAAAGTACGAGAGGACTTGTACAACTATCAACATTTGGCTAGTTTTTGTCCGCTCTCTTATGTAAGAACTTGTTATCTTCAGTCCATGATACATTGATGGAAAATACGTATTGTTCAAAGTGAATCTTAGTGAAAACACAATGCTTGCACACTAACTAGTGTCACTTACTCTAGTCGGTTGTTTTTGGGTTAGCCCTTTTCAGATCAGTCAAGTAGAGTAAGGTGAGGGGGAAAACCTTAACAAGCACGTCAGAGGTATATAATAAAATACTTTTCTGAAGGAACAACCTCTTCTGCTCTCAATAAGTCGGGATCCCTCTTCCACCTATGAAATGAATAAGTGTGATGCACAATTAAGAAGATGAAAAAGTGAATTTTTTTTTAGAAAATGAAAATGAATAAGGTGAAAGAAGAGAAAGGCCTCCTATGCAAAGAGGTGATGCAAGTAACTCTGCCGGGGTACTAACCAGGGTCACTTGTAGCGGAGCCATGCTTGTGTTCCTATGTGACTCCGTCGCGGTACTATCTAGGCCTGCTGGCAGTGGAGAAACACCAGAGATGAAACTAAGACTCTGACGACTATAATACATGTGCACCAGTATACCCCTCAACCCTAATCGAAACAACTGTGTTGACTTGGCTTGGAATGCGTGTCAATCAACCAAGATCTTGGCAGATGCTACATATTACAATCAAGCAAGTGTGGAAACCAAGATGAACTGAGCATTAAACAATACTTCCGGAGGTGTTAGACTTGCTTTTCAAGAACAAGGTCCATTCAGAGAGTTGGAGTTCTACCAGTGTGTTGCCAAGTGTTGTAGTGGCTACAAACACCCTCCAAAATTTTTCCTTATCTTTGTATTTTGTCCCAGCTAGTAGTAACTGTGTTCTGTACCGTTCAGTGTCCCGGGGGCAGGAGGCTCCGTGGTAGCGAGAAGTCATATGTTTCCTATCGTGCCCCGCCTGGTTATTTTTACCTTTACTTAGTGGATTGCTTGCTTTTATCTACTTGCAACAACCCCGGTTTTCGGAGGGAAGGAATGATCTACCCACGCGACCCTCTCGAGCCCAACCCGAGGCCTGCCTCTGCCATCAATATCTATAGTTGGGGCTATCTGATATCTCTTCTCTCTAATAGAATGGGTGCGTCCTATTTCGACCGTTAGCCGCTTGTTGGAGCCTCCCTACCAACCTTTCATAGCAGCATGTCTTTCTTCGTCAAGTACACAAACTTCAGTGATTTTCTTGTAGAATCACAACCTGTCCAGCAGAGCTTGTTGCATTCCCCTCACAGGATGTTCCTCTAGACTTGGTCTAACTGTAAGCTAAGTAGCTCCCTCAAGAAATTGCGCAAATCTGGAGGGAAGCTGACCTTCCCTCCAAAAATTGCATAATGTTGTCTAGTAGCCTGTTGGGCTCTAGAATTGCGCAATACTACCAGTCAGGCTTCATCTAGAGAATTGTGCAATTCTTCCCAGCATGGCTGCTCAGCCCAGAATTTGTGCAATCATGGGTAGTAGTCATCTGCTCTGCCCATAAATTATGCAAATCTTCTAGGAAACCTGCCCAACTCCCTTCTAGAAATGCACATTTTCTCCCAACAATTGAGAAGACTCTTGCATGTGCAGCTGAGTTGACCGGTTCCCTCCGGGACTGAGAAAAAATGATTTGCATGCATGGGCTACTTCTCCCAAGGCAGCATGAAAAGGAATCCCTTGATTAAGGGATCTTCTTTTAGTAGCTGGAGGTTGCATACAAGGATCATTTCAGAAACCTCCCACCAAGTGTCGCTCTTCCTAGGTTTGTGGCATGTGTGTCACTTCTTTGATTTTATCAAAACTCATGAACCGGACATTGCAGAGCTCATTCCTCACATTGACCTTGCAGCTTTGACATCCGACGTTGCATCTAGGAGTCGTCAGAACATTCAACTCAACTGTATTGGGGTAAGCCCACTTCTCATGTCTTGTGTTGCATTTTTTGTGCTTTTGTGTTTCGCTTCATATGAATGTTGTCTGCTTGATTTTAGTGAGCAATTCTTGTCATTTTGATACATACTAGCTTGTACTAGTATTGTTTCAGTTTTTGTTAACATCTCACTACTGTTGCATGCATGAAATTGCTTTTCACGAACGGTCTCGATTCGGCGACTCGCCTCACCCACATGCATGTTGTTCTGTTTTCTGAATTTTCGTCCATTGTTTTCATGCATGATCATTCACTTCTGTTTACACTCAGTATCGCCATGCATTCACATTCACATTCACTTTCGGTCGCCCGTTGGCGGGTCTTGGCAGCCTTCGCCCAGACTTTGCCTCACCAAGACAACATTGCACAATCCTGAGAGGGAAGGCCCTATCTCCCTCTTAGGAAATGCACATTTCTACCCAGTCACTGTCCTCCAGTCTTACATTGTGCAATTCTGAGGGACAGTGACTACTGGCCTAGAAAATTGCGCAATGCAGTCACTAAGCCTACAACCATTACTAGTTGATATTGTGCATTGCACAATTCTAGTAGTCAGCAACTAGGCTGGACTGTGCATTGCGTAGTTCCAGCAGCTAGTCAGCTTCCTGACAGCCCGAATTGTGCCTTGCACAGTCTTGGTAGTCAGTCTCCCGACCTCCTGGAAAAAATTGCACAACCTTCATGATCAGTCACACAGGTATGTTGCAAGTCAGTTCTTAAGTTCATTTTGGTTTTTGACTGACAGATTGCTTGCCATGAGTGTTTCCATGTCTCCAGGTATCATAGGTTTTCATCTGCCTCTCAGCAACACAGGTACAATGGTTTCCAGGAGAGAAGAGTTGAAGACACCGTTCAGAGCACGCTTGGGGATGCAGTCAATCAAGTGTCTATGAACTTTCCTACCCACGAAGACATCAAGTTGTTTGTAGACAAGGACATCAAGATATGATGGCAACAGCATCACAGCAAGCAGCACCATCAACAACAGCCGAAGGAAGCATATCGGATGCAACGAACGCAAGAGGAAAGTTGTTGGCAACACAGAGGCGTAACAAAGTTACAAGCTCAAGTAGATTTACTTGTGATGAAAGCAAATTTGGAGACTCAGTCTATGGGTTGATGGTGCAACATGAAGATCACGTGAAGGCAGAGAATGGGACAGAGAAGGAGTTGCATGTGCTCAAGCAGCAACTCAAGGAAGAACAAGAGCTGCATAAACAAGAGAATGAGTTGCAGTAGGAATAGGCACAACAGGGGGCACAACATGCACTCACTGATGAAATTATGCCCATACAAGTTAAATATCCATCCCAGCAGCTGGCACGAAGCAGACATGGTGAGCAGTGTTGTTGATTGCATGCAAGGGAATTCAACAACATGCATTTCATTATACACGCGCATGCAATCCCACCCATTCAGCACACTCACTGAGGCAAAGACAAGAAGAAAGTCCAACTAGAGTTGAACATGTAGTTGACAATTGATGCACATGACCACCAACACACACTGGAAGATCAGCATGGACACTATGCATCAATGTGTTGTCGGTTCGGCCGGACCCAAGAAGACCATGGGCATGCTAGCAGATGAGTTGGACGGAGGAGCCATACCAATGCACTGGGATGCAACAAAGGCAAGAGTTCGCTTCAACAAGATGTCACCATGGAGCGCATGCACACCATCATGAATGACCAATCTTGGCATCATCTCACCACCTTCGACCATCACAAGCATGTCAAAGATTTGGTCTCACCACAACGGTCCAAGTGTCAGTGATGTCTTGCATGGCTTGTTCAAGCCATTTTGTCTCACATGGGCACATGTGCATTGTGATGTAACGTCTGGTCAAGTGAAAGTTCAAGTGTCGATAGTTGAATGTAACAGTCACAAGGTAGTTGAAGAGTCATGAGGATAGATGAACAATCTCAAAGGGGAATTTCAAGGGTCACCCCACCCTTTGATATAAATAATACCTCATAACTCATTGTAAAGGCTTTTGGTCATCCAAGCTTCCGATAGGACTATCTTAGAGAGAGCTTGGAGAATATTGTAACGAGTCTTGGCTTCTCCATTACACAAACCTAGTATATCTCTTTGGAGGAGCAGGAGGTTGTGGCTGTAACGTTCTATTGTCGAAACTAGTGGTTAGACATGGATGTATTGTATGACTGGAACTTACACTTTTTAATATAATAGATCCAACACGTTTCATGCATATGTTGTATTGTATTATATGTTATCTGGTTTACTCTAAATGATATATGTATTTTTTGCTTACGCATGCATCTATGGACTATTTTGTATAAGTATGCATGATCCTTTCTGAAACGTGTTTTTGGTTTAACCATCACTTTGGGTTGCTAGCTAACTTTCATTCCATGTTGTGATGCATCTTTACTTGTGTGTTCCCTTCTTAACTTCGTGCTATCACAGGTTTCCAAGGGGCGCACTCATCTCAACCCCCGTGTGTTAGAACCTCTCATGCACCTTCCTTGGCTTGTTGTAGTTGTCACACCCTTGCTACCAACAGAGACATCTTACTTGCCTTTGTGCGAAATCGCGGTCAAGGCATTACCGTACGACCCACTGCTAGGACTCCTACACCAAATGGTTTGAGGTCTAATTGAGACTTCTTACCGGGGAGACCCCCTTACATGTTGGTGGGTCTAGCACCATCAACACACCCACCTCTCTCCTACTCTATCCCCCTCAATTATCTCTCACTATATCCTCCCTCTCTCTCCCTTCCCCTCTCTTTCTCTTGTCTCTACCCTTCTATTCTCATTGCCCCCTATTCTAGCACAATTTTGCAAGAGTCAAAATTTAAAAGCTTTGACTTGTTGCAATGGGAGAAGATTTATAATCAACTGTAGCTTTTGTAAATAATTTCATTAAATATCTTCACATTTCCTTTATACTCTCGTGCCATTACGTCAACCCCATGGAACACATTTCGATTTCATGAATCAATGTGCCTACTCACTGAGCTATTCAATTTCATCAGCGTAATCAATATTGGGAATTTGTAGTGGTAGAATCGTTGTCATATCGATTTTATTTAAAAAGATAATTTACTAGCATGCCCTGGATTTAGGTGGGGAGCATCGTGTAATGGTGGTTTTCCATTATCTTCAAGGTGGTCATTCAATCAAAGGGGAGTTGTAAAATGATCATTGTAATCATCCTGGTAATGAGCCTTCATACCCAAGAACTCGATGTGTCATGTGTTGAAAGGATAATCAAAAGTAGTTACACTCCAAGAACTACAGTGAAAATGCATACATAATCAAGTTAGATCCATACAATATAATGGTTGAGCCAAACATCTCCCTTCTTCATCACATTTAGTTGCTATTTGTTGGGAGACATAATTCTTGTTTAAGTAATAGACTACGAAAGTTTGGGAAGTTGTTTATATAACCTAGTTCCAAAGAAGGATATTTTTCCTTGGATACTCCTTACATCATTTGAGTCCCTTGTTAAACCCTTTAAGTCAATTGGCATTGCTTTATTCTATTCAAGTCATGATAATGAATGGAGAAAAGGTGAACTCTTATATTATTGATGGAAAAAAGTGAAACAACACAAGGTATCATTGACAACACCTCTATAATTATACAAAAGATAGTTCTCGTGTTTATGGTCCTTGTTATATGCGTGTTGGAATAAATTGATCACCAATATCATGATGGAAATTGTGGATACTTTCAAGCTTTTGACAATTCCATCTGTAGCATACATATGGCCACTAACATTAGAATTTTCCAGCCTTGAAAAGCAAGAATTAGTGGAGGAGACATTGAATTAAAGGGACAATGCCTATTTCGACTACTCTTCCTCAGGGCCCTGCATCCCCTGTTCTTATTCTGATAAGAGTGATGAAAAATACCATTGCAGTGAGACTAGATATCAAATGCCTTATAAATGAATAGAAGTGAAGAGTAATTTTAAGGAAGTCAATAGGTAACAAATATCCCCAAAGTATTTTGACTGCAATATTACAAGGAAATACTTTATTTGTTCGAAACAATTGTTTTTAAAAAGAAGAAAATAACGCATGCCTTATCAATATGAGAATTGGACTTTCATGCGATCAATCACTTGTTTTACCTTTAAATGAGGGAGTTGATGTTGATGGAGTATATCTAACTACTATTGATGTTTTTTTATCAGAATTTGATTGCGTCAACTCCAACCTTGTATTGGTGAACCATCTATAATTGGCTTTCATTTCCATTTTGGGGTCGTGACACGTCCTTGTGGAGGATGAGTACTACCACAAAACAAGAAATCACTTTCCTCTCTATATGGATTCGCTATATTGTCCATAACCTAGAGTACTCATTTTCCCTCAAATTGAAGAACTACCAAATATGCCAATTACAAATAAGCAAGTGAACAAAAATGTATGGAAGAATTTGTTTCAAGGAAAACTTACATATGTGCATTTTAACAAAGGGAAAGATATGGCCCCAAATTTCTTAGGTCAGGGTGGGACTTTGCTTGTTTGAATACTACCCACTATAGATCCAAAAAGATTATTTGTTGGTAATGTTGTTACATTGAAATATCCTTAAAATATGGATAGCTTCATTGTTCGAAGATTGGCTGCAGTAGAAGGGGATGAAATAGTGTCTATTGATGAGAAGGATGAACCTTTTGTGTTGGAAAATTATTAATGCTGCGTTATTTTTTTTATAGAATGTCCTTGATTATTGGGACCAGTACCAATGAGTGACATCTTGGGCAGAGTGATCTACAGCCTGCCTTCTTTTGTTGACCATGGTCCTCTTTTTGACTTTCTTCCATTTGGAAAGAAGTCAAAAATATATTTTTTCAACAACTTTGCATATTGGAAATAGTGCAACTTCATGGTATATAGGATATGATCTTAGGGATTTGTTGTTTGAGAAGGGAATGGATGTTCTGAACAAAAATGGACTAAGAGTTTGAGAAAGATAGAGCGATTGTTGATCTAAAACTAGATAGTTAACGAATTAGACCTAATCTTGTATTAAAGCTACAAATAGAAGAGCGAAAGTTTTGTCTTCTAGATCTCGAAGCTAGAGTAAGAGATGAAGTTGATGAACAGAAGAAGGAGAAGAGCATGTTTCTTATAGATTTCCAAAGTCCATAGCGTGCATAGTGTGATTGAAAATACTACATGCCGATTTTAACAAATAATAAAGCGATCATGTGATATACAATATGAGAAGCGAAGTTCCATCGCTCTTACACCTTCTACAAGTATTAAAGAGATCCACGATCCAGAATGTCTTGTGTCCAAATCAATAAATTTATGACGTGTCTATGAAATGAAATTTTAAACGAGAGGCACCTGGCGGAATGGGTTGAATAGCAACACTACTCATCTAAAAATCTACGTCCAAATTCATTTTCACAATACCAAAAACCGCCATAGGTACCGGTCGTAATAAAGCTATTCTTGGTTTCCCGCAAAACCGTTTCTCATTTCATGATGTGTGTATGACAAAAGTTGGGTCTGTGTGACCAATTGTCATTTTAAATTTCGTTTTATATCTTTATGGCAGTGTTAAAGCTCAGAATGCAATTTGATATAAATATGCTTTTTAAATGGGCGGGATTTTATTTTGCAAAGGGGAAAGTTTCTTTTTAATATTATATATATAATATATGTAATATTAATTTATTAGTTTTGTAATTGCTATTATTATAACTTCTCTAAAAAAATAAACAGTTTTGTAATTGTTTTTAAATTAGTTCTGTAACTGATCAAGAACAATAAATTTTAGGGGGAATAAAATTCTCAAAGAAACACTTTGTAAGGGTTTGGGAGCCGGGAATTGGACAAGGATATAATGTTGAAATCTCTTAAGAATTTTGTTAATTTGAGATGTCAATTTGATTCCATCATTGGTAAATTGTAGTGTTGTTTTCTCTTTCATGTCTTTATTATTTTATTTACGTTTTTCTTATGTTGGTATGAGTGTATATAGCAACAGGGTTTTTACCTCGCAAATGTTACTCATGCTTTTTATTCGAATCCCTTAATGGGCACTCCACCATTCCAGGAATTCATTCATATGTCATGTTTCTTTCATCATTTGTTTTATAGGGTTAAAACTCAAATTCCTAACTACCCAAGTTATTAAATGTTGTTCCTTCTCTTTTTCCTCTAGTCATCTCTGTAATTTAAATCTCTGCAATCCTTATTGTTCATTCTAGTTTTAACTAATAGGTTTTTGAAATAGAATTTTCATTAAATTCTTTACGATGACGCTCCGAACAATCTTTTAAAATTTCCATTGTTATGAAACCAGCTCAGGAAAAGATAGAAAAGATAGATCAACGCCTTAGAATTCAGCCTCTTCGAGGGGGCAACCTCCTTTACATTACATAAATGAACAATTCTTGGATGATTCAAATGACAAAACCTCCTTTCTATATATAGGAGTCTAAGGAGTCACAATATAATCCAGCCGACCTAACAATAATAATATAAAGCCACAAAAATAACAATAGAGGGATTCTATGGGGCACAGTAATAACAATATGGGGGCAATAGGGGCACAACAATATTAATAAGGGGTATAACTACAATAGTAATGGGGTAATCACTAGTATTATAGGGACCCAACATGCCCCTCTCCTTCAAAAAAGTGTTGTCCTCAACGCTTGAGTAGTTCTGGATACTTCTGCATAAAATTCTCATCCTCCCATGTGGAATCTTCAGCGGATAAGTTCTTCCACTTGATAAGATACTCTGAAATTGATCGATTTCGTAGCTGTCGAGTTCTTGTTTCTATGACTGCTTCCGGTTCCAATATAATTTTTCCTTCCTCGTCAAGTTCTGGCAATATTGTTTGAACTGGGAGCTTGTCGCCTATAACCTTCTTTAAACATGAAACATGGAAAACTGGGTGCAATCGAGAAGCTGCAGGAAGCTCCAATTTGTATGCCATAGTACCAATCTTTTGCAACACCTTGTATGGACCATAATACTTTGGTGATAATTTATTATCCTTCTTAGCTTGCTTGAGGGACATTTGCTTATATGGTTGTAGCCGTAGGAATACCCAATCACCTACATCAAAACTTCTTTCACTGCGATGTTGATCTGCCTGTTGTTTCATTCTATTTTGTGCCAACACGAGGTTATCCTTTAAGAGTTGGAGGACTTGTTGTTGATGTTCGATGTGATGTTCCACTGCCTGAACCTTAGAATTTTCTCTTAAATATGATGTGATGGATGGTGGTTGATACCCATAAAGTGCCATAAATGGGGTCATTTTTGTTGTTGTATGGAAGGAAGTGTTATACCACCATTCAGCCAGAGGCAACCATTTGACCCATTGTGTCTGTTTATCAGATACAAAGCAACGAAGATATCCTTCCAAACATTTGTTTACTATCTCAGTTTTCCCATCAGATTGAGGATGATAAGATGAGCTATGAGCTAACTGAGTACCAAGACAAGAAAATAATTCTGTCCAAAAATTTCCAGTGAAAATGGGATCTCTGTCACTTACAATAATCTTTGGGTTTCCATGTAGCTTTTGAATTGTTTCCATAAATGCAGTAGAAACTGTACTGGCTTTAAATGGATGTGATAATGCACAAAAGTGTGCATACTTGGTAAGTCTGTCAACTACCACCATGATGACACTCTTTCCCTCAGACTTGGGTAAACCTGTGATAAAATCCATTGAAACCTCCTCCCAACGTTGGCTTGGAATGGATAAAGGTTGTAATAGACCTGGTGTCTTAATTGTTTCAACTTTATTTTGTTGGCAAACCAAACATTCCGCCACAAACTTTTGAATATCTGATTTAAGGCCATCCCAAAAAAATTCCTTCTTAACCCTGTGGTAAGTTTTTAAAAATCCTGAGTGCCCTCCTAAGGGAGAAGTGTGCAATTCCATAAGAATCTTTTGTTTTAGCTGGGAATTCTTACAGAGGTATAAGCGATCTTTGTACCATAACGAATCATTTTGCCAGCTAAATGTATCAAACGTACTGGAATCTTGTTGTAACTTTCGAATAAGTGCCCACACTTCTTCGTCATTCTTCCATTCCTCCCTTGCTTCGTTTATCCAATCTGGTTGGATAATAGAAATGGCGCACAACAATGCTTCCACATCCTCATCCTTTCTTGAGAGTGCATCTGCCACCACATTTTGCTTCCCTTTTTTGTAGATGATTTCAAAGTCATAACCCAACATCTTTGTGACCCACTTTTGTTGCTCTTCAGAGGATAATCTTTGTTCTAAAAAGTATTTAAGGCTATCATGATCCGTTTTTACCTTGAAGTGTCTTCCCATTAGGTAGGGTCGCCATTTCTTAAGTGCATGGAGTATTGCCAACATTTCCTTCTCATAAATAGCTTTGCTTAAAAACTTTCCCTTGATTGGACGACTTTCAAAAGCAATGGGTCTTTCATCTTGCATTAGAACAACACCAATTCCATTTCCTGAAGCATCACATTCCACAATAAAGGTTTTTGTGAAGTCCGGTGTAGCTAAGACCGGTGCTTGGCACATTGCCTCTTTAAGATGTTCAAAGGCCTTTGTTGCTTCCAGAGTCCATGAAAATGCATCTTTCTTCAATAATGTTGTTAGAGGTGCTGCTATTCTCCCATAATTCTTAACAAACTTGCGATAATACCCTGTCAACCCGAGAAATCCTCGCAGATGCTTTATGGATGTGGGGATTTTCCATTCCTTAATGGCTTTAATTTTGCTAGGGTCTACCTTAACTCCTTCATGAGATACAATATGACCCAGATATTCCACCTCCTTGACTCCAAAGAAACATTTGGATCTTTTTGCATATAATTGTTTCTCCTCCAATAGTTGTAGCACCCTGTCAACATGTTCAACATGATCCTTCCAAGACTTGCTGTAGATTAGTATATCATCAAAAAATACTAACACAAATTTTCTAAGGAATGGTTTGAAAATTGAATTCATCAAACCTTGAAATGTTGAAGGTGCATTGGTAAGGCCAAAAGGCATGACCAAAAATTCATAATGACCCTCATGAGTTCTAAATGTTGTTTTTGGAATGTCTTCAATCTTCATTCTGATTTGATGATATCCTGAACGAAGATCCAACTTGGTGAAGTAAATTGATCCATGCAATTCATCCAGTAATTCATCAATGACAGGAATGGGGAACTTATCTTTAATAGTGAGCTTGTTGAGCTCCCTATAATCCGGACACATGCGCCATGATCCATCCTTCTTGTGCACCAATACTACTGGAGCAGAGAAAGAACTTTGACTCGGTTGAATTATACCAGCCTCTAGCATTTCTGCAACCATACGTTCAATTTCACTCTTTTGGACATAGGGATATCTGTACGGCCTGATGTTTGGAGGAACACTTCCTGGAATCAGATGAATAGCATGATCATGATCACGCATAGGTGGGAGACCTTTGGGAGTCTCAAATACCTTGGAATGATTGTCCAGGACTTTTTGGAGATCTGGAGAAATAGATGATTCCAATGTGGAAACATCTAGCGAACATAATTGTGCAATTACACCTCTTTGCTCCTTTTTTAGAAGCTTTGTCATACCATTAGAGCTGATTATCTTTCCTGGTTTCCCTGCAATACCCCTTAATTCAACTTCCTTTCCTTCCGTAGAAAATTTGATGAAAAGTTCTTGAAAATTAAAAGCTATTGTACCCAAGGATTGTAGCCATTGGACTCCTAGTACAACATCAGCACCTCCCATTGGAATGGAAAGCATTGGGCTAGTCAATACATATTCTCCCATGGATAGCTTGATATTATGGCACTTTCCAGAGCAATTTATTGTTCCTCCATTTGCAATCATCACTTGACACTCTGGTGCTGGATATAGGAAGCAATTCAATTCTTTTGCTACCTTACAATGAATAAAATTGTGGGTGCTTCCTGAATCAATCAACACTATTACCTTTTTCTTCTTGATTTGTCCTTCTATCTTGATGGTTTGAGGAGTGGTAATTCCCGCCAATGCATTACAAGATATGGTCGGATTTATTTTTTCTTCATCTAGGCTTTGTTCCTGGAGTATATCCTCTTCTTTTGACCTTTCTTGCTCCTTTTCTTCTTCCTCTTCACAATCTATGTAGAATAATTTCTTCTCAGCACACTTATGACCTTTAGTGTATTTGCTATCACAACTGTAACAAAGCCCTTTTGCTCTTTTTTCTTCCAATTGTTGTGGTGTCAACCTTATAGGTTGTGGAAGACTAGGGGCAACAACACTTCCGTCTTTATAGTTGTGAGTGGTATGCTTCCTGGTTGCCATAATTTTGCTTTCCATTTTTCTTGCTAACCTGAATGCCTTCTCTAATGAATCAGGTTCCCAAAGGCGAACATCATGTTGGATATTATCCTTTAAAGACCCTATGAACACATCAATCCTATGCTCCTCTGGAATATCTTTTACCCTTATGTTCAATTTTTGGAACTCCTCAATGTGCTCCATTATTGAACCCTTTTGTTTGAGACTTATCAATTGGCTAAAAAAAGTGTTGCTTTTTGTATCCTCATAATGTGCTATCAATTCTTCCGTAAAAATTGCCCAAGTGATAAATTGTTTACGAGAGCAAAGCCATTGATACCATACAAACTGATTTGGTTCCAAATATAAAGTTGCCATACGTACCTTTTGTGTGTTTTGCACATTATTGAGATCGAAGAATTGCTCCATCTGTAATATCCATGTGGCGGGATCCTTGCCATCAAACTTCCTCATATCGATTTTTGGAATATGGTGGGTCTTCAATCCAACATTAGAGTCTATGGAATCATGATTAACATTTCTTTTGTTCACATCATGAGTTTCCTTTACAACCTTTTCACCATTAGTAAGTATTTCTTGTAGAAAATTTGTCAAATCTGTCTTCAATTCTGCTATGTCTGTCTTCAAATCTGCCATTTATCTCTTCAAATCTGTCTTCGAATCATCAATCTTAGCTTCCATGCCCTTTATCTTAGATTCCACACCGTTTATCTTAGCTTCTGTTAACTTTTGTGAGCGTGACATTTGTTGCACTTGTTCTTGTAATTTTGATATATCATGTAGCATTTCTTCCTCTTCTTCATGAGTCATGCTAGAGATTTCAGGTTCCTTACTAGGTGTTTGCATTTTCTTTCCTCGGGGCATCAGTTACCGATAATAATGCTTTACTATGCCCTTTGAATTCCTTCAAACCAAGCTTACGCAAAAATTTAAAAAAAAACTACACACCTTTTTTCACTTTGTAGAAGCCTGATATTGAATCTGATGTATCTCTGTAAATTCAGATCCTCCAGTTCTAAAATTGCGACTTGTAGTAGCCTTCTGCGTCCTCTTTCCAATGCCATAAGTCTGATCCAAATTGGATTCTCCAAGGAAGAGTTATGCGAAATCTCCCACAATGACTTGATTATAGACTAGTTCAGTAGAGCGAACTTGTACGACGTGCCCCGAGTCACTGTTTCGACCTTTGGATCTGAAAAATGCATACAAGAAACTACAGTCTGTCCTCTTTTTGTACCTTCTTACCAAATTTCAATCCGATCCCCAGAGAGAAAGTTATGAAAAAAGAGGATCATATCTCCGCAAATATAGCGCAAAAAGCTCTGAAATCCGGACCCAAGGTTCAGCGCGATTCCTTCTCAAATGGGTTTTTTTTTAAACTTCTGAAACGTCGCAGAAAAAAGTTATATCGAAAATTCCACGATGACCTGTTTGGAGCAGTGAAACCCTAGAATCCAAAGCTCTGATACCAAATGTTATGAAACTAGCTCAAGAAAAGATAGAAAAGATAGATCAACGCCTTAGAATTCAGCCTCTTCGAGGGGGAAACCCCCTTTACATTACATAAATGAACAATTCTTGGTTGATTCAAATGAAAAAACCTCCTTTCTATATATAGGAGTCTAAGGAGTCACAATATAATCCAGCCGACCTAACAATAATAATATAAAGCCACAAAAAGGACAATAGAGGGATTCTATGGGGCACAGTAATAACAATATGGGGGCAATAGGGGCACAACAATATTAATAAGGGGTATAACTACAATAGTAATGGGGTAATCACTAGTATTATAGGGACCCAACATCCATCAATTTCAGTGAATGTCTCGGGTATTGACCTCCTACAACTAGAGGTTGTTTCCAAGGTACAACATTAATTGGTGTCATTTTTGGAATCGAAGGAATGAAGACATTTTCCTTGGGTGTGAATATATATTTCTTGAAGGAGAACATGATATAGCTTATTGGTTATTAATTATTCATCTGCTGATTTCACTAGAAAATATTGCACAAGAAAATGAGCAAGTTGTGGGCAAATACTAGGTATCAAATGATGAGGTTTTTTAAGGAGTTCATATTCTATTTTGTCAGCTCTATCATCTATTTTCCTCTATGTATCAAAAATATTATTTCTAGTTTCCTTTTTTTCTGATAATATAAAATTCCAAAATGTATATTATCCATTGAAAAATAAAAAAGATTTATCTTCTTCATGCATTATTGATATTGGGTGGATTTCATCCCGAATAATATTTGCATTACTCTTCCTCCAAAAAAATTACTAGTCAAGTCAACCTTGCCATCAACCTCATAAAGATTTGGGTAAAATTTTTTTAGGTTACAATCAAGATTTGCGTAAATTTTTTTATGGTTCCAAAACATGTTGCTATAGATATATTAGAGCAGCAAAACTTATTTTTTATAATGAAAATCAATTTTTTTGGGATTTAAATTTGTGTCAAACATTTTCATCACAGGGAGAATGCCACTAGTTTGAAGAGAAATTTTCTAATCGTTCATTCAAGCTTGAATTCTTGCAAGTAGGGAATGGAATACAAACAAAACAAGATCTGCAAGCAGCGGTAGTCCCTGCCTGGTTTGAAATCTTTCTTTAACTGATTATAAGTGTGTTATTAGTACTTTGCACTTCAAAGGCTTGATCAATCTTTATTTGGTAAAATTTTTGGACCAGGTAATTGATCTTCTAACAACATCTCTCCAGGAAATCAATGGTGCCCTGGTTCACTCACCAACCATTGCATCAATTATTTCCCACCGGTATCCATCAACGATTGGATAGTCTCAGTCGACTGCTTGGGCGGAAACTCATTCAACTCAACCAACCTTGAATACTTAACATGGGATTGCCATAGACAACAAGTGGGCTACATGCACACCGTCTAATAGTTAATCTACAACTTTTATGTTTTTATGAGATTATATTTACTGTAATTTTATTAATTTTTCATTAAAAAATTTAATTTGCAATTTCATTGTTGGGTTGCTATCGGCGTGTCAAGGAACAAATCCTGTGCCTCAGCAATATCAGTTTCGATCATTCTCATTGTTTGATTCCTGGTCCTTAAATCAATTGAGTTAATTCCCTTGGCCTAGTAATTTCTCGCCTTTTTTATCCTTTATTGATTTAGAAAGGTGAAGCATAAATAAGTATTTTCCCTTTTTTCAATTAAAATTCGATTTAGTGCATTATATGTTCCTTTGCCCAACCACGCCACGGGTGTGCATTGCAGAACTCAAAGCCGTTTATTAAAATACTATAAAGCCAAATCATGCCCTGGAATGTGCCAATATGATAACCATGGCATTACACGTGCACGCCCACAAAAGCGAACAGAACCCACCAGTTTGCATGGATTACACTTGCAAGCCCAGGAAAGCCAAGAAAATTAATAAGTGGAATATGTCACGAGTCTGCATGGATTACACCTACAGGCCCACAGGAAAGCCAAGAAAATTGATAAGTGGAATATGTCACCAGTTTGCATGGATTACACCTACAGGCCCACAGGAAAGCCAAGAAAATTGATAAGTGGAATATTTCATTGGATATTCCGTTGGCCGTTGGAAAACTCAAGTGTGCACTCCATAGTGCACCAACTTTTATATTAATAAAGAACTTTTTAAAAAGCATCTGACTACCTGTAAAAATAAACTTGAGCTCCTTTGTGAATTTAAGTCTTATAATGTAACTTAAATATTAACGATGAAAAAGAAATTACAGTTACTCTATCAATCTTACCTTCACTATCAAATCTTATTAGAACTGGGAGGCTTTCGATTCATGTTCAAGTAAAGCTAAAAGCTTCATTGAAAGTCCCCCCTGCATCTGTCTGTGACAGTTTGCATGTTGGTGGCATGTGGCTGTTTGCATGTTGGTTGGCCAACGACTGGTGACAAGCCACTATAATTGTTAATTACGAAGGTGAAGAGTAGTTTCTTGTCGGAGAAGCACGTTCCTGCAGAAGAGATCTCATCAATGGTGTTGATCAAGATGACGGAAATTGCAGAGGCTTACCTTGCTATTTGAGTTGGGTTGGGTTGCATTCTGCAAGTTGGAAGCGGTATAGATCGTGGACAAGCGGGATAGATTGTGAAGCGGTATAGATTGTGGAAGGTAATCATGGCCGAGTTGGATAGATTGTGGAAGCTGGATAACCGTGTTCAAGTTGGGGCGATTCCATTCCGAGGCTAGTGAAAACATTGCCTTAAACAGATCAATTCGAGGTAAGTTCCCCTGCGAGGAGATGATCTCACCCTTTGTTGGGTTAGGTGCGAGGTTAGGACAGGTGAGCGTGTCACAATCTAGGTTGATTATCTGCTTCTAATAAATGGATATTGCGGAATGTCTTCATCACCCATCTTATCACTTCTGGGTTTCATATCTACTTCTAATCTATATATTGTATCACAAGTACCATTGCGGAATTTCTTCAATCATCTATATATTGCATCACGAGTACCATAGTGGTGCCTTCTTCCGCATTTAGTCGCCATGGGCACCTTCTTTGAGTCAGCACATATGTTAGAATGTCTTTATTTCAGCTTTCTGTGATGAAATGAAAAAGCCCAAGAAATAAGCTGGTGTGGTGCATGTAGGTTTGTTTCCTAAAACATTTCTTGCTCACCTTTCCTGTGATGAAATGACTAAGATGTCATGTGAGACCGTTATTTGTCGTGGCCTTTTGTAGTTCATATGCTTTCAGGCTGGCCGCCATTATTTTTGCATCTGCACATGAATGGGTTTTTGTGCTACTTGGCTTCGATCATGACCATTCGGAGTGGTGGCTTCAACTATCAGTCTTTTTGTGATGGTTCTCACCTGCATGTGCCATTAATTTCACCTCTGCTATGATTGAATTTTTGTGCTACATGTGACTTCGGTGCGGCTTTGTGTACTCTGATTTCCACATGCCTCTAACCCTGTCTCACCCAATGCAAAAGAATATATATGTTTCAAGCATTTTCCCGTGGAAAGGAATCTTGTTTTACTGTCATGTTGCAGGTTTCTTCATTTCATACCCACATTCATTCTTCTGCTTGTTTTCCCTCAGAATGTAAGCCCCTGTGAAATTTGAAATAAAAAATTAATAAATTGAATAAACATATATATATATATATATATATATATATATATAAACAAATTTGGGAAAATAGTGGACTCCCAGGCTTGCATGCAAGCCACATGTGTCCCCTTTTCTTCTTTTGTAAATGATACTTGACCATCCTTCTTATCTCAGCGCGTTGGCACCAATCGATCGACACTACATCGTCTTCCCGCAGTGGATGGATTTGTTCTCAGTTTAGCATAATAAAAAATAAATAGAAGAGGGGTGGAGTAACTAGGTAAAGAGCCTACCTGTTTCAGGTCGTCTTTGCTTGAGGAATTATAATATAAAAGAAATTGAATAGGAATGGAGTAACTAGGAGTTGGGATTTTCAAACTTAAATAAAATAACTTTCATCTTTTGTTGAGAAAAAATTAGTATTCGTTGTCTCATATTGTTGTTATGTTGTTGTTGATAATTCAGTTCCTAACTGACTGAAAGCTTAGATTTCAGTGAAAGCTTGTTAATAGAAAAATAGAAAAATGTAGAAAAACGTTCAAACAGATAGAAGAACATGGTAACATATTGGACTATGAGCATTAACCATTAAACTTACCTCACTTGAAGCGATTCTCACAGTCAATCATGTCTTTTTTGCAGCGATTCTCATGCATGTCTTTTCTGCTCTTTTCTGCAGTATGTAGGATGATTATTGTACATCTTTTCTGCAGCGACAACGATTCTCACTAATTGTTGCATGTCTTTTCTCTATGATATAGGATGATTATTGCAGGTCTTTGCTGCAGGATGAGTACCACAAGAACCTTTTTTTCTATGATATATGATGATTATTGCAGGTCTTTGTCGCAGGATGAGTTCTTGTGATAGAAACAACCTGAACCTAGCCTGTCTCATGCTCGGGCTGAGTTTGTGGCCTGTCTCATCCTCGGGCTGAATTTGGGCTGAATTTGTTACTGAATAACCACTCTGTTGTTGGTGGAATGTTGGCGGTCGAATGAAGTAGCGGTGTGAAGAATATATGTGGAATGAAGTAGCAGTGTGAATAATATATGTGTTGGCTCTGAAGTGAAACACTGGCAGGTGGTGAAACACTGAAGTGAAACACTGGCAGGTGGTGAAACACTGAAAGGTGGTGCCAAATATGGCAAGTGGCATGAGTATCAAAAACTTTGGATAAAATTGTAATGTACCAGACTTAAAATCGCAAGGGGAATCCATACTTTGGATAAACGCTGAAAGACCATTCCCACCTCATGGGCTCTACCATGAACAGTAAAAACTTTGGATAAACTTAACAGAGCCAAATCTTAAAGCGAATCCATACTTTGGATAAAACCTATTTGTGAATTGCATATTCTGTAACTCTGCAATAAGACCTCTAAAATTAAACTTTGGATAAAACCATTGTTTTTGCAAAAACGTTCGTTAAATACATTGGTCAACGCAAATTAATAGCGATTCAACGCGGATCGATCGCTATAGTCCCTGCAGTGCCGTAGGCAGGGACTAATAATGTTCATTCGATGATCTAGGGTTTCATGCACAGGAAAGAGAACATATCTTTTATGTAAAAAAAATCATATATATATATATATATATATATATATATATATATATATATATATATTGAAGATCCAATAGCATTTGATGGGGTCATACTTTTCAAATTTTCCAAAGAATACAAATTTCGGCATATCACTTGTATGTGTTTCTAATTGTGAACTTCTAAAGAAGTTTCTTTGCAGGTTTCTTTATTGGTTGCACAAGAGAGATTCAATCTTTCGTGAAATTACTCACATGGGTACTCTGGAATGGACTAATAATGTTCATTCGATGATCTAGAGTTTCATGCACAGGAAAGAGAACATATCTTTTATGTAAAATAATAATAATATATATATATATATATATATAGAAGATCCAATAGCATTTGATGGGGTCATACTTTTCAAATTTTCCAAAGAATACAAATTTCGGCATATCACTTGTATGTGTTTCTAATTGTGAACTTCTAAAAAAGTTTCTTTGCAGGTTTCTTTATTGGTTGCACGAGAGAGATTCAATCTTTCGTGAAATTACTCACATGGGTACTCTGGAATTTTTCTTATACTCAAAAAAAAATTAGTGGATATATATAAATAAGCTCACTGGTTGAGCATCCAAAGTGAGCATTTAATTTTCAGCCTCAAAAATTTGTTATTCCAATTTTTCACTCTATGAATAAGGATTAAATATTCCACAAATAAAAGTTTCAAGGAGATTTCATACTTCATAAATCTCAGATCTTATTGCAGACATATTTACAATTTTTTACTCCAACGCCCAACAAAGGAAGACATCTGGTCTGTTGTTTTCAGTGTCTTGCAAGCAAGGCATTGTCCCCAGTTAAAACTTGTGTTCTAGCATGATTTTGCAACAACCAAAATTTAAAAGCTTTGACTTGGGAGAAAATGTGTAATCAGGGGCAACTTTTGTAAATAATTTCATTTAAATATCTTCACATTTCCTTTATACTCTCGTGCCATTGCCTAAAACCCACGTAACACATTTCGGTTTGATGAATCAAAGTGCCTACTTAACTATTCAATTTCATCAGTGTAATCAATGTTGGGAATTTCCAAACGTGGAATCATTATCATATCAATTTTCTTCAAAAAGATGATTTACTGGAATGCCTTGGATTTAGGTGTGGAGCAATGTATAATGGTGGTTTTCCATTATCTTCATGGTAGTATTTTAGTCAAAGGGGAGTTATACATTATCATTGTAATAATCCTAGTTGATAGCCTTCATACCCAACACCACGGTGTTTCATTTGTTGCAAGGATAATCAAAAGTAGTCACAGTCAAAAAACTATAGCGCAAATGCATACAAAATCAAGTTAGTTCCATATAATATATTGATTGAGCCAAACTTCTCCCTTCTTCATCACATTTAGTTGCTTTATGTTGGGAGATGAGTTTTGGAAGTTTCTTTATCACCTGATTTCAAAGAAGGATATTATTTTTTGGATACTCCTTGCATTATTTGAGTTCATTGTTGAATTTTTTAAGTATTGATCATTGATTTATTGAGCAGAGAGGCTCATTCTACAACCTAGTGTGAAGGTGATGTGTAAGTATGCCCTTCCTCAATTTGAAGTTTCACAGGTGCATTTCTTAAAATAAAATAAAATAAAATATTATGTAAATAAAAAGTCAATGTTGGTTATAACCAACATAGATGAATGCACATTAAAATGCTTCTTTTTTTGTTTTTAATATATTTTTAAGTATAAATCAATATTAAATGATATTAAAATATTTTATTCATAACTCACATTGATTATTTATAATATACAACATTAAAATATTTAAAAGCGAAATCTTTTGGTAAATCACATTTCAAATTCTTGAGTGAGCATGTTTTGAACCACTGAGTGTGGTTCATCATCAAGACTTAGGTGAATGTTGTGATCAGACATGCTGATATATATTGTAGAGATATAAACGGCTAGAAAATAAATGTTGAAAAAAAATTAATAAATAAATAATCAATTGAATGATAAACAACTAAGAAAATTATGTTTAAATTTAATAAATTATAAAATATTTAGTAAAAACAAATTAATAATAAAAAACAATCTAATAAATTATGGTTAATATCTTTAAATGAAACTTTTCCATAATTAAATATCTTTAAATGAAACTTTTCCATAATTAAATTAATAACAAATCAAAATTTATTTTCTATATCTATTTTATGAAATTTAATTAATACCAATTAATCTATTATTATTATAATCTTAAGAATTATTTAAGAATAATAATAATAAATAACATGGTTTATTAGTCCCATCCCACATAGCCCATCCACTAGCCGTGGGCTAGTGGATTAGTCTCATATCACGTGATATATTTCTCTCTCATATGAAAGTGAACACTTATGGTTTGTATGACATCTAGGGTTATTCACTTCCTACACAAGTTGCGCATGAGTCGTAGTACGTGTTGACTATATGAGAATATCCCAACCCACAAAATTTTGATGCTCATCACATTTTGGTTCACCATGTGGCTCCAACCCTTTATTGTTCGCCATAAGAAACAAACATTTTTGTCTTTTTTTTTTTGGGTTTTGACATGCTTTCAGAATGACAACCATAGTCTTCTGTCACTATCAATATTTGTGTAGTTATAGTTTCATTAATGCACTGAGTCAATATATGCCAATCATTATATTTAACTAAGTACAAAATCCAATATGTGGCATAATGAGTCCCAAAGCATTAATGAAACTATATCTCCACAAATAAATTTCTACACTATAAAAACAAATAAAATAACATGAAATGAAATATTAATCTAGAAAAGCATTGAAAAATTAATCTAAGAAAGTATTGAAAAATTAATCTAGGAAATCATGTAAACTTAATCTATGAAAGTATGGAAATCTCTAATCTATAAAAGTGAGTAAATTTAATCTATAAAAGCTTGTAACTTTAATCTAGAAGGAATTTGAAATCTATTTCTATGAAAGAAAGCAACTGTAATCACAAATGAGAATGTTTTAGAATTTAAATCTTTTTTTGTATTTTAAATGTTGCGTATGTGTTGTGGGGCCTTTTAGGCCTATGCTTGTCATCATACATTATGTATCATGTAAATGTTAGTACATTATGTACAATCACTCCAACTATATCATCTATGTATAAATATACTCCAAGTCTAATAAAACCTTGGTTGGAATTCCTTCGCAATATTTTGTTGTTATTTGTCTCGTAATGTGTGTCCCGGTTGGTATCAAGATGTAGCCCATTTATATTCATGCTTATTGTATGTTTATAACATATGACATTGTTGTCTCTCTATTTCTATAGGTGATAGAAACAATGAATGGAAGTGGTTCGAACCTGTAGAAGAGAAAAGAAAAGAGGGTGAATCAATTGAAGAAGCTACAAGTCAATTTTTTTGAGACATACAAAATAACATTTGTAAATGCTCTTGGATGTTGCCAATGTTGATGTCGAAGACCTATAAAAGAAGAAAAAAATAAAGAAAATGTAAACTTGCAACAATGAAAAAGAGAATGACCCTACATGAACAAAATGAAGAGGATCAATTTGCAAATGGAGATCTATCTAATTGAAGAGGATCAATTTGCAAATGGAGATCTATCTAATAAGATAATTCTCATGCAATGTTGGAAAATTGCTTGTGAATATGAAGAGTCTTCAAAATTGCAAAGCAACAATTGTGAAAGTTCATGGAAGTTGATTGAAGAATATGCATACGAAAGCTTCTGTTGTATCACAGATCATTTGAAGATCAGTTCCCTGGTGTTGTTCGCAAGTGCAACAATGTGAAGACCTCATGTCTCACAAGAGGTTTGATTCTCAACTTGACGTGATGGGTATTGAAAGGCAATGAATTATGTCGCTCATACTCCACCAAAAATTTGTTGGTGAGGCTACATAAGGAGTCAAATTAATTAGCCACAAAGTGGCATATTTGCATGGCAGAAGGGATAAAACTCGGTCAATACATAAATTGTACCTTGCCTCCACTCTCTCATTCGCACTTCAAGGGCCCTTCTAGCTCTAGAATCCACTCTGGTCTCTCAAAAAAAGCTTCGATGAGCTGCACCACCTCGTTAAACCCAACCACCATTGGAGTAGTGTGTCATTGGTATGAGCGTGGTTTGAAATTAGAAGCACATCCCTTTTCATTTCTAAGTTCATTTTCGGATTATTCCAGGAATCAAGAGTGGAAGGCATATTTGCAAACTATGAAGAATACATTCTTAAAGACAGATTATAGGCATATATTTCATAGAATGGGCGGGGGTCCAACAAGGTTGCAGAGGAAAGCATAAGTTTTTTATTTTGTTGGCTCAACTATAAAGTTGTGGACGACCCTGGTAAGTTACTAAAATTTGAATCGATTGGTTTGAATTTTATTATTGCACAATGTTGGCTTTGACTGCATATAAATCGACCCGTTGAACTTTGACTGCATACAATTTGACCTATTAGACTTCCGCTTCATTCTTGGACAATAGCACGTGCTTAGACAAGATGATGACAGATGCAAACACACATCTTAATCCAACATTGCATTGATAAAAATTTATATGATAATTTTGAGGATGAACAAAATTCTGAGTGAATGGAAGAAATTTGCAACTGTTAAAGCAATAGATAAATGATTCACCGCATACTGATCGACCTTACTACCCATATCTTCCACGAAATTCTATAGACATACATATTCATGATTCTTATTTTGGAACTTTGTCATATGATTTTGTACATGGAGAGTTGACTAGTTACATTATCAACTAGATTTAATTAGCTTCCTCTATTAGGGTCGACTTCGACAAGTTCATAGAGTTGACTTTCATTTCTTTAAATACAAGTTTGCAAGTATCAAGAAAATTTGTTCGTAAAGCTCAATTTCAATTTACTTGTTTATGCAACTTCGATTTCAACTTCCACCTCGCAGTCATGTTTATAGACCAATTTGGTCTTGGGCGAGGGAAGTGTGGCATTTTCCATTGAGGTCCTTTTCTTCTTTTAGCCTTTTTCCAAGATCGAGATGAAAACTTCTTGAACGCAATTCTGCCATCTGAAATGAAAGTCAAAGAAGTGATATATGAGCATTTCCTAACAAAAGGCACATTTACCAGACCGACTTTAATTATAGAATTACACATGGAAGTCGAACACTTGGCCACATGGAGGTAATTTTTATGTTGTTTTGTGGAAGCTCAAAAGATGAAGTCAAAGGAAGGTACTTCACGTGGTTTCTTCTATTTCCATGTATATTTAGAGGTCAATTTTATTCGACAAAGCCCATTTCACAAAGCCCTATCCTTTATTTTGAATTTGACCTTATTATGAGAATTGCATTTTTTTCACAATATTTCATTGTCTACATACGGTGGTCAACTTTGATGGAATTTAGTCAGGCTGAAGTGATCATCCAATAGAATCGACTTTGACTCAACTAGCGAACAATCGATGGAAAAGCTAGAGGAATTGAATGTCTTTTATTAGAAATTTGACTCGATGGTTAGTAGAGGTATTCAAACTCAGTCTATTACTAAATTTTTCAAAATATTATGTAGAGCCTTATAGAAGTAGAAATCCAAGACTTTATTGCATCCTTGCTCAGGATGAGCAAAGCATTGAGGGTGGGGAAGATGTTCAGGGGCCTTTTACACCTATGTTGGTTATCATACATTATATATCATGTAAATGTTAGTAATATTTGGTAAACTTCTAAGATAAAGTAAAAAAAGGTTGGTTGAGAGTGAGTACAACCACTCCAACTATATTATATATGTATAGATATACTCAAAGTCTAATAGAACTTGGTTGGAATTCATTCCCAATATTTGGTTGTTCTTTATGTATTCTCGTATTGTGTTTCCTTGTTGGTATCAATATGTAGCTTATTCATGTTCATTCTTATTGTATGTTTAGGATAGTATGTATTATATTCTTTCCACAAGTAGCCCCATGTATTGTTACATTGCGTCATGCGCAGTGGAGTGGTCATAGTGGGGCTAGCCAATAATAGTTGGGCAGAACTACCCATGGTTTTGCACATGGTTTTGGGCATGATGGTTTTTCCCATGGTATTTTGTAGATCTAGTCAAGGGAACTATCGTTATGTTCTAATCAAGGGTTAATGGATTGAGGTTTATGAATACTTCAACATATATACAATGTATTGTAACATTGAAAGGAATATAATGAAAAATCAATTTGGTTTTCCTGTTTTTGGGTTCTATGAGAAAATATCTATGTATACTTTTATGTTCTGACCATTGTATATTTTTTCATTTTTAAGAGTTTGTTTACAGGTAATTTATTTACATGGTTAAAACCTACAAGCAATATGGGTTTCAATGGTTGTCAGTGCGGCCTCACCAGCGACTTCGGGGACTCATGCAAGTTGAGGTAAAAAATGTGGAGCTACAAGTAGTGGCAAGGGTCCAAGGTGAAGGAGCTCTTTCTTGAGAACCCCACAACATATTTTTTAGAGTTTACCACATCACTTGTTGGGGATGTGGGGGACCTCACTACTAGTGTGACTACCCTGAGTTACAAACTGATAACAACCATAGAGAAGAAAAAACATTAATGGTAGGAGAAGGCAGTCACCATCATATCTATGTAATGGTTGATAACTATCAAGTTTAACACTAAGCCACCATGGTAGAAACCTCAAGTATGCTAAACCATGTAAAAGTTAAAATTGTGTTATAGATAGTTCCATTTCACCAATTGCATTAAAAAAAATTGGGTTGGCATCGTACGAGCATTAGACAAAATTGGGTTGGCATCGTACAAGCACAAATGACTTTAAACAAGTCGAAAAGGTTTATGGGGTAAGACAATTATTAGGATGTAGTGTTGACCAATCTTGAGTAAACTTTGAGGTGTGTTGTGAATACCCTTACCCATTTATGATGATGGAAATATATGTACAATGATATTAGGCAGGTGAGCTAGAGGTATATTATGGTTAGGTTGGTGAGCCATAGTTATTTTGCAGGCCTGTGTGCCTATGCATTTGTGTTATATATTTTTGGGATAGTATGCCAAAGTATATATGTCATTTTGATTAAGCAGATGGAGGGCCAGGATTGTAAATATGATGTATCTTATGTATAAAGTTTTATAGTATTATAAAATGGGTCGGTTGCAAAGCCCACTCCATGGTAAAGAGTATGGGGGGTGGTACAACTCCATGGTGTTAGGAAACAAAGTGTTTGGTGTTTGATGTTGGGAGAAAAGGGCACCTGGGGCCCATATGGCTTCAGTGTGTGCCACATGGAAGAGAGAGGCCATGCATTGATGAAAAGTATATGTTTGTCTGGAAATGAGATGGAGGCATTATTATGATAATTATGATAAATGTTATTATTATGTTTATGGTTATCCTTTGTATGGCTATTGTGATGAGGATTATGGGCAAACGGTTCTGGTGATTTCAATTATGGGCAACTAGCTAGTGAGCCCTAAGCTTGCATTCTGGACCAGTTGGGGGTTGTTTTAGTTTATGGCATGGAAGGGTGCCTGGAAGCCCTTGAAGTAACATGAGCTCTTGGAAGCCCTATGCTAAGAAGTTCCTAGCTAGTCATAAGGCACCTTGGAAGGTGGGCACGACAGAGGAACTAGAAAGGCCCAAAAAATGGTGTGCCACGTGGGCACAGGTTTAGGGAAGCAGAGCACAATGGTTGGAGTCGTGATTGTTGGGTTGGTGCCTTGGACATGGAAGTGTAGTTATTATTGGTTTATTGTTTCTTGTGGAGTTGGATCCCTAGCTCAAGGGTGACTCGTGGTTGAGATTGATAATCCACGAGGTCTATGGTAACTGGGTAAACATGTGAATTTGAGTTACACTTTTATGAGAAACGCCCTCGAAAAATTCATAATCACACTTTTTCGGCCGAACAATTATATATATATATATATTATTTTATTTTTATTTTTTATTTTTTTATTTTATTTTTTATTATTATTTTATTTTTTTTCTTCGGCCGAATAAGTAAAATTAATTCGGTCGAACTATTATTGTCGTTTACATTAATGCCGACCATTAAACGGATTTTTAGGCAGAGGTGGAAAAACAAGAAATAATGTTTTTCGGTTGAATTGTTAATTTGGTCGAAATAATAATTTGGCCGAAATAATAATTTGATAAAATTATTAATTCAGCTAAATTAATGTTTATATATATCACGACCCTGATGTCGCAAAAAGATTTTTTGTGTTGTTAGTTTACCATTATTGTTCGTTCGTCACTGGAGGAATTTTTTGCACTATCGATGCACTGGAGGAATTGATTTGCCGACAACGTATGTGTTGGCATGGAGGTTATTTCATTTTTTTTGTTTTTTACTGCATTTTTTACTGTTGTTTTTAATTTTTTAATGGTTTTTTTGTAGGATTGGTTGGTGCCATTCGTCATCATCACTGGAGGAATTCTGCAGCCTCATCTTCCTCCTGTCAGCCTCCTCGTCGTCCGGACCAAGTATGCAAGAAACAATTGATATGATTTTTTTTACTAGAAATTTCAAGAAAAAAAATAAAAAAGAAGGCATTATATACCTATGTATTATCAAATTAACCTCATCCCTAGATGCCTCAACTGACCATTTTCCATAATTATCTTCCAATTTTTATTTTTCCTTGAACTCTTTATAAAATAGGTCCATGGATTTCCTTATAAATGTTGTGTTTTAAGCCATTTTTCTCCTCCTTGTGGTAACTCTATAATCTGGCTTAGTACATAATTATGTTGAGATGTTGTCATTATTGTCATTAATGTCAAAGGATCCATTTGTTAGCCTATTATAATATGCATCGTGATGATAATTCAACTTTAATGGATACCTGATGCATTTCCCTTGTTAGACCATTGACTGGGTTTATGAGAGCTCTAAATGATAAAACTTACTGGCAAAATTTGAGGAGTTTCCTTGTAAAACTTGAATACTGCAATAGCCCAATTAAGGAATATAATACACCCGAGCAATATAAAAAGGCTAAATTAAGAACAATAGAGTCTAGTTGTTGCAGATCACCATCTGAATGTGGTTACCCAACTAGAAATGCATACTACTATGACTTGAGCTTTAATCTTGTGAGTTCAAACAAGGACTGTCAGCAACAAGTGATCGGTTAAGTGTTAAAACTCCAAATCATGTAACTAAATGTTAGTGAAAATTCATATCTAAGGATATATGCATTCTCAGTTTCAGAGGCCTGCACAAAACTATGACATTGATGGTATTAATCAGTTACATGCATTTTGGTCATTGAAAGAATTACACTGTTAGTTGAATTTCATCACCGAGGGAAGCAAGAAATTTGGACAACACAAAAAGGAATAATTTGTCACATTTATTACATGTTAGAATCATCAGACATAATGCTTCCAAAGCACACCACTGCAAAATGGCCAAGGAAGTTGATTCCATTCAACACAATTCCATTGGATATGATTGAGAAATTTAGAAAACAGGTTAGCCTCACTATTTGTTAAGGTTTTCAAGTGAAATGAAAGGTTAGATCCATCATAAATTACAGGTCAGCTTCTAATGTAGTCGAGGAAGTATTCTTAGACAGAAGAGATATGTGGTTTGAGGTCAATTTCTTTGTGGTTAAGGTGGGCTAGACCTGCGGTTGTTGGAGAGTGACGAAGAAGTTTGTAAGCAATTGCGTACAGTAGAAGAGCTGATGTGAATCTGACTACATGGAAGACCCGTAGACATATCATAAGAATATCCATCTCACTACTATAGTATCTATTAAAGATAGCGATACAATGATGTACATGTTGTAACTACATGAACAAATGGAGTGTCAAAATAATTTGTGAAGGTTTAGTTGTCACAGGAAGCTCGTAGTTGGAGTTGTAATTTTTTCTTTGAGAGGGGAATTAATCTTCCATAGGACCTTCCACTACCAAAGTTTGGGTCCCTCTTAAATGTCGTCAATCCGTCACATATATGTTCATCCATTGAATTCTTTTTGCGATAGGACGAACAAAGTATTGTCGAGGGATTGATGTATCCGTTGTGATTGTGCTCAAGACTAATTTTTTTAATTTCACTTGCTTCTTCAAAGACCCTACAACATTTTCGCTTGGCCAGCTCACAATGTAGTATATGCCTAGTAGCTTCAAACAATTTGTATGGAGATGCCCAACTGCACCTATGAGTACTTAGATTTGATTGGGATTTAAATTTTATAAAATTAAAATTCAAAGATAAAATATGATCATCTTACATTCAATTTGCAGACACAATTGCACACAGTGTGGGCAGTCAAACTTAGACAATGTGACTAGCCAAAATTAGATATCGGAGCTTTACTTTTGTTTTTCCTTTTATGCTTTTCTATCATTGAATTTAGACATTGTAACTAGCTAGAATTAGATGTTGTGAGTTAGCTCAGAGAATACTAGAAAAAACAACGAGAAGTACTTGTCTTTTGTTTTTGAATACCACAATTTTTGTTTTCTTAAATGCCATTATATAAAATTAATTACACATTAATAAAACTAGTCATTTGGAAATTACCTCTAACTCAATTACATTTAACAACAAATATTACATGGGACACAATTAAATTTAACAACTTTCTATAACTTAAAATCAAAATCTGTAAACTCAAATATCAAAGTCTGTAAACTCAAATATTATTAATTGCAACCTTTAATATCATTAAATTAAATAACAACCAATACAATTAAGATCATTTCTTAAGACTAATGTCAACGACGATACATGCATTTATAGTTCAAAAAGAATGAGACAAAAAGAGGGAAAGCCCCACTCTATGATAGTGCCTAATCACCGACCGTTCATAGAACAGTTTCAGCGACTTGACAGTTGAGGAGATCTTCAACAAACACTTCCAACCCGACACACATAGGTACTTGGGGGCTAGCTCACCGGGATCTATTTATTTAATTTTTTAGTTGGAATTGTTTAAATTAGGCTCATGATTAATTATATAAATTGAAGAATTTTGAAAAATTCTTTGGATTTAAATTTTTTCCAGAGGGGAAATCCTCTATGAAAGAAGTTGTATATATACATCATGGTACAATATTACATCGAAATATACCGTACATATGTAGCATCAAACAATAACTCAGCAATCACAACAGTACCGGCAACAACAAGGCATCAAACAATAACTCAGCAATCACAACAGTACGCTCAACAACAAGTTGAATTTATATGTTACTAGGCATCTCCGAGCTACAACCTAGGAGAGTTTCTTGGAATCCTAGGCATGTATCGTGGGTCAAACCCGAGTGGTGAGGCTATTAACCGGCCATCCCATCCATGCGGAATAACAACCATCCCATTTAGATTATAAAAAATATATTACTCAACCTTACAATTCTAGCGAAGTTCTACTATATTTAACAAATTTTTACTACATTTTAAACCATTTTAATCCAAAAAAATAAAAAATAAAAATCTTAAAACATCTAACAAATAAAATAGGGCCATAAGCTATATCTAAACCCCGTAACTTCAGGAGAAGATATGCCTATAAAAAGTGTCCTCCGTAACTTCAAGAGAAGCTATGCCTATAAAAAGTGTCCCCCTAACTTTAGGAGAAGATATGCCTATAAAAAGTGGCCCCCCTAACTTCAGGGGAAGATATGCTTATAAAAAAGTCTCTCCCCAACTTTATACGTCTATATAGCTTCCCTGAAATCGTCCCTCTCCTTTCCTCGTCAAAGGTTTGCACTGGTTACCCAAAAGGTAACACTATATATATATTCATTCCAAAATAAATCCAAAAATATATATGAACTGGTTACCCACAATTTGAGGAGCAGGAAGAAATCGTGTACCAGACCTACATACTATATCCGATGGCTTGAAGTCCCAGCATGACAAAGAGAGATGTATTCTCTCGACTGTACAATACTTGGCTGAGAATGCACCCAATCATCAGTGATGTTGTCAATATACTCAACACCCCTTCGAAAGTTTTACGAGAGATAATGGGAAGAGACTTGATTGTGATCTTCTTGAAAAAATTGTGGGCCGTCAACAGGTCGTTGGCTTTTGACCGAAATCTTCATGGTTGGATTTGTGAACCATCTGCCATTTGTAGATGGATATTCAACTTTCACTTCAACTAGGCAATCAAAACAATCCTACAGATCCCCTGTTTAATGAAGAACTTTCCATGGAGCTCGTCTGTGCACCCTGTAAGGTACATTATACCCACTCTTGGACTATAGAGACCCTCAAGAAAAAGCTTTGAAATATTGCCTTCCACTTTCAGCTGTGCAGCAACTTTCAACGACTTCTCCTCCTCTGGTCGGTTTTGAATTAGGTGATTCCCGAACCTCCTCGGATATGAAATAACTTAATAAGTGTCTGAGGCCTGGTCCCAACCAACTCCCACAAATTCCACGATGGATATAACATCCAAACTTATGAAGCTCTTGCCAAAATTCCCTCTGGAAAACAGGTCAAACGAGCCCCGTGAATTCACTGAGAGATCCTTGCTTAGAACAGAAAAACTGTGTCTTGTCTTGCCCAAATCTTTCTGGGGATACTTCAACAATGATTTGCCAAAGCCACCAGTATCATCCGTCTCCATTTGTGCCAATTTGGTCTTGTTGTATTCGTATGACATATTGTTTAACACATCCGGTGGCCATGAGATATAAGCTCAAATAAGAGTTTAATAATATTTATGGTAAAATAGCGCTGAATATTCATGGTTAATAATCTTCTTATATTGTAAATATTAAAATTTCATGTGTTTATTACATAAATTTAAATATAGTTAATTTATATGGTAAATGTTATATTTTATGTATATTATAATTTTCTTTATCTAAAAAATGCTAATTTTATTAATAAAAACAAAATTACAACAAAAAAAACGAATTTAAAAAATATTTATGTCTAATATCTAATATCTAACACCTACACATCTACCCTATACTGGGTTGTAGAGTGTGCACAATTAATTTGTAGTTTAGATTAAATTAATTAAATTATGTGATTAACAACACAATGTTATTATAATTCTTGTATCTACCCTATACTACAATGTTATTATAATTCTTGTATCTACCCTATACTAGGTTGTAGAGAGCGCACAATTAATTTGTAGTTTATAATTATATAAAGATTAAATTAATTAAATTGTGTGATTAACAACACAATGTTATTATAATTCTGGTTAGTTGTGATTGACAACAATAGTAGCTTGTGTTCATATAATGTTAGGTCTTGAAAGTATGGATTGTGATATTGAATAGATATAATCATATAAAATTGTGAAATAAGAATTTATTATATAGTGTTAGAGTCAAGTTGAGGATATGATTTCAAAAGCATGATAGAGTAACATAGCCATTTTTTGGTTCCAAAAGTTAGAATAAGTAAAGTTGAATTGAGATTTTTTTTTAGAGATTACAAAAGAGAAGTTTTATAGAATTTTGTATTGAGTGGTGGGAAAGTCAATTACATTTCTCAACAAGGGAGAGCTCCACTAAATTGGCATCCTCACCACCTTACTTTTTGAGATGAAGTTTGATGGGAAGAATTTTGGGATTTGATAATTATCAACGTACTTCTTGAGATGAAGTTTGATGGAAAGAAGTTTGGGATTTGGTAATTTGAGATTTTGATTTTGTTCATGAGGCAAATTTTGTTGAAATTGATCAATGGGAAAATAACATCTCCATAAGGCAATGTTGATATGGAGAAGTAGAAAGTTTGAGATGAAGATGGAATCTATATTCTAGGAGCTTCTATAATGGGTCACATTATTTTGCAAATCCAAAGCATGGCTCAAAAAATAAAATCTAGAATACTAGTGTAGAAATTGTATGAGATATCCACTCATGAATATGTTGTATATAAGAAAATAGCTTTATGCACTAAAGGTGAAGGAAGGAGAAATCGTTATAGTTATATGTCAATGACTCTTGATGTATGAGATTAGTGGGTTACAATTAGGGACAAGGTGGATAAAAAGGAGTTTATTATATTGATAGCTAGTGGCTTGACTATTTCATTTTAATCCTTTGTTACCATAATGAATATGCCAAATGGAGCTTACTCTCAATGGGTTAGAACTTTACATTGTCGATAGAAGAATAATTGAAAAAGAGAATTGGACATAGTGCCTCTTACAAAGTATATATTGCCAAGTTAAAGATGAAATGCATGCAATAGAACAAAAAAATGTACAAGATTGAGGAGAAAACATAGAAAGTTTGGACATCAAGAAAATAAAGAAGTTATTTCAATAGTGAAAATAGAGGTCATAATTACATGTGACTAGTATGACTGACTAGAAAAAAGTAAAGGAGGACATAGTTGTGATAATTTTTTAACAACAAAAAGTAGGAAAGAAGGACACCGAACAATATTTATAACATCATTGATGGCCACAAACTCCTATAATGGTATAATGATGCCTGATACAAAGAATTGAGCACAACTAATCATATGATAGGGAATAAAGAAAGGTTTGAGAGATTAAAAGAAGAATATCTTGGTAACTTTGTTAAGTTTAGTGATAGCTACACTCTTAAGATAAAACGTAATGATAACATTTTAGTAGTTATGGCCATAAAGACATTGCAACTGTATCACACATTTTTGGATTGAAAAAAATTATAATATATACCAATTAAATGACCATGATGAATCAAAAGGTTGAATTTGATGATCAAAAGTGCTTGATTAAAAATAAGAGAAACAATACCAAGTTTCAATACAAGGATATGGTATCTATACATTTTAAGCAAAGGTTGTTGAAGAAGATGACTCTTCGAAACAAAGGTCATTGAAGAAAGTGCATTAGCAACCTCAACAATGGATGAAAGTAAATTATTTCACCAATAATTAAATAATTAAAATTTTAAATTTTCAACTATTTGAATTGTTATATAAGTAAATTATCTAACCAAATATTGAACAACTACATTTTTAGAACTTGCAATTTTTAGATAGGTTAACCAAAATACATGGATTGTCCAAATTTCAAGGCTAGGATAGCTATGTAAGGTGTGTATCATGGGGGGAAACAAACCCATGAGTAGTGTTGGAAGAGGAAGGTTGTTATGTAACTAGATCATAAAACAGAAGAAAATATAGATTAATGAATTGGAAATAAGCCTCTTTGAGGGGGAAACCTCCTTTTACATCACATAAATGGACAATTCGTAGATTATACAAATGACAAGATCTCCTTGGTATATATAGGAATTTGAAGGGTCACAATATAATTAGGGCCTACATAACAATAATAATGTAAGGGCACAACAATAACAATAGTGGGCTTCTATGGGGCACTACAAGAACAATATGGGGGGTACATGGGGCACAACAATAACAATATGGGGGCTACAATAGTTTATAGGGACCTAACATGCCCTTCTCCTTCAAAAAAGTGTTGTCCTCAACGCTTTAGTTCTAGATGCTTATGTATAAAATACTCATCCTCCCATGTGAAATCTTCAGCAGGTAAGTTCTTCCACTTAATGAGATACTTTGAAATTGATCGATTCCATAGTTTTCAAGTTCTTGTTTCTATGACTTCTTTAGGCTCCAATATGATTTGTCCTTCCTCGTCAAGTTTTGACAATATTTTCTGAATTAGAAGCTTGTCACTTATAACCTTCTTTAAGCATGAAACATGGAAAACTAGGTGTACTCAGGAAGATGCGGGCTGCTCCAATTTCTCTACCATAGTACCAATATTTTGCAACACCTTGTGGGGATCATAGTTTTTGGGTGATAATTTATTATCCTTCTTAGTTTGCTGGAAGGACATTTGTTTGTATGGTTGTAGCCATAAAAATAACCAATCACCTACATCAAAACCTCTTTCATTGCGATGTTGATATGTCTGTTGTTTCATTTGATTTTGTGCTAGAGTCAAGTTATCCTTTAAGAGTTAGAGAACTTGTTGTTGATGCTCGATGTGATCTTCCACTACTTGAACCTTATAATTTTCTCTTAAAGACGATGTGATGGATGGTGGATGATACCCATAAAGTGCCATCAATGGGGTCATTTGTGTTGACATATGGAAGGAAGTGTTATACCACCATTCTACCAGAGGTAACTACTTGACCCATTGTGTTTGTTTATCAAATACAAAGCAACGAAGATATCCTTCCAAACATTTCTTCACTATCTCAGTTTGCTCATCAAATTGTGGATGATAAAATGTGCTATGAGATAATTGAGTTCTTAGAAAAGAAAATAATTTTGTCTAAAAATTTCCAGTGAAAATGGGATCTTTGTCACTTACAATAATCTTTGGGTTTCCATGTAGCTTTTGAACTGTTTCCATAAATGCAGTAGCGACTATACTACCTTTGTAAGGATGAGTTGACGCACAAAAGTGTACATAGTTGGAAAGTCTATGAACTACCACCATGATGACACTCTTTCCTTCGGACTTGGATAAACTTGTGATAAAATCCATTCAGACCTCCTCCCAACACTGACTTGGAATGGCCAAAGTTTGTAACGGACATGGGGTTTTAATTGTCTCAATTTTATTTTGTTGGCAAACCAAACATTTTGCCACAAAATTCTGAATATAAGATTTTATAAGGTCATCCCAGTAAAATTCCTTCTTGACCCTGTGGTAAGTTTTTAAAAATCCTAAGTTCCCTCCTAAAGGAGAGGTGTGAAATTCTAAAAGAATCTTTTATTTGAGTTAGGAGTTCTTACATAGTATAATCGATCTTTGTACCATAATGAATAATTTTTCTAGATAAATGTATCAGATGTACTAGGATCTTATTGCAACTTCTGAATAAGTTTCCATACCTATTCGTCATTCTTCCATTCAACTCTTGCTTCAACTATCCAATCAGGTTGGATAATAGATTGCACAAAGCAATGCTTCCACATCCTCATCCCTTCTTGAGCGTGCATTTGCAACAACATTTTGCTTCCCTTTTCTGTAGATGATTTCGAATTCATAACCCAACATCTTTGTGACCCATTTTTGCTGCTCTTTTGAAGATAATATTTGTTCCAATAGGTACTTAAGACTATAATGATCTATTTTTTGTTGAAGTGTCTTCCCATTAGGTAAGGGCGTCATTTCTTTATGGAATGTACTATTTCCAACATTTGCTTCTCATAAATAGGTTTGTGTAAATACTTTCCCTTAATTGGATGACTTTCAAAAGTAATAGGTCTTCCTTCTTGCATTAAAACAACACCGGTTCCATTTCCTAAGACATCGTATTCCACAATAAAGGTTTTTGTGAAGTTTGGTGTAGCTAAGACCAAATAGTGGCATATTTCCTCTTTAAGATGTTCAAAGGCCTTAGTTGATTTTAGAGTCCACAAAAATGCATCTTTATTCAGTAATGTTGTTAGACATGCTGCTATTTTCCCATAATTCTTAACTCAAAGATGCTTTAGCCATTATAGGCAATTTTAACCTAAAAGTGCCCATGAAATTTTCAAGTAATTTCCATGTCATATTATGTAAACCAATTAAAATCCTTTAAATTTAAAAAGATGTACATGTAAATCTTTTGGAGGGAAAAGAGGAAAAACTACTTTTTTTAATTGTATTTTTGGCTTATCTCCTTATAGGTTTACTCAAATTTCAAGTGTAGAGACTCGTTGGATGCAGAATTAAATTTAAAATCCAACGAGTACCCATTATGCATACTTTTGAGAAGACCCACATTGATAAAATTGAAGATACATTAAAAAAACATGTTCAACATGTTTTTTTAATGTATATTCAATTTTATCAATGTGGGTCTTCTCAAAAGTATGCATAATGGGTACTCGTGTATATTTTCCTGTAGATTTAGCAGCTCATGTAATTTCCTAAAACACAAGAGAAGATTCTACTCTACTCTCAACAACAGAAACCAATAATCGATGAAAACAATAATCAGCAAGAGGAAGATAATAAATGGCACATAACACAATATTTCTCTAGGGAAAACCACTGCTCAAAACCCCGACTATCTATATTGCATTAATCAGAAGATCTGAGAAGAAAATACAAAGCTTGTTATCACTAGAACAATTGTTGCACAAGTATAATCAACGCTCTTCTCACAAGCTAGCTCAAGCCAAATCTTAGCCTATTTTTCTGCTCTCCAAGCCCCTACTTCCTTGCATAATTTCGAAAGGAATTAGCCTCTATTTAATGAGGAAATACTTCTTTCATAATTTTGCAATCCAAACTTAGGTCCTCAACTGATTGAATGCACCATTTGTACAACTCGGAAAATTATACAACTGATAGTACATTGTCCCTGCCCTCTAGTCTCAACTGGGTCTTCCTCTGAACTGACATGCATGACTTATTTATGAGTGAATATTCAGTTAGATGGTGTGGCACTGAGGATGCACTAGAGAACCAACTCACTAATAAGCCTCTACTAGTTCCTCCAACAATTAGAACTAGTTTAACTGACAATAACTCAGTTAGACTGAGTTATCTAATTACAACTCCAATGAACTCAATCTAGACCGCTAAAACTTAGGGATCACATTTACATGACTCCAAATAGACTTCCAAATCGAATTTCCTATGTTAACTAAGTCAAATTAACTTAGTTAACTATTACAAATTGTTATGAGAAAATAATTACAATTTAATTCAAGAACAAATTAAATTGGACTTTCTAGATGCTATTTTTAACATTCCTTGTTGCTATTTTCAACGCTCCCTCTCAACAAGAAAAGAATTCAACTCTAGCCCGATCTTGAACCTTTGGAATAATCTGCATGCAACACTTCTCTCTAGTGTTGTTCCTACAAAAACTCCTGAAACTGAAAAAGCATCCATGATCTGAGTTGACTCAACTCCCGGATTTAACCAAGATCTTTTACTTTTGTGACATGATTAAGATTGTATTTAAAATAGCATAAGGGAACACAAATGCACGTTGTAAAGAAGAAGGGACATGACAATCATCAACAAAATAGATCTCAAGGTGTTGATAACAGAGTTCATCCAGGAGGGACTACGTCTCCGAGCCCTAGTGCCAAGATGGTGTAGGCCACTACATTAAGTGCTGTCAATAGTGATGATGTACATAAGAGGTGACGTCGCTATCATACAAGGAAAATTCCCTCATGCAGGAGTGGCTCCAAGAGATGATCTGCTGTAGGAACTCTCATTCCAAAAATGACTCCTATCAGTATGAGCTAAAATCATGCATGATGATAATGAGCATCTCGCCAACATGGCATAAAAGGGATCTCAGTGCAAACATACATGGTGACATATGAGTCTCCCATCAACATAAAAATAAAGGGATCTCAATCAAAACATGATGAATGATGACAACAAGAACATCCCACAGATGATTCTGTATCACATCAAGAAGGAATCATGAAAACAAGTAAGAAACAAGATCCCACATCAAACATCAAATAGGGATCTATGCAGCACAATGCATAGCAAAAAGAAGTACATGAACACACTGCATATACCTCACATCTTGGGGCCATCTGAAGGAAAGGATGTCAAACTGTTGAAGCTGGTTGTACCATCAATCTTGCAGCGTCGGATCTAATGGAATGAATGCTCGCACGTTGAATGGTGACACCTGCACTCCACTTTGAAAAGTGGTAGAAAAATGAAATGATAAAATGGAAAATCCGAATGCATCATTAGATTTGTGGCATCGAATAGTGCAAAATTGACTGTCAAATTTCTGAATTCTGAGAAAGTGAAAATCTGGGGCTTAAGGAATCTTTTAGATTCCCCCTAGATTCCTCAAAGATTCCCTCCTCCGGGTCCTCTGAAAATCTGTTGCTTAGATCAAAATTCTGACTATGCCATCAAGTTCGTGCCGCTGAGAGGTGTAATATCGACATAAAGTTTGTCCAATTCAGACACTGCAAAAATTTCACCTTCCTAAGACTTTTGCCCAATCATGGTTCCGCTTGCCTCTTTTCTGGGTTCATGGTTCCACCTGCAATTAATTGAAAAATTATCATCTCGATTTCCGTGCGCGCTCCTGGCTCCTCCATGCTTGGGCGCACTGATGAAATGAGGTTTTATATAAATTTTTGGTCGGATGTCCCAAGGTGGGTCATTGGTAGATTGGTAAGGAAAACGAATTAGGAGGAGGAGGTCGGGTGGTCAAACACCAACCCCTCCATATTAATCCAATTTTGTTTTTTTTAAACCTACATTAATATTTGGGGGGTCGGGTCTGCATTGGGCGACTCGCCGCTTAACCCTTGTTGCGCATCCAGATGGGTCCCATTTTTGGTGCGTTGGTTTTAACATTAAATGGGGGCATTTTTGGTGTATTAAATGGAGGGTGCGTTTGTTTATTGGTTGGGCTGACCGTGGTGTGGGCCGGCCATGTGACCGACCATGTTCGATTCCCGCAAACCCATTTATATTATGGCATGTGGTTTGGGGGTGTGGGTCGGGTCCACCGAAGGTGGCCCGCCCACCCCATATTTAAATGGTTAACATGTAGATGGGATGTGGGAGGGTTCGGTGGGGTAATGGTCGCCGACCCAAATCTTGATTTGGTGGTTATGACCCCCGCCGGCCATATTTTAATCAAATTTTTGTTAATATAGTTTTGGGGGTGGCGAGGGTGGTGGCCCACCACCACATTTATCTCTCTCTCTCTCTCTCTCTCTCTCTCTCTCTCTATATATATATATATATATATATATATTATTTAAAATATGGCCATTTTTCAATTTTGTCTCACATAAGGGTTATTAGACAAATTAAAGAGGCAACAATTTTTCTCGCTTTCTGGAGCTAGGTTTCATGCCCCGAGGTTGGTCAAATTATAGGAAAATTAAACCTGGCCCACAACCCAACTTTAACCGAAACTTTGACTGGCTCGTTCTCCCTCATATGATCTCGGGTTGACAAATTGTTCACACCATTGCAATCAGGACGATGAGATCTACGCTCTGGTCTTGGTTCGAAAGCATTCTAATCACTTTGATTTTTGAGCTTCCATAAGCCCTCTTTGTCCTATGTGTGTCCTTGGAGCCACCTGGATCAATCCTCCCCACTGAGGAGCTTTTGGTCCTCCAAAAGCGTGAAAAATAATCTGCAGCTTCTCTGTACCTCTTCTGCATCACAAGTGTTCTGAAAAGGTCTCGCGTCCATCTCCTTCACCTTTGTTCTTCGGAGCCTTAAGTGCTGAGCCGAAACCTGCAACCTCTGCAACCTGTAGTACATTGTTTTTGCAAATTACATGCTTGACTTTCATGACAAACTAATGACCCAAGCATCCCACACTTGCCACGAGTTTATAACACATACTCGATGGTCAATTTTACATCAAGATGGACACAATACCCCAACTATGACAACAAGGCCAAAAAATCATTGTTGCTTCAATAAGTGATGGAAAACACATCATCACTACAACACATGATTTATAAAAATACGACCAAACACTATTTTTTTGCTTTGACAAGTGATGGAAACACGACATCACTTTCACAGTTTATCATGCAACACAAGATAATACCAGACATCATTGTTGCCTAACAAGTGATGGAAAACACATCATCACTTTTACATTTTAAAATGCAACAAATGATTTACGAACACATGAACATGACAAGCTAACATTTTTAGAAACCATTTTTCACTTATCGCTGTGAATGGGACATCCCCTTGTGGTGGTTTTGCATGTCAAACAATTGTTTCACCTGGTTCATGCACCGACACTTTGTCTTTAAGGCGCTGCTCTGGATGGAGCCTCCAACAGGTGGCTTTTTGATGGCCACTTCTGTCGCAATTACTGCAATACATCTTCTTCCTCCATATTTGCTTTACCTGCTATTGAGAGGTTCTTTCATGCCTCATCGTGTTGTGTGTTGCTATTATTTTCCAACACTTAGAAAATGTAGGGTTATGTAATCCACAAAAGGTACCTATTTTTCGATGCAATGTTTTATGTCCATATTTACCAACATGATTATAATCAAAATGAACATTTGAATGTCGAGAGTGGTTATAGCTTTCCTTGTTGTCTCTGGTGTAAGTATGGAAATGAGATCTTGCCTCAGCTCTTTCCCTTCCATGGGATGATGGGGATGTGTTCCCATCATTCTCTTTCCTCAATGATTTCGATGATGTCTCGAAAGAATCTGATTCTCCCTCAGTGTATCTCAACCCTATGAGGTCTCTACACAACCTCCAATGGTTGATTTATGCCTTGGTTATTAAAACCAAGTTCTTCTTCCTCCTCGTGCCTCGTCCTGGTAAGGAGCCTCATGTTTGTCCTTGTAATTGGTATCTCCACATCTCCAACAGAAATCATACTATGTGAAGATGAAACTGAAAGGAAATCAACATCTTTTACCTCCTTTGTCGATTTGGAAAGAACTGATGAGGGCTTCTCATCATCTGTTGTTGGTGGTTCGCTCGTTGTCTCGGCGCATTCCCCAACTTCCTTTCTGACATACCCAAGTCTTGCCTGATGGGGTAATTCTTCTACTTTGATGGGGTTGACAATGCCTTGGCCATTAACGCCCAAGCCTTTTCCTTCATACCCCATTTTCTTCAACAGTTTGGAGCCAATTTTTGTGGTATGATTTTCAAAAATGGAGAAATCATCATTAGGACACATACATGAATTTAGAGAATCACTTTTTACCTCACATGGGTCACGTTGCAACTTTCCAAGGCCTCGTCCTTATCTTGCAGCTATTGTAGCAAACTATTATTTTCCTCTTTCTCTTCATGTAAAAGCATCTTCAATCCAGTGTTCTCTATTTGAAGGTTCTGTTTATTGTGCTTCAGTTCCTCTAGGGTCTCTTACGTGGCTTGCAACTGAAGCTGCAATCGCTCCTTTTCCTCTGTCTCTTTCTGTAGAGTTTCATACATTATTTCCACCCTTTGGGAAATTTTGAGCATGGTCTCGTACATCACTTTTTCATCCTCTGTTGCTGCACGTTCCATTGTTCACGCTTGTAATTCACATCCACGCAAAGACCGATCTGATACCAAACTTGATCCAAGTTGACTCAACTCTCAGATTTAACCAAGATCTTTTACTTTCGTGACGTGATTAAGATTGTATTTAAAATAGCATAAGGGAACATAACTGCATGTTGTAAAGAAGACGGGACATGACAATCATGAGCAACATAAATCTCAAGATGTTGATAACGAAGTTCTTCTAGGAGGGACTACGTCTCTGGGCCCCGGTGTCAAGATGGTGTAGGTCGCTGCATTAAGTGATGTCAATAGTGACGATGTACATAAGAAGTGACGTCACTATCATACAAGGAAAATGCCCTCACGCAGGAGTGGCTCCAAGAGATGTTCCGCTGTAGGAACTCTCATTCCAAAAATGACTCCTATCAGTATGAGCTAAACTCATGCATGATGATAATGAGCATCCCGCCAACATGGCATAAAAGGGATCTCAATGCAAACATACATGGCGACACATGAGTCTCCCATCAACATAACGAAAAAGGGATCTCAATCAAAACATGAGGAATCATGACAACAAGTACATCCTAGAGATGATTATGCATCACATCAAGAAGGAATCATGAAAACAAGTAAGAAACAAGATCCCACATCAAACATCAAACAGGGATCTGTGTAGCGCAATGCATAGCAAAAAGAAGTACATGAACACACTAAATATACCTCACAACTTGGTGCCATTTGAAGAAAAGGATGTCAAACTGTTGAAGCTGGCTATACCATCAACCTCGCTGTGTCGGATCTCATGGAATGACTGCTCACATGTTGAATGATGACCCCTGCACTCCACTTTGAAAAGTGGCCAAAAAATGAAATGAGGAAATGGAAAATCTGAATGCACCATCAGATTTGTGGTGTCGAATAATTCAAAATCGACTGTCAAATTTTTGAATTCTGAGAAAGTGAAAATCCGGGGCTTAAGGAATCTTTTAGATTCCCCCTAGATTCCTCAAAGATTCCCTCCTCCGGGTCCTCCAAAAATATGCTGCTCAGATCAAAATTCTGACTGTGCCATCAGGTTCATGTCACTAAGAGATGTAAGATCGACATAAAGTTTGTCCAATTTGGACACTGCAAAAATTTCACCTTCTTGAGAATTTTGCCCAATCATGGTTCCGCCTGCCTCTTTTCTGGGCTCATGGTTCCACATGAAATTAATTAAAAAATCATCGTCTCAATTTCCATGCATGCTCCTGGCTCCTCCATGCTTGGGCGCATTGACGAAATGAGGGTTTATATAAATTTTTGGGTGGATGTCCCAAGGCGGGCTGTTGGTCGATTGGTAAGGCAAATGAATTATGAGGAGGAGGTCAGGTGGTCAAACCTCGACCCCTCCATATTAATCCCAATTTTGTTTTTTTTTTAAACCTGCATTAATATTTGGGGGGTTAGGTCCACATTAGGTGGCCCAACCCTTAACTCCTGTTGCGCATCCAGACGGGTCCCATTTTTGGTGCGTTGGTTTTAACATTAAATGGGGGCATTGTTGGTGTATTAAATGGAGGGTGCATTTGTTTATTGTTTGGGCCGCCTGTAGTGTGGGCCGGCCACGTGGCCAGGCGGGTTCGATTCCCGTCGGCGCATTGATATTATGGCATGTGGTTTGGGGGTGTGGGATGGGTCCACCGGAGGTGGCCTGCTCACCCCATATTTAAATGGTTAATGTGTAGATGAGATGTGGGAGGGTTCGGCGGGGTAATCGTTGCCAACCCAAATCTTGATTTGGTAGCTGGTTGGGGGGGCGACGGGGGTCATGGCCTGTTAGCCATATTTTAATCAAATTTTTGTTCATATAGTTTTGGGGGTGGTGGCAGTGGTGGCCTGCTACCACATTTATATTTATATTTATATTTTTATTTAAAATAGGGCCATTTTTCAATTTTCTCTAACATAAGGGTTATTAGACAAATTAAAGAGGCAAAAATTTCTCCTGCTTTCGGGAGCTAGGTTTCAAGCCCTGGGGTTAGTCAAATTGTAGGACACTTAAACCTTTCCCACAACCCAACTTTGACCAAAACTTTGACTGGCTCGTTCTCCCTCATATGAGCTTGGGTTGATGAACCGTTCGCACCGTTGTGATCAGGATGACGAGATCTAAGCTTTGGTCCTAGTTCGAAAGCATTCTGATCACTTCGATTCTTGAGCTTCCATAAACCCTCTTTGTCCTGTGTGTGTCTCGGGGGCCACCTGGATCAATCCAACGTGAATCAGTATGATACATTTGTCATCAAAGTATCTGACTACTACTAGCTCTGCCTCTGTCAATGGAAAACTCCGTTCTTCTGCTAACTCTACCTTTCTGCACTATTGTCAATTCTTCTTTGCACTCTCTAGTATCTAACTGCTCTAGCCTCTGTCACTCTGATCTCTGACTGCATCAATAGCCACTGATCCATCCTGCTACTATGTACTTTGGGCTCCCATAGCAAGGTATTTTCCAAGAGATAAAAGCTCTCAATGGACCCAACCCAATTTTTACCCTCTTGGGACTATTACTTCACATCACCCCACCTCTCACCTGGAGGTATGGTTGCATGTGCTCCCTCTGCCCACCTAGCTCGAAATTCCCCCCTACTGGAGGTCTTTGTATGAGTGGATGCCTCCACTCGGTCTCCTCTCTGCTTCTCCAATTGTGGCTGCTCCACAATTGTCTGACACTGCTTCTGAGGCTTCTTCTGGGGCTACATGTTGAGAGGTAATTCACTCTCCCTCTCAACCACCAAGTCTCTAACCTTTTTCTTTCTCCTCAAGGCTTTGCATGCATATTTTACCTCAAGAGCATACAGGTTCTTAGCTCGCACACCAATTTGTTTCATCTGTCTCGTCGTCATGAAATTTTCTTAAAAAAGAGTTGATTATACATCGTGATATCTCCCTCATCCGAAATCCGATTTAGATGGTTTTTTTCGAATTTGGGTATCTTTTCGCAATGAATCCACATATGTTATTTGTTTTTGAAAATTTTCAACAAAAAATTTTAGATTTGCTCTGCAAACTCACCACCCAAAATTCTTGCTCTTCAATCTGCCCACTAGCATCCTTCTATCTCCATTAAGAAGTCTTCACATAGGTTCTTCAAAATCTACCCTAAAGTAGAGCTCCATCAATCTGCAAGGACAAATTCAAATTTTCTCTTCTATATTTTCTTAAGCTCCGATACCATGTAGATTTTCCTGTAGATTCAGCAACTCATGTAATTTCCTAAAACACAAGACAAGGATCTACTCTACTCTCAACAACGGAAACCAATGGTTGATGTAAACAATAATCAACAAGAGGAAGATAATCAATGGCACATAACACAATATTTCTCTAGGGAAATCCACTACTCAAAACCCCAACTATCTATATTGCTTTAATCAAAAGATCTGAGAAGAAAATACAATGCTTGTTCTCACTAGAACAATGTTGGCTGTGGAGCCTGATTATCTTCTGTATTCAAAGGTTTCAACTGGATGCATACCCCAGGAAGACTATAAATCCCTCCACGCGGGGTGGGGCGGACTTGTCCCCCCCGCAGGGGTCTGAGGGTAGCGCCCCCGAAGCTAAAAATAGATGTTAAATTGCCTTGTAAAAGTCTAGTAATTTCTAAGCAATCTGGGCTATTCATTAGGCAGATGATCTAACGGTAGAAGTTATGTTTAATTTAGGGTTTATTGCCCTAGAAGGCAACCCCTCACTATATATGAGGGAATTGTATTGCGTCTATGTAGATTTGTGTTCTGAGTGAGGAAGAGAGAGGAGATTGAGAGAAAGGAGGGAGTTACAGTGGATCTACTATAGGTTATATCTCTTCAGTTTGCTGGATAATATAATAAAAGAAGGACTGGCTGTTTCTCCGTGGACGTAGCCCAAACTAGGTGAACCACGTATATCTGTGTCTCTCTTGTTTATGCGTTTTTCTATGTTTAAATTTCTGCAATATTTTATGTGTTCCATTGCTCTGTAATATATAATTTTTCTAACAGACAATTCCTGCACAAGTATAATCAACTCTCTACTCACAAGCTAGCTCAAGCCAAACCTTAGCCTAATCTGCTGCTCTCCAAGCCCCTACTTCCTTACCCAATTCCTAGAGGAATTAGCCTCTATTTAATGAGGAAATCCTTCTTCCATAACTATGTAATCCAAACTTAGGTAATCAACTGAATATATGCACCATTTGTACAACTCGGAAAATTATACAATTGATAGTGCATTGTCCCTGCACTCTAGTTTCAACTGGGTCTTTCTCTGAACTGACATGGATGAGTTATTTATTAGTGAATATTTAGTTATTTGGTGTGGCACTGAGGATGCATTGGTGCACCAATTCACTAATCGACCTCTACTAGTTCCTCCAACAGTTAGAACTAGTTTAACTAACTATAACTTAGTTAGAATGAGTTATCTAATTACAACTCCAATGAACTCAATCTGGACCCCTAAAGCTTAGGGATCACACTTACATGACTTTAGATAGACTTCCAACTCGAATTTCCTAAGTTAACCAAGTCAACTTAACTTAGTTAACTATTAGAAGTTGCTATGAGAAAAGAATTACAATTTAATTCAGGGACAAATTAAATTGGAATTTCTAGATGTTATTTTTAACATTTCTTGTTGTTATTTTCAACAACCCGTTGGATGTGGAATTTAATTATGCATCCAATGAGTGTCTAAACTTGAAATTTGAGTAAACCTATAAGGAGATAAGCCAAAAATACAATTAAAAAAAGTCATTTTTCAAAATTCAAAATTTTTATTTTTGTTAAGCTTAACAGTACCATTCCATTTTCTATTAAATAAGCAAGTTTACACCACACAGATTAACCAGGTGGCCTCAACTTTCCCCGAAGGGAAACCAAACCTGTTGGCCAAGGGTTTGCATTGTAAGCCATCCAAAAACAATACAGTCTTAATCTTTCCAGCCAAGCTAGATATGTCACTGTTTTGTTTCCATACACTAAATAACTACATAAACTAATATTTTCAACATAGAAATTAAAAGGTATCCACATAAAACAAAATTATGCATGGGTACGAATCTAATCCTTCTGTTCCTTTGAGGTAGATGCAACAGGTGCTGGATCCTTGGCGTATGCCCCGGGCATATCATTCAGCTCCAGTATGCAAGGGATATGGCGATCGATTCTATCCAACTTGATATCTTGTTTATGCAGCTGAAAGAGGATTTTCTTCAAATCCTTCTTATAGCTCGGCATTCCCTCAAGAGTCACCGCTATTCCCACGAAAATTTGCTCCATCGCCTTGCCTAGCAAACTCTTCATTAACTATTACAAGTACAGAGTTTGCTTGAACTGTGTGGTTCTTTCGCGGGTGTTTCCCAGATTCGGGACTAAGGTCCTACAATTATCCATTTCTTCCTCTATCTCGCTACCTTGTTTTACTTCCTCTTCCCATTCTTCCAACAATTTCCAGATTCTAGCATCTGTCCCCTCATGGTATGCCTCTGCTGCTTTAGTGATGAGGTGTTCTACCGACTTCCTACCCCTGCGTGGTTTCGAGGTACTCAGGTCCTTGTCTTTCCTTGGTGTCAGGCCTCTCCTACCACACCCATGAGCCCTCGCAACATGAGCCATGACTTGCTTTCTAGAACACTGTTGACATCCACAATTAGTTAGATTTAAACACTGAATTTTAGTTATGCGCCACCCCCTAGTGGCTCTATTCTGAGTGTTGTTTCCAACGTAATACGTCTTTCCTTGCTTCTCCTCTTTGCCAATTCTCACCATATTCAGGCTGGGGTGGACCGAAGCCCGCAACCCACAATGGGGAGGTCCATAGCCCATACCCCCTGTCACGCCCTTTTTCCCCTCCCCATTACTAGCGTTTGCATGCAGGTCAGCCAACCCTTGCCCAAGCTGAGCTCGCAGACCCCCTTGCTTCTTGCAATTTTCTTGTTGTAGTTCAGGTTCCTTTCCCCCTCTACCCAAGGATTAGTGGCTCTGCCTCTCGGTTCCACCCAACTGGGTTTCCACCTGGAGTTTCTGGCCTTGCCATCATTCCAGTAGGGGTTCCAGTTAGCCCAGCACTTGCTTTTCATGCAACGGGAATGGCTGTGCCCCAAGCCTCCTACCAGCTGCTTCCCCCTGCCCCCTTCTACCATCACCTGCCCCTCATGCATTTTCTTGCCACAGTCAAACTCCCCCCAGACCTTGTTTAAGGAGTGTGAAGTTTCCTAACCTAGCAGCATGCAATTGCCCCCCAACAGCCATGGGTATTACCCGTTTGGCAGAAGGTATGGACGCAAAAACAGGCAATGGCAAGAAATTGCCTTCCCCATTTCCACTAGCAGTTTTCTATCCCCCAGGCTCTCTTACTAATTACCCTCCTTTATCCCCAGTAAAACCCCAACTAGAACATAATTACAGTGTTGGAGTAGAGCCGAATTACATACCCCAAGTCTGCAGGGGTTCGTCGTCGAGCTTGGTTCCTCACGTTCTAGCTTCCTCCTGCAACACTCCACTTCCACCCTTCTCCACAAGCTAACCCTCTAACACTGCATGTCAAGTTACCTATCCCACCTATATGTCTTGCCTTACCTCCAGTCGTGCCACCTTTCCCACCTCCCCAACATGCATTCATGCCAAGGGTCACCACACACCCTGCCTTGAGCATGTGGGCGATGGCGGTACTAACTGCCAGGGTACCAATCATAACTACAACCAGCCTGTCCCAATTTTTGGCTCGCATCCCGATCGAGATATAAATTTTATTTTATTATTTTAACTGTTATTTTATTATTTTTCCTTAGGAGACCGCTTTTAAGCTGAAATTTCCTCTAATGGTTGTGCGAATTTTCCATTTCTTGATGGATTTAATTTTTTAGGGTCTACCTTAACACCCTCATGAGATACAATATGACCAAAATAATCCACCTTTTGTATCCCAAAGAAATAGTTGGAGGATTTTGCATGTAATTGTTTCTCTTCCAATCGTTTAAGCACCCTGTCAACATGTTAAGCATAATCTTTCCAAGATTTGTTGTAGATTATTATATCATCAAAAAATACTAACACAAATTTTCTAAGAAACAGTTTGAAAGTGGAATTCATCGAACCTTGAAATGTGGAAGGTGCATTAGTAAGGCCAAAAGGCATAACCAAAAATTCATAATGACCTTCATGAGTTCTTAATGTTGTTTTTGGAATGTCTTTTTTCTTCATTCTAATTTGATGATATCCAGAATGAAGATCCAACTTGATGAAGTAAAATGCTCCATGTAATTCATCCAACAATTCATCAATGATAGGAATGGGAAATTTATCTTTAATAGTCAGCTGATTGAGCTCTCTATAATTTCGACACATATGCCACGATCCATCCTTCTTATGCATCAATACTAGTGGAGAAGAGAAATAAATTTGGCTAGGTTGAATTAAACTTGCCTCTAGCATTCTGCAACCATACGCTCAATTTCACTCTTTTGGGAATAGGGATATCAGTAAGGTCTGAGGTTTGGCAGAACACTTCCTAGAATCAAGTGAATAGCATGATCATGATCAAAAATAGGTAGGATACCTTTGCGAGTCTCAAATACTTTGGAATGATTGTCTAGGACTCTTTGGAGACTTGGAGAAATGGATGTTTTCGATGTTTGAACATTAAGTTAAAGTCCATGATGTTTTCCATGTTTCATTACTTAAAATATGTACAAGATTTTGATCATGTGATTGATTGGTATGTATTTCAGGTGGAACGAGAGGGAGAGTTCTAGCCAGAGCCACAATGCATATTGCAGTGGAAACAACTCATGCTCCAGAACTGAGCAATAGAGAAAGTTAAAGTGCAGTGGAATCACTTTGGGACTGATGAAGCTACATGGGAGATGGTTGATTAGATGTGTGCATTATATCCTTCTTTATTTGTTGGTCGAAGAAAATGAGTTTTTAGTGTGTGTGTGTATTGTCTTTGTAAATATTTTATCAAGTTGTGTTATAAAGCTCCAATAAGCGGTATGTTTGTCATGTTTTGAGCAATTTTCATTGTAAATACATCATCAAGATGTATTTATAAAGCACTAATAAGTAGTATGTTTTGCTGGTCAAAAGTTTCATAGAACACCGAGGACGGTGTTCCCCCAAGGGGTAGGAGTTTGTAACAACCCCAAGTCATCTTATTCATGGCTGATAATGTCGAGTTATGGTATGTTCTATGCTTAGAGCAGTTTACTTCTTTTTTATTATTATTATCCACATATTAACAATCACATGTACAATAAGGAAAGTGAAGATAGAACATTAAACGATTGACAGAAAAAAAAAGCCAAGACAAGAGACACAAGATGTGGCAGCTAGCTAGGGACAAACCCCAATATGGGGAAACCCTTTGATCAAATCTTCTTTTATCTTCAATAATTCAGTAGAGAGAAATAGTACAAGAGTCTGATTTATATCAGTAGTAGCAAACCCTAGATCAGTGGCATCAACATCACCGGCATCAGTATCATCGGCATCATTGGCATCATCGACATCACTGACATCATCGGCATCACTGGCATCAGCATCATCGGCATCACCAGCATCATCGGCACCACAGGCATTAGCATCATCGGCATCACCGGCATCATCGGCACCACTAGCATCAGCATTATCGGCATCACTGACATCATCGACATCACCGGCATCATCGGCATCATCGGTATCACCGGCATCGTCGACATCACCAGCATCATCGGCATCATCGGTATCACCGGCATCGTCGACATCACCGGCATCATCGGCATCATCGGTATCATCGGCATCGTCGACATCACCGGCATCATCGGCATCAGCAACATCAGCATCAACGACATCATAGGCACCACTGGCATCAGCATTATCTGCATCATCGACATCATCGACATCACCGACATCACCAGCATCAGCATCATCGGCATCACCGACATCATCAGCATCAGCTCACCGACATCACCAGCATCAGCATCATCCTTCCTTCCACACGTGTGAGAGAAGAGTCCCTTTCTGCGTAGTAGGAGAAGAGCCTCTTTTCTGCGCAGGAGAGAGAGAGAGATGTGTAATGAGGAAAAGACCTCCTGTATTTATACACAAATGTTGATGATTGAATAGATGCAACTATTGCGCTTCTGAGCCTACATGAGTTGCTGGCCGACTTGATAATTATTCCATAATCAAAATAAACTCATATCCATAAATACTTATCGGAATCGGATGATCTTTAGATCAATCCTACACCTCTCGACAAGAGGAATCTAATAAAAATATTATCAGCCGTGAATAAGATGATCCACATGGAGTTTGGTGCTAGTTTCCAATTTTAACACTCCATCTCAACTAGGGAGAACTCCATCTATAATTCGTCTATTGGTCACTACTATTCATCCATCAAATGCACTGCCCTGTACAACTTGACCCTTGCTCTGTTCTACTCTATCCTGCTTGCTCTGATATGTTCTATTTTTCCCTATTTTGATCTGGTCTACTTTGCTATGTTTTGCTCTGCTCTGCCTTGTCTAAATTATGATGAAGAAGAAATGATCGAGGATGTATCATACTGACTCAAAGTCAGTCTCAGAGTTTGTACCACTGGTCCTAGACCAGTCCTCAACCAACCCGAAGTCAGTGTCATAGTGGGTACAACTCCTACCACTAGTCCCAGACCAGTCCTCCACTGACCCGAAGTCAGTCTCAAAGTATGTACCACTGGTCCCAAACCAGTCCTCAACCAACCCGAAGTCAGTGTCATAGTGGGTACAACTCCTACCACTAGTCCTAGACCAGTACCATTGATCCCAGATCAATGAAGGTCATCCTAGCATAGGGAGTATGGTAGATACAATGATGTGTCCATCGGTACTACTATGGTCCCTATCCTCATTTCCCTACTCATTGATCAGATGAGAGGTGCTTCCCATGAGTCCCAGACTGCATGGGTAGGATGCCTCGACAGGAGAACTAATCATCTTGTCCACAGGAGAGCGAATCAACCTGTCACACAAGAGAGCGAATCATCTTGTCCACAGGAGAGCGAATCATCCTATCCATATGAGAGCGAATCATCCAGTCCCACAAGAGAGCGAATCATCTTGTCCACGGGAGAGCGAATCATCCTGTCCACAGGAGAGCGAATCATCCTGTCCAGTGGATTCCACAGAGAACTAATCATCTTGGCCCACAAGAGAGCGAATCATCCTGTTCCACAATCACCATGGAGAACACATCATCTAGGCCTCACAGGAGAACTAATCATCCTGCTACACAATCGTCATGGAGAACACATCATCTAGACCTCATAGGAGAACTAATCATCCTGTTACATAGTCACCACGGGGTGTCACAGGGAAAGTTTTGATTCTTTTACCCTATACACGTACACCACCAGGGGATGGTGAGTCACCCTGTGGTCATATGTCACTCCAGTAAGAACCGCAAACCCCCAGAGCTCCCAGAGTTCGATGTATGCACCATGCAGGACCCTTTTACAAGGGTCTCTTGACGACTCCAAGTCGTTTGGGAAGATCACAGATTTGATCTTTCCCCGGGGCTTTGTCAAAATGTCAGCGACTTGTACATCAGTCTCAATGCGATGGAGATGCCTCGCTCATCGACTTACCATATCCCATATAAGGCAGCATCTGATGTTTATCTATTGGAGAAATCATTGAATATATGATTCCTCTATAATTGAATCCTCACCTCAAAATGAACTTGGTGTCCATCTCGGCAATGGAAGACAAAGGCTACAAGGTAATCTTCGACAATGGCAAGGTACGTATATGGAAAAATAATGTTAATGATGCCTTTACTCTTGGGTTTTGAGTTGATTCATTTATCAGGTCGGTGGAAGTCCTCTAGGTGTCATGTCTTGTGACACATCTCTTCAGTACGAACTTTGGCATCAGAGGTTTTCCCACCTTCATTATAAAGCTCTACCCGATGTAAGACAAATGGTGACAGGGATGCCCAAATTCCGAGTAGAGAAAGAAGGTGTTTTATATTGGCAACTAGGGCCAAACTCCATGTGGGTCATATTATTTATGGTTGATAACATTTTTATTAGATTCCTCTCATCGAGAGTGTAGGATTGATCTAAAGATCATCCGATTCCAATAAGTATTTATGGAGATATGAATTTATTTTGATTATGGAATAATTATCAAGCTGACCTACAACTCATGTAGGCTCAGAAGCCCAACAATCGCATCTATTCAAACATCAATAGTTGTGTATAAATACAGGAGGACTTTTCCTTATTTTCACTCACTGATCTCATCACATCTCTCTCTCTCTCTCCTCCGTAGAAAAGAGGCTCTTCTCTACTGCGTAGAAAAGAGACTCTCTCTCACAAATGTGGAAGGAAGGACACAATTTTGGGGCAGCGACTGTAGAACCAAAGTTTGACCAACGTTGACCAGAAGACTCCCTCCTCAGAACTACGTTGTAGGTCCATCTGGATCTCCTCTAAAGGCCACATTTTTTTGGTGGTGGAATCAAGTCGATTCGACGGTCGGTTTGCGAGATATTGTTTGCCCTAGTTTGGGACTGATCTAGGGTTTGTTGCTGCTGATGTAAATCCAATTTATGTACTATTTTTCTCTTCTGGATTATTGAAGATAAAGGAAGATTTGATCAAAGGTTTTCCCCACATTGGGGTTTGTCCCTAGCTAGCTACCACATCTTGTGTCTCTTGTCTTGGCTTGATTTCTGTCAATCGTTTAATGTTCTATCTGCACTTTACTTTATGTACATGTGATTGCTAATCTGTGGATAATAATAAGAAAGATAAGTAAACTGTTATAAGCATAAAACATACCATAACTTAACATGGTATCAGAGCTGAGGTGAAGACAAAGCCCGAGTAAGAGCAAGAGTAAGACAAATCATCGAAGAGAAGATTGGCAAGGCTATCCTAAAAGAACTATGGGGTCCTCATCACTCTTTCCTGTCGAGGACAAGCTCCGTGAGAAAGTTGACGATCACGAATGGAAGATGTCTATCGATCTAACCCTAGAAGATCAAGGAGTGTTGGACCATGTGAGAGGCAATATTGGTGAGCCTCCATCAAATGCATCCGCTGCTGCCAGGAACAAATGGAAAACCGTAGAAGTCAAAGCAAAGAAGATCATTTAGGACTCTATTGACAAGCGCTTGGTGGCCTACATCTCCGACCTGAACACCTCCAAGGAAATCTACGATAGACTGGTAAGTTTATTTAAAGTTAATGATGCAAATCAAGTTTTGTTTCTTAGAAATAAGTTGAAGGAAATTAAGAAGGGTAGAATTGAGAGTATGCAAGCATACTTCTTAAGAATCATCGAGATCAGGAATGATCTCCTATCTATTGGGGAGACTATTATTGATAGGAAAATGGCACTCATGAATCTTGGAGGATTACCATCTGAATGGTACGTGTTCAAGACTACTCTTCTGAACAATAATGTAATTCCTGGTTTTGAGGAATTAATGGCTAGATGCATCCAAGAAGAAACAAGGGTAGAAGAGCAAGAAATGCCCATGCCTAAAGGTCCTCCTGCTACCTTTTATTCTCATGCTAAGAAAAGAAATACTTTTGGGACTAAATCCAAAAGAAAGGTTGGACCTAAGGGTGGAAGAAAAGGATGATGTTACATTTGCGATAAAGCAGGTCAGTATGCAAGGGAGTGCCCTGATAGAAAGGACTCACACCAGGACGATGATCAAAATCCCTCTCATGGAAATCAAAGGAATGGCGAACTCAATAGCAAAGGTAAAAGGAGTGCTGCATGTCAAGGAAGAGGACGATCATTCAAGAAAGCTAGAAATTCCAGGTATGAATCCAACATTGTTGAAAATAAGCAGGATGAATATTATCTACCAGTTGCTCTATCTACCTCTACTCCTTCGGACTCAATGGGAATCTGGCTCATTGATAGTGGTGTCTCAAGCCACTTCATTGGTTACAAAGAAGTTCTCCATAATCTGATAGAGAAAGATACTAACCTAAAAATTGTCCTTGGAGATAATATGAAATATCCCATGAAAGGTGTAGGCAATGTCTCTCTCAAGTTGAATGAAGGTAATACGATCCACTTACAGGATGTATTGTATGTAACTGACCTAAAAAAGAACCTGGTGTCCATCTCGGCAATGGAAGACAAAGGCTACAAGGTGACCTTCAGCAATGACAAGGTACGTGTATGGAAAAATAATGTTAAAGATGCCTTTACTCTTGGGTTTTGTGTTGATTCATTATATCAGGTCGGTGGAAGTCCGCTAGGTGTCATTTCTTATGACACATCTCTTCAGTTCGAACTTTGGCATCAGAGGTTTTCCCACCTTCATTATAAAGCTCTACCCAATGTAAGACAAATGATGACAGGGATGCCCGAATTCCGAGTAGAGAAAGAAGGTGTATGCCCAAGATGTGCCGAAGGAAAGCTCAAAAGGGGACCATTCCCCTCAAGCCAAAGCAAGACCTCCAATATATTACAGTTGGTTCACTCAGGCATATCTGTGTTTGGTATTAAGAATGCGACTACTACACCACATACTCCTGAGCAAAATGGTGTGGCGAGAAGGAAGAACTGTACGATTGTCGAAGCTGTCTATGCCATGCTCCATGATCAAAGACTTCCCGAAGTTTCTATGGGAAAACGATGTAACAATTCCTATTGTGGAGGAACCCATGGATCCTATTTATCCACCTGAGCCTTCCTCTTCTAGGAAGAGGCCTTCATGGATTAGGGGGCTACTTGATGATGCTGAAGGACATGTTGCACCCCGAGGAACCTTCCGTGAAAGTAAGAAACCTAACAGGTATCAGGGATACCTAACCATCATGAGCATGATCATACAAAATGAACCTTCATCATTCTCAGATGCTGTCAAGCATCAAGTATGGAAGGATGCTATAATGAGTCTATTATGAAGAATGATGTCTGGGAAGCAGTTCCCAGACCCCAGGACAAGACAGTTGTCACTTCTAAATGGCTTTACAAGATAAAGCATGCAGCAGATGGAAGTACAGAAAAGTATAAGGCACGTCTTTTTGCTCGTGGTTTCTCCCAGAAGGAAGGTATAGACTATCATGAGATATTTGCACCTATTGACAGATATACGACCATCCACTCGATCATAGCCCTTGCGGCTTCACAAGGATGGAATCTACATTAGATGGATGTCAAGACCATGTTATTGCATGGTTCGATCAAAGAATAGGTCTACGTGGAGCAACCAAAAGGATTTGAGATTTATGATCGAAAATCTCATGTATGCAGGTTGAAGAAAGCTCTCTATGAGTTGAATCAAGCACCCCGAGCATGGTATAAGAGGATCAATAGCTACTTGATGAAGCTGGGATTAACTAGGAGTGAAGCCGATCCTAACCTTTACTTTAAGGTTGAAGATGACAAACCTATCATACTGGTGCTGTATGAGGATGACCTCTTCCTAACAGGTGCAAACCCTCTCATTCATAATGTAAGAGGGAGTTGGCTTCTGAATTTGAAATGAAGGACCTAGGAATTGAAGTGTGGTAGAAGCCAAGGGAAATTTTCCTAGCTCAAGGAAAATATGTGGTGAAGATATTGGAAAAATTCGGTATGGTGGACTGCAAGCCTGTAACTACCCTGATGGAGCTTGACTTCAAGAAGTTAAGTGGTAGTGCTTAGTGCTGCTGGACTTGTTTTACGAAATGCTATTAAGTATCCGCAACTCGTCGAAGCATTAATGTTCTTAGTGAACTCCCGTCCAATCTTGTCTACCTCCGTATTGCATGACCAAATATTTCATTTATTGTTAGTATTATTTCTAGATTTATGCAAAACCCTTGTGAAGGACATTGGTTTGCTTAGATATTCAAGGATAGATGACTTCAGTTTAATTGGATATTCTGTTTTAAATTTTGACACAAATAAAATGAAATGTCAACTTGAAGTTATCTCATGTGCCTTGGGTTAGCAATTGTTTCCTAGGGTCACGTAAACGATCAAAGATTCTGTGATAGAGACAGAATATGTTGTAGTTACATAATAAAAAAAGATACTGTGTGGTTGATCTGAAATGCTCATATGTTAAACTGAAGTAGAATTGATTAATGCCATCAGTGAATTGAATGTTAACTTAAAGTGCTTTAACCGTGAGAATTGTTTGAAAGGAAAGAATTTACGACAGATGAGAAACATAAGCAAGATTCAAACAGAAGTGAAAAATAGAAAAAACACAGCGATACCAGACAGAAAGATTGATTATAGAGTTCATCCCTGATAGACTACGTCTCCGAGTCCACTTTCAAGATGGGTGATCGATTTATTAGGATTGAATCCGAGGAGGTCGATTACATGGCAAATTAACCAGACAGATTATGCACGCAAGCAATTTTGGTCACAGTCACAAGAAACCTCTCTGAATTAGCTTTCCAACACCTGTCACAGTTCTGAATCCCGATGCTTCTGTTACACTGAAAACAAAACTGCTTATAATCTCCAGAATTTGAATACAAAACTCTAAAACCACTCTAATCCTTCATTGAACGAATTATGGATTTATAATGCTTTAGATGCATTCTCACTTCTTCTGTCATGGATTGGCATGAACTACTTCTAATTTGGGTCACAAATGCTCAGTCTTACCACTAGTGGACACCTTAGGCTAAGGGTTCATGGTGGTTGAATTAATGTAGAACAAACTGTAACTAAAAATACCCAAATCAAACTTTGGATTAGCACTGAACTGCTGGCAGTCAGGTAAAGGCGCAAAGTAGTTGAACTATTAACATGTAAACAATTAGGTTCTAACCACCATCGGACATCTGGTGGCTATCCTTAACACTGCGGTAATCACGCTACTCACATGGCACAACCTCTGCCCGACAGTTCCGTTCCCTGTGCGGTTTAGCTGCTATGGTTACACTAGACTGTGTGGTTACTTCCCTTGTTGTTCACATGTCACAACCCCGACACAGTTACAACTGATATCCGCTACAGTCTAAACTGCAAGCTCTGCCCGGTTAACGGTAACCCTTTTCCTGCTCACATGTGCTTGTGCCCGCTGCGGTCTTCTTCCTGCACGGTTAGAGCTCTGTGGGTTTATTTACAATGTTTTTACAATGTTATGTGTATTACAATGTTTTGCAATTGTTTTAACATGGCCCGAGAGGGTTTTGTGTTAGGGTTTTAGTATTTAGGTTTGTTCCTTAGCTTTTTAGGGCTAGGTTTATCATGTCTTACTATAAGCCTTTAGACTTTTACATCATTTTGATAATAAAACCCTTTTTACAACAAATTGTCACTATGTGACATCAAACCCCCACATGATGATTACCATAGACCACATAACTGAACCAAACATCATTGATGATGACTGAATGTTTCCCATGCACTACATGCTGACGATGAACTAAACTTGTGCAACTGATCTAACAAGATCCTCCTGGATCAATCCTCTCCACTTGAAAGCTTTTGGACCACAAAAGTTTGATTTTAAGCAGATACCAGATGAGGGTATAGTTCCCTCACTTTTTCGATCTCCATCCACCTTGCCTTGTTCGAATTCATTCCCTTGAGTACTACTCGAAGATATTCAACATCTCCACTGATCTAGGTGGATTTTGGTGGCCACCCACCTATCCCATTTGGACCCCCACAACTGTCTCTTTCAATTTTTCAGTTTCCTTAATTATAGCGCAGTTTACTATTTTTAGCAGTTTTTCGGGTCCTAAACTTCCGGAGCCGTTTTGAGGCCCTAAACGACGTTTTTTTGGGAAATCTAACACTGGTTTTCCGTCGTATTCCTCGGAGAGATATTTCCAACGGGCTATCATGCGCGTCAAACGGAGATCGTATGCCAAAGTTACGACCCCAGGAAGTTGATGTACCAATTTACCCAAACGGGGCCCATAGTTTGGCGTTTCATCTTCTAGGGTTAGGTTTTGGAATGTTAAGGGTTTTCCATTGTTTCTCAATAATAAATAGGCCTTCGAGCCTCATTGTAAACACAGTTCGAAACAGTTCAGAGGCATGTAGCCAACACATCTCTTCTAAGAGATAAGCTACCATCGCCCTAGCTGGGTTATTTCTATTTGTAAGCATATTTCAGTATTCTCCATTAATGAAATGAAGTATTATTTCCGTTGCATCTCTATTTTTATGGTTATCGCATCTCTGTATTTATGGTTATCTCTGTAATCTATTGCGTTCCTGCTTAAATCCGGATCAGTGGTATCAGAGCGTTCTGCTTTTTCTCTGTTTTTCTTTGCATGTCCCCAACGAGGTCGGGATATAAGGAGTTAGGGCTTGAATTGGTCGAACCTTTGCAAGACCAGCCTCGCAAATCTCGACGACCTCCCATGGCGGATGAGAAGAAAGACGAGGGGGTAGAAGATCCTATCAGAATCTTGCTCGAAGAAGCCCTCGAGCGGCAAAGGAACGCGATGATGGATAGCTTTGCGCAGATCCTTCAGCGGCTACCCAGAGGCAACGCATCGGCTTCCAACAGCTACTCTAGAAATGCCACATTGTTTAAGGTACAAGTTAATTTTGAAATCCCCATCTTCGAGGGTCAAATAAACGCAGATGCCATAGATAAATGGTTAAATCTGCTAGATGGGTATTTTTCTGTTCATGAATTTTCAAGTCGGGAAAAGATTGTTTTCGCTCTTCTCAAAGCAGCCCCCCACGTCAAGGACTGGTGGGAAACATACTGCGAGCAGAAGGATGAAAGTACAGGCTCACTGTTTTCAGCCGCCCCCACTTGGAATGACTTCCGGGATGCCATCAAGGAGCAGTACTACCCTGTCAAAAGCTATGAGGACAAATACATCAAATGGACCACACTGCGACAGGGACGAGACCAAGATGTACCAGAGTTCACAAATATTTTTCATATCCTTCGCACACAATTTGGTATCAAAGATTCTTAGCTGCATCTGGTACTCAAATACCGCGACTGCCTACACAGATACATCCAGGAAGAGATGGAGTTCTTGAACATCTCCTCACTCGGCACAGCATACCGATATGGTGTCAAAATCGAGCAAAATTTCAAACAAAAGAAGTGAGACTTTGGATCTGCAAATCCGAAGCCCAAAGGACAAAGCCAAGGCGGGGTGACCCAAGACAACCCCTCTAAGCTGTAAGAAAAGAACAACACCACGAAGCCGAAGAAGGACACAGGAAAGTGGTGTGAGTTCCACAAGAGTCCCACTCATAACACAAGTGAGTGTCGGACCAAGCAGTCGCTGGTGGCCGAGTTGAAGGCTTCCGAATCAAATGCATGTTCTGACTCTGAGCTGGAACCCGACAAGGGGGATGGCAAAGGGAAGAAAATCATTGATGCGGATCCTAGTGCCACTGTTGCCACTGCCAAGATCCAGAAGAATGAACCCGAAGAACCAGAGGAGGGGGAATGTCTTTTCCACTCATAGATGTAGATGAAGGGTTCGCCGCTGCAATTCATTGTCGATAGTGGCAGCCAAAAGAACCTCGTTTCAGCAGAGGTCGTGAAGCGGTTGGGCCTTCCAACTACGCCACACCCACAACCGTACAGTATCGGGTGGCTTCACGAAGGACGAGATCTCAAAGTTCACCAGCAGTGTCGCCTTCCCTACAGCATCAAGCCCTTCACAGATGAGGTATTGTGTGATGTTACACCTCTGGATGTTTGTGATGTACTATTAGGCCAGCCATACTTGTGGAGGCGACATGTTGTGTATGAGTCAAGGCCTTGCGCTGTCATTATTTCTTTGGATAATTCATTCTACAGGATACCAGAGGTAGCTCCACCTACCACCACCTCTTTGATCACTGCTAAGAAAGGCAGCAAGCTCATCTCACAGACTAGGAAATTTATTTTCTGTCTGGTTCGCTTCCAAAGTAAGGGGAAGATCGTTGCTACATCCATGACCCCCGCAAAGGGTTCCTCCACACAGCAGCAGCAACATAGGGATACAGTCATGACAGAACACAGGAACAACTTCTCCTTACCTAGAGGGGTACCACACAAGTTTCAGGTGGGCGAAAAAGTTTGGTTACATTTGTAGAGAGAACGCCTTACCAGAACCCATCAGAAACTCAGACCGCTTCGACATGGTCCTTACACCAGTAACAAGGTTGTGGGAAACAATGCTTTGAAGCACAACATTCCTCCATTCCTTCGCTTGCACCGATTGTTCAATGTGGACCATCGCCGACCATGCTTCCCACCATTTCTGGACACATCAGAGATTGCAGAACAGCTCACTGGAGACCCAGCTCAGCAGAAGCTTCCTCATCTCAAGGAGGAACTCAACGCAATGGGGACCATTGCTTCCTAAGGGGGGAGGAATGATCCAGGTGGATGTTGGTGGCCACCCACCTATCCCATTTGGACCCCCACAACTGTCTCTTTCAGTTTTTCAGTTTCCTTAATTATAGCGCAGTTTACTATTTTTAGCAGTTTTTCGGGTCCTAAACTTCCGAAGCCGTTTTGAGGCCCTAAACGATGTTTTGGTCTTTTTCGTCGTAGTCCTCGGAGAGATCTTTCCAACGGGCTATCATGCGTGTCAAATGGAGATCGTATGCCAAAGTTACGACCCCGGGAAGTTGATGTACCAATTTACCCAAACGGGGCCCATAGTTTGGCGTTTCATCTTCTAGGGTTAGGTTTTGGAATGTTAAGGGTTTTCCATTGTTTCTCAATAATAAATAGGCCTTCGAGCCTCATTGTAAACATAGTTCAAAACATTTCAGAGGCATGTAGCCGACACATCTCTTCTCAGAGATAAGCTACCATCGCCCTAGCTGGGTTATTTCTATTTGTAAGCATATTTCAGTATTCTCCATTAATGAAATGAAGTATTATTTCCGTTGCATCTCTGTTTTTATGGTTATCGCATCTCTGTATTTATGGTTATCTCTGTAATCTATTGCGTTCCTGCTTAAATCTGGATCATCCACACCTCGAAGATCGAATCTTCCTATCCAAGATGATATCTTCTTGCAACTCATTCATATACTCAGGTGCCAAATCATCAATAGTCGGAATCTGTGTATCTTCCTCGGGATCCATGATCATCGGAGGTTCATACAATTTTAGATTTTCCACATTTACAACTAAGTAAATTCGCATGTAAGGAGGTAAATTTAATCGAAATGCATTATTTCCAATCTTTTCCATAATCTTGAAAGGGCCATACCTGATAGGTTTCAGTTTCTTACCTTCTCCTTTCAACCTATCTTTACTGATATACAACCATACCTAATCGCCGACCTAAAAATGATGATCGACTCGATGCTTGTCATGGCACATTTTATACTTGGCCTGACTCTTCTCTAACTGATCCTGCACTGCTGCATGTATCTGTTGAATGAACTTAACTGCTTTGTTCGCATCATCATGTTCACCCACTTTATCCTCTTCACCGAACATGAAATCCATCGGTGACTTCGGTAGATACCCAAAACATGTTTCGAATGGCGATCAATTAGTTGACGAATGTAAGGCTCGATTGTAAGCATGTTGCACATAAGGTAAAGATTCATCCCACAACTTAGGATGTTTACTGCAATAACCTCAGAGAATATGTATGACTGTCCTGTTCACCACTTCGGTCTGTCCGTCGGTTTGTGGATGAAAAGTTGTGCTCTTTTTCAGCTTTGTGTCCATGAGTTCCCATAAAGTGGACCAAAATTCTCCTACAAAACGAGTGTCTTGATCAGAAATAATGGAAGTAGGTAACCCAAAATGAACCCATACCTGATCGAAGAACATCTTTGCAGTCTATTCAGTTGTCACTTGCTTTTTGCATGGAACAAGAATGCACATCTTGCTGAATCTGTCAACCACAACATACATGTAATCATGCCCTCTCTTGGACATAGGAAGCCCTCCAACAAAATCCATGGAAATATTGTCCCATGGTCGCAAAGGAACTGGAAGTGGCATGTACAAACCAATATTTCGATTGCTTGGTTTGTTGGTTGAACACATCACACATCCTTTAATGTATTTAGCAACAGTTTCATACATACGAGGCCAATAACAATACCTTTGAACTTGTGCCATTGTTTTGCTTACTCCAAAATGTCCTGAAATGCGAGAAGAATGTGCTTCCCGGACAACATGCGCTCTTTCTGTCTGTAGTATGCATAACTTACCCAGATGATATAATAACCTGTCATGAACATGATAATTGATTTCTTCCACCTGAGCACCATGAGTTAGTGATTCATAAATATCTTTGAAATCATCATCCTTACTATATTTTTCTATATAACTTTCATGCTTTAAAGAAATATTATGCAGCACTACTGAAGCATTCAAATATGGTCTAGACAACATATCAGCTACTTTGTTTGTGACACCTTTCTTGTACTTAATTACTAAGTGAAATTGCTGAAGAAATCCCATCCATTTGTAATGACGATATTGTTGCAACTTAGTTTGAGACTGAAGGTACTGAAGCGGCTGATGATCTGTGTGAATCACTATTTCCTTACCCATTAAATAATGTTTCCACTTCTTAACACTTTCAACCAAAGCAAACATTTCTTTATCATATGTCGGATAATTCATTACTGCCTTAGAAAAAGTTTCTGAATGAAAACAAATTGGTTTCCCTTTTTGAAGTAAGACTGCACCCATTGCATAACCACTAGCATCTGTTTCAATTTCGAATGGTTGTTGAATATCTGGTAAAGCTAAGATTGGTGTTGTGACTATTTTCTACTTAAGTGTATCAAAATCTTTTTGTTGTTTATCTCCCCACTAGAGCATGTAATGGTGAAGCAATCAAAGAAAATTGAGCAATAAATTTTCTCCAATATTGAATTGCACCTATAGAACTTCTAACTTCAGTCACATTCTGTGGTCTTGGCCACTTAACAATCACATCAATTTTAGCTGGATCTATTTTTAAACTTCCACCTCCAACTTTCTAACCAAGATAATTCAGTGAAGTTTTCCCAAACTCACATTTGGAAAGTTTAAGGTACAACTTTTCTTTGTGCAATACTTTGAAAACCTGCTTAACATGCCTAACATGCTCTTCCATACTGGAACTGAAAATCAGAATGTCATCTAAGTAGATTATGACACAATTATCAATGTATGGGTGGAAAACATCATTCATAACCTGCATGAAAGTTGTTGGTGCATTACACAAACCAAAAGGCATTACTAACCATTCAAATAGTCCCTGTCTAGTTCTGGATGCAGTCTTCCAGATGTCATTTTCTGCTATGCAGATTTGATGATACCCACTTCTTAAATCTAACTTAGTGAAATAGACAACATTTTTCAGTTGATCAAGTAAATCATCTATCCTGGGAAGAGGATACCTGTTTTTGATTGTTATCTTGTTTAAGGCCCTGAAGTCGACACACATTCTCCATGTCCCGTCTTTCTTAGGAACCAAAATTATGGGTGAGCCACATGGAGATGAACTAGGTCAAATAAAACCTTTTTCAATTAATTCTTGGATTTGTTTCTTTATTTCTTCGTTCTATATAACTGATAGGCGATACATTCCGATATTAGGAAGAGGGGCATCAGACATTAATTGTATTTCATGTTGTATTTCTCTTTTAGGAGGAAGATTTTGGTTCCTTAAATAGATTTTGAAAAGAATCTACCACTTTAACCAATCTATCTTTGAACTAAGATTCACAACTTGAAAAAACATCTCGTTGATCCTTATGTTGTTATTTTACAACCATAAGTACATATCTCTTACTTGAACTTATTAATCACTTCATCTGATTAACTGAAACTAAATCCAAGTGTGATTTAAGTTTATGTGCCCTGACAATAAATTCAATCCCATCTTTCTTAAGATGATATTTATGCTCTTTCCTATAAAACATTGCATCACGATCATAGAGATAAGGACTTCCTAGTACTACTCCACATATGTCTACTGGAATCACATCTAAATCCACTTCATCAATGTAATTAGTTGTTATGGCAAATTTTAACCGACACTGCTTTGTGACATTAATCTGAGTCTCTTTATTTAGCCAACCTAGTGGGTATGGTCTTGGATGATTATGTGTCTCCAAACCCAATTTCTTAACTAAATCTTCAGATATTAAATTTGCCTGTGATCCACTGTCAAATAATGTATCTATGTTTGTGTTCTTAGAAGTTATCCTTATGTGAAATAGTTCAACCCTTTTATCCTCCATTAGATGATTTCAGTTTGAAGAAGGTGCAGAAGTGCTAGAACTTGAACCAATATCAGAAGTTTTACCTGTTGAAACCATTGCGGTTATTTTGCCTTGATCACCTGAGTCGGAGCCCAAATCTTTTTGGATTGTTGCATTGGCCTTCTTTTCACCTTTCTTCTTCTGGAAATTTTTGGTATGAGTTTTGGTTGAAGTTTCCAACATTTGGACTCATCATGTCCAATCCTATGGAAATGGATACAAGTAGTTCTTTCACCTTCCTTTTAAGCTGTCGCCGATCTCTTTCCCTTCAGATTGTCATTCCTCTTACTGTCTTTGGAATCCTTGATTTCCAATTGTTTGGATGGTTTCTATTAAAACTTGAATGGTATGCCACGTGATTCAATATGTATGGCTTGAACCCACACTTCATCAAATTCATCCGGATTAAACATCAATAATGTATGTTGTAAATATGAATGTAAACTGCCGATGTATTTTAATAAAGTTTCACGTGTATCCAATGAATTACCAAGTGCCAATGCTTTCTTTCTAAACTCCTGAGTAAACTCCTTAACACTCTGCCCTTTACCTTGCCTCAAGTGTTGTCAATCAATAACATCTTGTTGCGTGTATCCTAAAGGATAGAATTGTATCCTAAGAACTTTTAAAAACTTAGACCATGAAGAGATGACTTTACCTTTCCGTTTACATCTATTTGAGTTTTAATTTCCTACTGGATTAAAGTTGTTCATCCCCATTCTAAGTGTAGCTAACTGAATTTTTGTTTTATCGTCAGAAATGTTCTGAATACGACAATACACTTCTAACTTCTTAATCCAGTTATCTAACTTTTCAGGATTCATTTCACCATCATAAATAGGTAACTCAAATTTTACATCAAGTTTCAAAAGAGATGTTTTCTTAGGTCTCTTTTCCGTTTCAGATTCTGAACTAGAAGAAGAAGAAGTAGAAGATGATGATGGAGATGATGGAGTTGTAGGAGGTTTATCAGCCTTGCATTTACTTTTGTCCTTCTTCGATGTCTTTGAAGAAGAAGCTGCAACTCTCGCCTTCTTATCTTCGTATAGTTCTCCCAACATCTGCTTCATACTCAAGAATGCTTGCTGAAATTGTTCCTCACTCATCTTAGTTTCAGGATTTTCACCTACATTAGATCCTGCCATGATCAACTTATGAGCGACTCTTCGCTTTCCAATCTCTAGATCAATCCCCTTGAGGATTCCTTCTCCATGTTGTGACTTCAACCTGGTTAACATTCACTGGAAAAATTCTACAAACACAACCTGCTCTTATACCAAATTATATGTTCTGAAATGATCATATGTTAAACTGAAGTAGAATTGATTAATGCCATCAGTGAACCGAATGTTAACTTAAAGTGCTTTAACCGTGAGAACTGTTTGAAAGGGAAGACTTTATGACAGATGAGAAACATAAGCAAGATGTAATATGAAGTGAAAAATAGCAAAAACACAGCGATACCAGATAGCGAGATTGATTATGGAGTTCGTCCCTGATGGACTACATCTCTGGGTCCTTTTTCAAGATGGGTGACTGCTTTATTAGGATTAAATCCGAGGAGGTTGATTACACAACAAATTAACTAGACTGATTATGCACGTGGGCACTTTTGGTCACTATCACAAGAAATCTCTTGGAATTAGCTTTCCAACGCCTATCACGGTTCCCAATTCCGACTCCCGATGTTCCTGTTACACTGAAAACAAAACTGCCTATAACCTCTAGAATCTGTATACAAAACTCTAAACCCACTCTAATCCTTCAATGAACGAATTGTGGATTTATAATGCTTTAGATGCATTCTCACTTCTTCTATCATGGATTGGCGTGAACTGCTTCTAATTTGGGTCACAAATTCTCGGTCTTACCACTAGTGGACACCTTAGGGTAAGGGTTCATGGTGGTTGAATTAATGTAGAACAAACTGTAACTAAAAAAACCCAAATCAGACTTTGGATTAGCGCTGAACTATTGGCGGTCAGGTAGAGGCACAGAGTAGTTGAACTATTAGCATGTGAATAGTTAGGGTCTAAGCACCGTCGGACATCTGGTGGCTATCCTTAATGGCGCGGTAATCACATTGCTCACATGGCACAACCTCGACTCGATGGTTCTATTCCCTGCACGGTTTAGCTACTGTGGTTACACTAGACTGTCCAGTTACTGCCCTTGTTGTTCACATGTCACAACCCCGACACGATTACAACTGATATTCGTTGCGGTCTAAACTGTGAACTCTGCCTGGTTAACGGTAACCCTTTGCATGCTCACATGTGCTTGTGCTTGCTGCGGTCTTCTTCCCGCACGGTTAGAGCTTTGTGGGTTTATTTACAATGTTTTTACAATGGTATGTGTTTTACAATGTTTTTCAATTGTTTTAACATGGATTGAGAGGGTTTTGTGTTAAGGTTTTAGTATTTAGGTTTGTTCCTTAGCTTTTTAGGGCTAGGTTTATCATGTCTTACTATAAGCCTTTAGACTTTTACATCATTTTGATAAGAAAACCCTTTTTACAACAAATTGTCACTATGTGACATCAAACCCCCACATGATGATTACCATAGACCACATAACTGAACCAAACATCACTGACGACAACTGAACGCTGCCCATGAACTGCACGCCGACGATGAACTAAACCTGTGCAATTGATCTAACAAGATCCCCATGGATCAATGGCTGAAGAAAATACTTGAAAAATTGCATGAGCAACAAGTGCATTCTACTCATCTTCTAGTTGACAACAATTATGTGATCAAGTTCACCAAGAATTCGAGACTCCATGATTGAACTAAACACATCAACACAAAGTATTATTTGATTTGATATTGCATAGAGGCCAAGACGATTCATTTAAGGCATTTTTCTACTAATAAAATAATTGCAGACATCTTCATCAAAGCACTTGAAATATAAAAATCTGAATTGATGTTTGAGCTTCAAAACACCCTTTCCACTTTAAAAAAATAATGTTAGACATAATTCTCTGAGATTTGTATCATTCAAATATAATTATAAAAAACATAAAAATGAAAAGACATTTGGAAAATGAAACACAACATCAATCAATTATATAAAATTAATTACAAACTAATTACACATTAATAAAACGAATCATTCACAAATTACTCTAACGCAATTAAATTTAACCACCTTGTAAAAACTTAAAATTAAAATTTCCAAACTCAAATATATTAATCACAACCTTTAATGTCATTTAATTAAAATAACCATGAATACGATCTTCATGTTACAAAATACGGTATTTCTTAATACTTAAGAATGATGGATAATGCCGGCTATGATACATGCATTTTTAGCTACAAAAGAATGGGACAAAAAGAGTGCAGGAAACAACACCCCACTCTATGGTAGTGCCTAACCCCACTTATTTCGAAATCTATCACCAAGAATCTCGACTTGACAGTTTAGGAGACTTTCAAGAAATTGATCTGAAAATCACTCGTAAGTGATTTTAGTTAATTAATTAAAGAATGAAGGTATTACAGACTCGTGTTGGTGTGTGTCTATGCTATCTTAGGCAACGGATTGATCAGATTACAAAATACACAAACACTGGAAAATGGAAAACAGTAAGAGAAACACAATAAACAAATACATGAACACAACAAATTAACAAGGAGTTCACCCAATCATCCTGGGTTACGTCTCCGGTCCAACTTTTAGTGGTGGCCTTTTCTTATTGTGTCTTTAAAGCAGAGTTTTTACAATGAGGAGCTCAATTTGGTCTCCTGAAATAGATGATGCTTAGTAGGGTGGTTCTTGGATTCCCCAAGCCACTAGAGTGCACACACTCTTTCTTCACCAAGTCTCAACCTCTCTGGTCTTTAATGGGATGAGTCCAATGTGGTGCTCAATTCCTGACAGATATTCTCACAGGGATTGTTTGAACCTCTCATGCTTGGTTCTGTCTACTCGATGCTGCCTTAACTCTGCAGGTCAGTGCGACTCTTTGTTTTCTGCTTCTTGCTTCACTGCCTCTTTCTCACTTGTCTTTGTTCTCCTCCTCTTTTGTTATGTTCTCTGTCTGTTCATGGCTTAAAGCCAATTTGTCTCATGACTGTTCGCTTCCTCTTCCGCCCCTTCGGATTGCCTGTTGTTGTTCGCTTGGAGTTCCTTGCCTTTGCGTCATCGCCAACGTCTCACAGGGAAGTGGCCACTTGTCCTCTCACGAACTGCGCCAGCTCTTCCTCAAACAGTTCGGTATTTTAGTTACACTGTGCAATGATTCATCTACCAACTCAACAGTCAAATCGGACTTCAAACTTTATGTGTTGTAGCTTATTTTCCCTTCAGATTCGGTTTCTCATCGGGCGCAATCTCCACCGTCAGATCTGGAGCCCCTAGATCCTATGGTGTTCGCTCTTATCGTGCGGTTTACTTGCTCGACCGTTAGCCCGCGATGAGAGGTGGTTTTCTCTTTCATCTGTTGGACACGCGTCGTGTAATGTATGGAATCACTTGTTCTCCTACTAAATCCGCTTACCGCACAACATGCCTCTGATATTCTGCCGGTTTTGGAGTGAGGGGCCCGCCTTTTGCTTTAGCGCTTTCCTTACAGTTTTCCGGCTTCCCATGCAACCGAGCGCTTCGGGGCTTTTCCTTCTCGAGGGGTTTTGCCCAGCGATGCATGATAAGCGCTAATCGCACATCAGAAACGACCTCCGTTTTCCGATCCGGACTTCCTAACTGCTAGTTTGCATCTTGCGCAGTCTCCATGGGCCTCGGTTAGCGCGCTTTGACCGAGGTCCTCGTCATTCCTTGCTGGCTACAAACTGCCACTGTCCAGAGGTCTTCCTGATAGCTCTTTGTTCACAAGTTTTGAAATCTGTCATGATTTTGATACAGTCATAACACTTTGAGAATTTTTTTATGGATCCAATTCGGATCAGAAATGCTTGCAAATGGTACTGGGCGAGCTCAACGTTGTATATTTATTAGATATTTTGACATTTTGGTTTTTGTCAAATTAGATGTTTAAGTGAATCCAATTGTAAAAAGTTCACAATTCAGAAAATGGTTAGAAAATCCACGAGAGAATGCGGGGATATGCATATATAAAGTTTCCTGGTCAAAGGTGTGAAATGTATAAATTCCACATATATATATATATATATATGGTCAATTAATGAATGCTTGTTGTTTAAGTAGAAATACAGAAACTGCTTCACTGGTTTTTCTTTGATCTCATTAGTCTTTATAGTCAGATTTTATCTCTTCACACTTCTTCATGCAAAACTGGATTTAAATCACAGAGAAAAGTAGAAGGGCTAAAACAACACTGGCCACGGGATATTTCCTGAAATCGTCCTGCTCCTTCTCTGGTCAAAGTGCCTATGGTCCCAGTTCATATTCGGTTACTCAAAGGTATATATATAACCAACTCGTCCTGTTCCTTCCCTGGTCAAAGTGCGTATGGTCCCAGTTCATATTCGGTTACTCAAAGGTGTATATATATATATATATATTCCAAAATAAAACCAAAAATATATATTCATTGCTATATCCAACAGGCTCAAGCAATTAATGGATGCTTGATGTTCAATTATAAATACAGAAACTGCTCCACTACTTTTTTCTTTTATCTCATCAGTCTTTATAGTCAGATTTTCTTCATACAAAACTTGATAAAAAGGAAGAAGGCTAAAAACAACACTGGTTTACTAAATATTTGTTCTATTAACATTATCAGAAATACATCAAGACAGAGGATTCAGTAATTATCTTCATCTACTACAAACACTTCCATCATACCTTCCTATATCCATAGTTCATTGAATACATATTGGAAGAAAACAGATCAGAATTGGGTTCTTACTGTTAGAAATCTGCAATTTCTAAATCTCAATGTGACCCGATTAAAGCATTAAAGCGTTAAAAGCGTTAAAAGCATTAAAGCATTAAAGCATTAAAGCGTTGAATTGGTATATGATAGACGTACCAGATTTAGTGTTAAATAATATAAAAAGGATTGGGTCCTCTCTCCCCCTGCCAAGAGTCGCATTCTTCTCCATTAAGAAGCGCATAAAGAAACAGGGCTAGAAAGAGAAACCGAATTCTGAGAAGAAGAGTAGGAGTCAGAAGAAAGTAGATGGCAGCCATTACATCTTCCGCTATTAATCAAGGTATGTCATCTTAAACAATAGATCATATTGAGTTTTGTTTGTGAAATATTCGGTATTGATGATCTTTGGGCTGTTAATTTGAATTGTTCATAATTAATCAAGAAAAATTTACATTTGGTATCAGAGCCACCAATCAATAACTGAATATTTCCTATGATTGCAATTGATATGTTCTGTGCTTTACTCATGATGTTAATCAAATCCTCCGCATGCCCACAATTTTCTGATCAAGTGATTTGCTTTCTTCGCGTATCTGCTTTAATTGATCCACCATCCACTGCTTTATTACTGAGTAAAATAATTCTGTCATTCCGTGATAAAATATAATAACGAATATGATACCGGCGATTGCTCATATCCGATTCGTTGGTGAAATGTAGAGCTTAGGAATTTTTTTGGTGGAATTTTGATTCATAATTCGATTCATAATTCTCCACGTATTCGCAACCTATTGCGATCAATTTAGTTTGAATATGCGGGCATGAATATTATCTCGAAAGTCTCTTTTAATAGAGGGATGAATCACTTTGTGCTTGTAGTATACCGGAATGCCGCCACTACGGTTGTGCTTGCTCCTTTCGCCTTCCTCATTGAAAGGAAAGTGCGAGCGAAACTCACTTTTCCCATATTCTGCCAGATTTTTGCATTGGGTTTGTTGGGGCCTGTAATCGACCAGAATTTTTACTTCGTGGGATTGAAATTGTTTTGCATAAAGTATGTGTTATAAATCATTTATGCACATGAGATTTATGATTTTGTTAATCACCAAAGTGGTCAAAATCAGAATAGTCATTTAGTGCATAAGTGACATAATGATTATTGATAGAAATTGCCAGTTATAATAATACCAATTAACACTGGCGTCACTAATGATAGAACCTGAGAGCTTACCCAAAGGAAAGTATTGTTCTATAACTAGTTGACATGATGAGGTTTAATAGATATTTTGATTAAATAAATATTGATCATCCAAAGATGTCAGTTCTATTTAATTGAATATATTTATTACCTACTTATGTTTTGGTATTTAATTATGTTAAGTATAAGATAGTATCTACCCAAAGGAGTGCTATATTATGCTATTATGTCTACATCTGAATCGCGTTAGTTATGAGCTTACAGTTATTTCATTTTTTTTAATTTGCAGGAGTTCCCATGAATACGCATGCTTCATCTGTTACATTGTTCACTGGTGTTAATTTTTCTGAATGGAGAGAACAAGTCAATTTCCATTTAGGTGTTCAGGATCTTGACTTGGCACTCCTTGAGGATAAACCTGCTGCTCTTACAAAAGATAGTACTGAGGCAGAAAAATCACACCATAAAGCATGGGAACGCAGTAACAGATTGAGCCTTATGTTTATTAAGATGACTGTTGCTAACAACATCAAGTCAACAATTCCACAAACAGAAAGTGCTAAGGAATATATGCAGTCTGTGGAAGAACGTTTTCATTCAGCTGACAAGTCACTCGCTGGTACTCTTATGGCAGAACTCACGACCATGAAGTTTGATGGGTCGCGAACTATGCAAGAGCACATTATAGAGATGACTAATCTTGCAGCAAGGTTAAACTCCCTGGGACTTATAGTAGAAGATTCTTTTCTTGTCCAGTTCATCCTGAACTCGCTACCTTCTGAATATGGACCTTTTCAGATTAACTATAACACTATAAAGGATAAGTGGAATGTTAATGAATTGGCCAGTAGACTTGTTCAGGAAGAAGGACGTTTGAAAAATCAAGTGAATCACTCAGTAAGTTTTGTGGGTAATAAAGCTGGTAAAGAAAAGAAAGGAAAATCAAGTCATTTCAAGAAGAAAAAGGCACCTGCTAAGAATGGGCAGGATAAGGAAAAGAAGGAACTAAAGGATGTTCAATGTCATTTCTGTAAAAAGAAAGGACATTATCAAAGTGACTGTCCGAAAAGGAAAGCTTAGTTCGAAAAGAAAGGTAATTATCTATCTTTCGTATGTTTTGAATCAAATTTAGTTGAAGTTCCCATTAATACATGGTGGCTTGATACTGGTGCTACAACTCATGTTTCCAATAATATGCAGGGATTTCTTATGATCCGAACCATAAATCCAAATGAAGATCGTTTTCTCTTTATGGGAAACGGAAAGAAATCTTCAATTGAAGGCATTGGGACTTATCGTCTAATTCTAGAAAGTGGATATGTATTAGACTTATACAGTACCCTTTATGTACCTTCATTATCTAGAAACCTTATTTCCGTAAGTAAGTTGGATAATTCTGGTTTTAGATGTATGATTGGATCTGGCTGTTTTGATTTATATAAGAATACTGATAATGTTGGTTCTGGTATTCTAATTGATGGTTTATATAAATTGAAACTGAATGACACTTATGTGAATTCCTTGTTGAATGTAGTAAATAATGTTGGATGTAAACGTAGCATGGTGAATGAAAATTCTGCTTTCTTGTGGCATAAAAGACTAGGTCATATATCCAAAGAAAGAATGATGAGACTAGTAAGTAATGAAATTTTGTCAAATTTGGACTTTAGTGATCTAGAATTATGTGTGGATTGTATTAAAGGTAAACAAACCAAACATAATAAGAAAGGAGCCACCAGAAGCAGCCAGCTTCTTGAAATAATACACACTGATATTTGCGGACCTATGGACACTCCAGCCTTTAATGGAGAAAAGTATTTCATCACTTTTATTGACGATTTTTCCCGTTATGGTTATGTCTATTTGCTTCATGAAAAATCTCAATCTGTGAATGTCCTTGAGACGTTTGTAAAGGAAGTTGAGAGGCAATTAGATAAAAAGGTGAAAATCATAAGGTCTGATAGAGGTGGTGAATATTATGGTAAATATAATGAGTCAGGCCAGTGTCCAGGTCCATTTGCAAAATTCCTCGAAAGTCATGGCATATGTGCGCAATACACAATGCCAGGTACACCACAGCAAAATGGTGTAGCAGACAGGCGCAATAGGACGTTAATGGATATGATTAGGAGTATGATGTCAGATTCTACACTACCTAAGAATTTGTGGTCGTATGCTCTCAAAACCGCTAATTATTTGTTGAATAGGGTTCCTAGTAAAGCTGTTCAAAAGACTCCTTTTGAGTTATGGACTAACAGGAAACCTAGCTTAAGACACCTGCATGTTTGGGGTTGTCCAGCGGAAGCGAGAATTTATAATCCACATGAAAAGAAATTAGATTCTCGAACGATCAGTGGGTATTTTTTAGGTTACCCTGAGAAATCTAAAGGGTACGTGTTTTACTGTCCTAATCATAGTCCAAGAATTGTAGAAACTGGTAATGCAAGGTTCATTGAGAATGGTGAAGTCAGTGGGAGTACTCGAAGAGAAATAGTAGAAATAAAGGAAACAAGGGTAAATGTTACATTGCCTAGAATAGTTCCTCCATCTACTATTACTCCAAATGTTGTTCCAGCTGTTGTAGAACAGCATGATGATAATGAACAACATATAAATGAAGAAGTACTTCCTGAAGGAAATGACTGACATAATGCTGATATGCATGAACCACAACAAGTAGCATTAAGAAGACCTCAAAGAAATCGTAGGTCAGCTATTTCTGATGATTATGTGGTTTATATGCAAGAATCAGATTATGATATTGGAATCAATAAGGATCCAGTTTCGTTTTCACATGCTGTAGAAAGTAAAGAGTCAAAGGAATGGATTAATGCCATGAAAGAAGAACTGAAATCCATGCAACAGAATGAAGTTTGGGATCTCGTTGAGTTACCACATGGCTGTAAAAGAGTCGGATGCAAATGGGTTTTTAAAACCAAACACGACTCTAGTGGTAATATCGAACGGTATAAAGCTAGACTTGTTGCTAAGGGTTACACTCAGAAAGATGGTGTTGATTACAAGGAGACATTTTCTCCTGTTTCGAAAAAGGACTCACTAAGAATAATAATGGCATTAGTAGCTCATTATGATTTGGAGTTGCATCAAATGGATGTGAAAACAGCCTTTCTGAATGGAGATCTTGATGAGGATGTTTACATGGATCAACCTGAGGGTTTTTCTATAGAAGGTAAAGAACAATTGGTGTGTAAACTTAAGAAGTCAATATATGGGCTTAAACAAGCATCCCGGCAATGGTATATTAAGTTCAATACCATTATTACATCCTTTGGTTTTAAGGAAAATACGGTTGATCACTGTATATACCAAAAGATCAGTGGGAGCAAGTTTATTTATCTGGTCCTTTATGTTGATGACATCTTGCTTGCTGCAAATAATTTAAGTATATTGCATGAGACTAAGGAATTTCTCTCAACGAACTTTGAAATGAAAGATATGGGAGAGGCATCCTATGTGATTGGAATAGAAATATTCCGTGATCGATCACAAGGAATATTCGGATTGTCTCAGAAAGGATATGTCGAAAGGATTTTAGAGAGATTTGGAATGAGTAAATGTTCACCTGGGACAGTTCCTGTACAGAAAGGTGATAAATTCAGTCTCATGCAATGTCCTAAGAATGATGTTGAACGAAAGGAAATGGAATCAATTCCATATGCATCTGTTGTTGGTAGCCTGATATATGCTCAAACCTGTACTAGACCGGATATCAGCTTTGCGGTCGGTATGTTAGGGAGGTATCAAAGTAATCCAGGAAGGGAACATTGGCAAGCTGCAAAGAAAGTTTTGAGGTACTTACAAGGCACGAAAGATTACATGCTCATGTATAGAAGATCCAATGAATCGGAGGTGATCGGATATAGCGATTCAGATTTTGCTGGATGCATCGATACTAGAAAATCGACTTTTGGTTACCTGTTTATGTTTGCTCAAGGTGCCATATCATGGAAAAGTGCGAAATAGACTATCGTTGCTTCATCCACTATGGAGGCAGAATTTGTGGCATGTTTTGAAGCCACAATTCATGCATTATGGTTGCGGAAGTTTATTTCAGGACTTGCGGTTGTCGACACCATTAGCAAGCCGCTGAAAATTTATTGTGATAACTCTGCAGCAGTATTTTTCTCAAAGAACGACAAGTACTCTAAAGGTGCCAAACACATAGATCTGAAGTATCTTGTTGTGAAAGATGAGGTTCAGAAACCAAGAGTGTCAATCATGCACATGAGGACAGAACTTATGATTGCAGACCTTTTGACGAAAGGGTTACAACCAAGACAATTTAAGGAACATGTTCAAAGAATGGGTCTTGGTTGTATTAATAATAATTGATGTGTGACATTCTGAGCTCTTTTATGTGTTTCTGATATACAATTATGTGTCTCTTGTTTTAATATAGTAGTACGTATTTTATGTAATTTTAAACAAGAAAGAGTCTTATAAAGATATTATGTTTAATCATTATGATATAAGACATTATGTGGACCATTATGCTGTTTTATATAAATTATGAGTATGAATTGATGGTTTGCTGGTATTGTAGTATATGGAAGGAAATGCATTGAATTAATAGTGCACAACCGCCATAACTCTCAGCAATTTATCATAGTATGATGTTCAACACTTAATATTATGAATAGTCGGGTCAAGTGGGAGAATGTTAGAAATTTGCAGTTTCTAAATCTTAATGTGACCCGATTAAAGCATTAAAGCGTTAAAAGCGTTAAAAGCATTAAAGCATTAAAGCGTTGAATTGGTATATGATGGACGTACCAGATTTAGTGTTAAATAATATAAAAAGGATTGGGTCCTCTCTCCCCCTGCCAAGAGTCGCATTCTTCTCCATCAATAAGCGCATAAAGAAACAGGGCTAGAAAGAGAAACCGAATTCTGAGAAGAAGAGTAGGAGTCAGAAGAAAGTAGATGGCAGCCATTACATCTTCCGTTGTTAATCAAGGTATGTCATCTTAAACAATAGATCATATTGAATTTTGTTTGTGAAATATTCGGTATTGATGATCTTTGGGCTGTTAATTTGAATTGTTCATAATTAATCAAGAAAAATTTACAATTACCTCTCTTTTCTATTTAATAACGAAACAAGAGCTAAAGTTTTAACTCTGGAATTTACATAGTATCCGATTACTTGTATAAACTGATTATTATTTTATATATAGTATCCTATTACTTAAATTATGGATTTAAACTTCATTTATTTATAAATAACCTTACACAGGGTGATCCTCGGCTGTAGTATGCAGTTGGCTTCTCTCTGCGCTACCAGAAACAAGTTCAGCTTCAGATGTCTTTGATGGCAACATCTCATACATCCTTGATCCAGGGACTGTTATCTTACTTGATATCAATCTCAATGCCTGACTCAGCGCCTGCTTATTCCATCTTTGCTGGATGACAATCACAATTGCAAGCACCACAGCAGTCACCGGAATAGCAATATCTCCAAACTTAGAATAGAAATCTGAGCTAGGATCTGCAAAGGAAGATTTGAAAACTGGACTTGCAAATTCATATCCATCTGCAAAGTAAGGATTGAAAACTGGAGGTCTGAAGTAATCATAGATGTGAGGAAGGAGCCGCAAAACAGTGATACCAATGTAATAAATTTTCCTAAGTGGTTTTCGTTCAAAATGCCAAAGAGTATTACCCACAATTTGAGGAAGCAGGAAGAAATCCTGTACCAGACCCACATACTCGTGAAGCTCAGTCTCCCAGTCCAGTTGGTTGTGCGCATGACGTGCTGAATACAGATACGCCGAGGACTGAATTGAGCGGCTACTGGTCTTCATATTATGAACAATCAGCACGATCAAAAAACCCATAGCATGCATAGCAAAGGAAATAGCAAGCACTCGTTTATCACTTGGGATTCTCCATGGCTCTAAAGGACTCCTTGTCAGCAAGTGAAAACGAGATTTCCAAACCTTTTGGAACAGTCTAAGTGTGAATAGACATGCAATCGACAGTAGCAGTTTAACCATGGACTCAATCTTGTCAGACCCTCGGCTCTGAACCGAATAGACAATAAAATTGTCCTGGGGTTGAGATTTCATACTTTGAAACAAGGCATCTGCACTTGTTATGAGAGGAATACTATATCCGATGGCTTGAAGTCCCATCATGACAAGAGAGATGTATGGAGCGACTTCTGTATTCTGTTGACTGTACAATAATTGGCTGAGAATGCACCCAATCATCAGTGATGTTGTCAATATACTCAACACCCCTTCGACAGTTTTGCGAGAGATATTGTCTTCACTCTGCCTCCAATATAGAATGGGAAGAGTCTTGATTTTGATCTGCTTGAAAAAATGTGGGTCGTCATCAGGTCGTTGGCTTTTCACCGAAATCTTCACGGTCGGATTTCTGAACCACCTGGCATTTGTAGGTGGATATTCCATTTTCACTTCAATGAGACAATCAAAACCATCCTGCAGATCCCCTGTTTCATGCAGAAATTTCCATGGAGCTCAAACATCTCTGCATCCTGTAAGGTACAGTATACCCACGCACAATGTCATCATTTTCCATGTACAATGTGATTTCCACGCACAATTTGATCATTTTCCATGTACAATGTGATTTGTTTGTGATAGTCAATTTTTTTTTTTCCATACCCATCAACATTTTGTAATAAAATAATTGAAACAGGCATAGATCAAATTCAAATTTGAAATTCCTACCCTGCCAGTGATATCCTCACCGAACGGTATTTGTTTTCCGGCGGTATGTTATTGGTGTCTTCTCCAAATTGTTCTCCGGATAGCACGTTGTCAACGAAAACGCCGTTACATGCTACGACACCGGCCTATCTCCGTAGAAGCCGTCGGGCATGGCTACGTCTTACCAGAATTTAACAAGACCTTTTGGGTAGAATTGTTTGGTCCATTTTTAATATTGGGAAAATTGTAATTTAAAGTTATTAGTGTTTTTACATTAACGTGTTTTAAAACATTTTTTTTTTTAATATTAAATTTTAATTTTATATTTAAAAATATAATATTAGAATTTCTGAAAATTAAATGGTACGAAAATATTTTCATTTAATTAAAAAAAGTTATTTATAAATTATAAAAAATTGTTGGAAACACATAAGATACAAAGCATAAATAATTCACACATAAAACATGAGAGGTAGCTTTTCTATTGATCGCACAATGTTTACAATGAACCAGGGGAAAGGTACTTAACCTTTTCCAATTAGCCACTTGTCTAAAATATATTGACATGCAACCACACACTAAAAGTCATCTATCATTTAACTGGACTTGACTCAACACTCAAATACTCAACGCTCAATCACTGACTCTCTATGTTTAGCCAACTCATACAAGAATAATTATCTACCTGTAAGCAGATCACTTACAAGGTGAATTATAAATCAATTGAAAGGTGAGTTGTGAGATATGGAATTAACTTACCAGGTGAGTTATAAATCAATTGAAAAGTGAGTTATAAGGTGGATTGTGAGATATGGAATTATTATATAATTGATGGCTTTACTTTTCTAGTTTTAATTTGATGAAAACTATATAAAAAAAAATAACGAGTGGGAAAATCTATCATAATTCAGTGGTTAGATCAGCACTGAAGACAACTATGTGAGATGGCTCTGGCCCTTGGGTTAACATGTTTCCTTAACTCCTAAAAATACAAGCTCTTAGCCAAAAAAAAACAGCTTTAAGACATACTCCAGGCCCAATAAAAATTATAATTTTAACCCTTATAAATTATTACTTTTAATCGATTTTAAAATTTTGAATTTAAGTAAATATTATTAATTTTAATAAATTAAAAAAACTAATGATTCAAATTAGTTTGGATTATTTACATCCATGTACCCAACAAAAATCATGTCAACTAAAATATATGGTTGACGAGTGTGGGCACTCCGTAGATGCGTTCAGGGACCATTTGTCTGTGAGATGGAGACCAAGTTTACTATGATCACTAATCAAGTAAATATATGAATATACGTGGAAGTTTACTTCCGTCCTCAACACGTGGATGCATAATCATTAGTAGATGTGAAGACTAGTTTAAATTGAATCTCTGCCATGAATTAAAAGTAAACATGTGGCCAACGTAGAGTTTTAGAGTTTTCTTCGTTGCATTACACATAGGTTTGGGTTATTATATTTTTGTTTGAACATTATTTTTTGAGTTATTGTATCTCTTTTTGCAGAGAGTATTTTCATTCTTATTAGTTAAATTAAGTTTCTAGTTTTTTTTAAATGCAATTTTCTATAAATCGATCTTTTGTTTTTTAAGAATGTATATATAATTTTTTATTTATAATTATGTCATAAGGTGTTTCTCTTTGAAATAAACTTCCCAAAATGCCTTTTTTGTCCTAATAGTAGCCCTTGGATCTATTGTTAGACGATTGAACAGAAAACAAAAATCAGCCATCTAATTTAATAAAAAATGTAATAAAACATTAAAAAACCTTAAAAAAAGTTAACGTATTAGTTATTAGTTAATATATCACCTACCGAATGAACCCGTCTTGCGCGCGGATATCTGCGTTTGATGTAGAGGAGGGCGGGGGTGTTGAGGAGGGCGAAGTTGCTGCAGAGGAGGGCGGGGCACCTGCAGAGAAGGGAGAAGGGTTTGGATGAGGGTTTGCACATTACTAAGTTTCGGGCTGGAATCGTCCCTATTCAATACAAAAGGCTTGTGGATTTTGTCTGTATCTGCTAGCTTTAACGTTGTTTAGAGTTTCTTGATGTGGGTTTCTAAATATACCCTTGGAGTCTAGTCAAACAGAAGAGTATTTGGGGCTTTCGTTATTAATACACTAGATATGCCCATCTCAGAATAATTGTCCTTGGGCCATTTACCTTTTTTTTCTTAATATTTTAACTTATCCATGTTGATTATAGTCTGCAGATAGAACTTTGGATGCACCAGACCTTGTGAATGATTATTACTTGAACCTACTGGAATGGAACAATGTGTTGTCCATAGCCCTTGGCAATACTGTATACATGTAGGATGCTTCAAATAGTTCTATATCGGAGCTTCTGATTGCAGACGATGAAGAAGGCCCTGTTACTAGTGTTAGCTGGGCACCTGATGGGAGGCACATTGCCATTGGGTTGAATAATTATGTTATACAACTATGGGACTCTTCAAGGTTTTTTCATTCCAATGTAATGGCAATCTCCAAATTTTGACATGGATAAAATTGCAGTTAAGAGCATTGAAAGGTCATCATGCACGTGTTGGTGCCCTTGCTTGGAATGGTCCTATTCTTACAACAGGAGGACGGGATGGGATCATAATCAATCATGATGTTCGTATGCGAGAGCACATTGTTCAAACATACAGAGGGCATGACCAGGAGGTTTGTGGATTGAAATGGTCTCTTTCTGGCCAACAACTTGCAAGTGGGGGGAATGACAATCTACTGTACATTTGGGATCAGAGCATGGCATCCCATAATTCTACCTCTCAATATCTCCACCGCTTAGATGAACACTGTGCAACAGTCAAAGCCTTAGCATGATGCCCCTTCCAAAGCAATCTTTTAGCATCTGGTGGAGGGAGTGCAGACAGGTCTATAAAGTTTTGGAATACTCACACAGGTGCCTGCTTAAATACCGTAGACACTCATTCCCAAGTTTGTTCATTACTCTGGAATAGGCATGAACGTGAGTTACTGAGTTCACATGGATTTAGTCAGAACCAGTTAACCTTATGGAAGTACCCATCTATGGTGAAGATTATTGAACTTACAGGTCATACTTCTCGATTTCTTCATCTGGCACAGGTATGGAAATTGATTTATTTTTGTGAGTACTTATGCATTCATCTTTCGTTTTATGAATGGATTTGTCCTCATGATCCTTCTTATGCATTACCTCTTCAGAGCCCTGATTGGTACACAGTTGCATCAGCAGCAGCAGATGAAACACTCAGGTTTTGGCAAGTATTTGGAGTTCCTGATAACTCAAAAAGGGCGAAGGGTAAAGATGAAAATGGGGCTTTCAGCAAGTGTCATACTTACATCCGCTAATAAGCATCTTTCTGTATTTATGAAATGAGGATGTTTAACTCAAGGTAGTAATTAAATGTTCTTTTTTCTATTTCACATAGCTCTTCTACAGGCTGTTGGATTGCCACGGAGCATGTTCCACTTTCTTCAATGTAATATGCTACAGCTTCTTCTTTATTTCTTCTCATATACCATGAAATTTGAATTTATCTTTTGTGAAACCTGATGGAATAATGTTGCAATAGCTTTTTGAGACAAGAACCACTTCTTCAGCTGCATCGTAAAAATTAAAATGGTCTTGGCAAGTCTTTGGAGCCCCATATTCTTCAATGAAGGCTCTGAAAATGATACATTATAAGTGTCAGCAAGTATGTCATTCACATCAACAAAGAAACCTCCACGCCTTCTCCACTCATGGAATGATTCACATTCTACAAAAAGCCTTCACGCCTCTACTCAATCTTATAGGTAATTCTTGAATGATTTATCTTCTTCATTTTGCTATGACGCACTTATTATGTAATTTCTTACCTGAGATAAATTCTATATCTATATTGCTATAGAATTTTAGTTCTGTATCTATATTTCTATCTCATTTGTATATTTTTTTTGTAATGTTTTACATTGTACCGTAGTTCAGTTCCTTAGGCTTGCAAAATTCATCTCTCACATATATTCATTCAAGAGATTGGTAAAGCATTTTTTAATAGACATTAATCAGAAAAATAGTCACATACATAGGTGCTTGAAACTTGAAAGAACTCCATGAATTACCCTGACTTGTGGCTACAACTCTCAACCTTACAAAAATATTGACTGCGACAGAAGAATTGAAAAACTGACTAAAGACCTCCATGCATACCAGGTATTGATGATGTAGCCATGAATGAGTAGACACTAAATTGAGAGCTTCTAATGTGATGCTAGGACAAGCTATATTCATCATCATTTACTGTGCCCCTATTGCAAGATCCTGTCTCATGGAACTGTTGGTTTGATCAGTTATCTTTGTCCTCTGACACCTTACATATTTTGAATGTTTGTTAAAGTTGTTCATGCTCATTGGTTCTATGATCTATCATATCATTCCTCCCATTTGCTGGTATCTGTTATTGGTCTGTTGGACTGATCAACCATATTTATCTTTTTTTATTAAAACAACCATATTTATCCTATATTCATCTGCTTCCCAAATTAGTTTAAGTTGTGGATTTTTTGTTTTGTCTGATTTCCATCCGGTGACTGTGCTTTGATTTGAAACTTCGTTGTTTGTGTTAATTGTTGTGACTGCTTTCTCTGGGACCCTTGTCAGATTTTGGCCTCTCATACTGTCTGCCCCACTAATTGATATTTTTGCTGGTACTAAAATTTAACATACCCACATGTGTTTTCCAATACCTTTCTTTATGCCAAATAGTGTGGGTTTCAGTGCCAATAAAGTAGATTAAGTTCCATCATGGTTTCATCTATTTATTGCCACTTTCCAGTACATTTTGGTAATGAATTCATTTATTGATGAGTAAGAAATAACCAGATGAAAACCTTGTTTTCCCTATTCCTAAAGTTCTAAGGTAATTGAAAGGAGATACTTGTCAGGTTCCTTAAATTTAATGTGGCAACATTTAGTCACTTAGTTTTATTCAGAGTTTGCAGATGATCTGTAATTTATTATGCATGGCTGATTGGTACTTAGCAAGTTAGCACTGCATTTGCCATATGTCTAACAAATGATTTTTGAAATTTTCATCCTTTTATTCAACAATAAAGGGGATAATGAGGTATCAACAATGAATTCTGTTAAGGATCAATGGAAATCATTAAGATGAAATTCTAGTTTTGCCTCTTTTTAAAGGTACCTTCTTAGGCTATTTAAATGATATACTGTCAGTTATTTTAAGCTAATGTAGCAGAATTCAGTTAATCACAGAGGTTGAGTTTTCATCTACTGTCTAATTTGTTATGCATGGTTATCTAATACTTAAGACTGCCATTTAATATGTGGCTAGTGCTGATGAATTGCTTTTATTACTCAGTAATAATTGTTTTATTGCAGTGCGTCCTTCTGAATCAAAATCCTAGGCAAGGCATAAGGAACATGGGATATTCATCATCATTTGTTGTGCCCCTGTTGCAAGATCCTGTCTCATGGAACTGTTGGTCTGATCAGTTATCTTTGTCCTCTGACACCTTACATATTTTGAATGTTTGTTAAAGTTGTTCATGCTCATTGGTTCTATGATCTATCATATCATTCCTCCCATTTACTGGTATCTGTTATTGGTTTGTTGGACTGATCAACCATATTTATCTTTTTTACTAAAACAACCATATTTATCTTATATTCATCTGCTTCCCAAATTAGTTTAAGTTGTGGCTTTTTTGTTTTCTCTGATTTCCATCTGGTGCCTATGCTTTGATTTGAAACTTCGTTGTTTGTGTTAATTGTTGTGACTGCTTTCTCTGGGACCCTTGTCAGATTTTGGCCTCTCATACTGTCTACCCCACTAATTGATATTTTTGCTGGTACTAAAATTTAACATACCCAAATGTGTTTTCCAATACCTTTCTTTATGCCAAATAGTGTGGGTTTCAGTGCCAATAAAGTAGATTAAGTTCCATCATGGTTTCATCTATTTATTACCACTTTCCAGTACATTTTGGTAATGAATTCATTTATTGATGAGTAAGAAATAACCAGATGAAAACCTTGCTTTCCCTATTCGTAAATTTCTAAGGTAATTGAAAGGAGATACTTGTCAAGTTTCTTAAATTTAATGTGGCAGCATTTAGTCACTTAGTTTTATTCAGAGTTTGCAGATGATCTGTAATTTATTATGCATCGCTGATTGGTGCTTAGCAAGTTAGCACTGTATTTTCCATATGTCTAACAAATGATTTTTGAAATTTTCATCCTTTTAGTCAACAATAAAGGGGATAATGAGGTATCAACAATGAATTCTGTTAAGGATCAATGGAAATCATTAAGATGAAATTCTAGTTTTGCCTATTTTTAAAGGTACCTCCTTAGGCTATTAAATGATATACTGTCAGGTATTTTAAGCTAATGTAGCAAAATTCAGTTAATCACAGAGGCTGAGTTTTCAGCTACTGTCTAATTTGTTATGCATGGTTATCTGATACTTAAGACTGCCAATTAATATGTGTCTAATGTTGATGAATTGCTTCTATTACTTAGTAATAATTGTTTTATTACAGTGCATCCTTATGAATCAAAATCCTAGACAAGGCATAAGGAACATGGGATCGTGCCAACATTCTAAGATGCACATGGATGGATTCAAACTCTCAACAGAAGAATCATACAGAGAAGACTAGCATGGTCCCTCCATTGCATTTTGTATTATGGTGCGCTTGTTTTTTGGTTCTGTACTTAGCTAATCACACTACAATTTTGCAGCACATTTGACTTTTTAAGTAGCCCTTGTTGATACATCTATGTGTCATCTTTATATTATTTTATCATTTATGGCATGAGTTGCCTTGCAACTTCAAGTTCTTGTATTGCATTCTTCCGTCACTGTTACCTGATTGTAGCTCTTCATTTCTGGCATGAATGATCAATATTTATTGATGTCTATCACATTATTTTTCTCGGCATTTATAAATGCCAATAGTAGAGTGGACATTTTTCCACCCTTCAACTTGACTGTTGGAAATCAACTTGACGCTCTTCTACAATTAGTGTTTTAGAAATTGGCAATTACCAAGTGATCCATAAATGGTAGGTCTGCCTGTCTGTCTCACCAACATGGGTCCTTCTCTGTGGAATTAAAAATGTACGTCTTTGCAATCACTATAAAACTGAGTTCAAGCTTCTTCCAGATCATCCCGTGATGAATAGCTCTGTTCCAGATCTGGTTTCAAGGCTACTTTTATTTGTTTATGGATTGAAATTTAAGGAAAATATGGGTTTACTGTAGCATATGAATGGGATGCATCCAAGCATTGAAATTTCAGAAGTTGGGTTTATTGTGCATATGAAATGGCATGTGTTCATGCTTTTGAAATTTTACTCAGAGAAAAGAAAAGATGGATTTGGTATTGCACATGAATGAGATGTATTCTTCGTATATGCTTGGCCATCTATAGAGGTTTCTTGATTTTGGGTAATTAACTTAACCTCTTGATTTTGGGTAATTAACTTACTCTAAAATGAAATAAGACATTCAATGTGTTCCTCATCACCAACGTTGGTGGAGCAGGCGACGTTGATAGCTGTAATCCGGATTGCCTAAAAAATTTGCAAAATTTTCTTAAAATTATGCCAGAATTTCTATTATTTTCTGGGCGAAACCCTGGCCTCGTTAGACTACGACATTGTGGATATTACAAAGTGCACTTCTATGGCCTCTACTTTTTTATTTGGCTTGGGATTCTAAATCAAGTGTGCAATGGAGTTCTTCCAAAAGGGTTGGATTTTCCATTCCTGGATAGTTTAACATTGTGCTGAGTAAGTGTGCAATAGAGTTCTTCCAAAAGGGTTGGGTCATCCATTCTTGGATAGTTTAACATCGTGCCTAGTTCTCTCGAAGATTCAGATTTTAAAGGCAGGTTCTATTGTTTATCCAGTGCAGCTTCATAGTTTTAGTTCCGTTTCTAAGGTGTCTTTCCACCTAATTTTATAAGTTCAGACCATGCCATGCTTCCTCTTTCCTTTAGCTGTCAAGCCCTAGGCTTTGTGCTTTTCTTTGATTGCTTGAGCCTTGTCCTGAGTATAAGAGGGAAAACCTCTTTATATCTATTTGGCATGTACGAGAAAGGAAAATGTGTAGGGTCGGACACTTTCATCCTCAAAGGGTAGCAAAGATCTCCTCCAAAAGAGGAAGATATGAGGAGCAACCTACCAAGCAAGAGGAAGATATGAGGAGAAACCAAAGAAGCGAGTGGTAGACAGAATGGGCACCTTGCTCAAAACTGGAGGCAGAGTGGGAACCCAAAATAAAGAACAGGAGAATCCCCAATGTATCCCCCACAGACCCATTCCCCTGAAACTTAAAACAGAGAATTGGGACGTATTTTTACTAGGCTGCATTGGACTCTCATTCACATTCATGATGACCAAGCTAGCTAGTCTATACTTGGCTGAAAATGTGTTATGAGGCACAACACAAGCACACTGAATGGACCATCAATCCTGCAAATGAAATTTTGGAGAATGGAGCTCTAATGAAAGACTAGAAGGAAGAAGTGGAATTAAGGTTGTACAACTTGAGGAATCCCATCATGCGTGTATCCCACTGAGATGAGAAAGACAAAGAAGCCATCCTACAAATAGAGACAAAACAGAGTACATACATTGCAAACACAACACTGATAGAGAGAGAAGAATGAAGCAAAAAGGACCGAGGCAATGGGAAGGTTTTGCAGCCATTTAAGAAGGTTTTCTTATGTTATCAAAATATTTATCATGGGTTGCAAGATGGGGCCATCCAAGGTATTAAAATCTTAAAGGCTATCAATCTGATCTCTAGAAAGCAAATCAGTCCAACCATTAGGAGGCCAATTTTGTTACAGGGCAGAAATATATATTGGAGAAATTCATATCATGCCATTGTAAAGATGGCTAGAATATCATGCATAAAAGCTTTAAAAGCCACTTCCAAACCACAACAGGGGGATTGGCTCTAGCCACCCCAGTTTTGTAATAAATTTTTTAGATCAGTAATAAGTATTAAGAACATCTTTTAATTACCAAAATAAAACAAGTTCGTATCACTATTGATATCAAAGAACATTGTAGAGCAAGGCAACTTTGCAGAGAAAAATGTAGATCTAAATAAGAGAGAAATCATGTTTAAAATGTTAGAAGGTGGTGATGTGAAAGGAAAAGGAATGCATACCAGGCTTCACAGAACCCTCATGTCTGGCCTTGGTTCAAAGGCCATAGCACTGCCTTTCCATAAAGTGCAACAATGGAAATTACAATTTGAACTCCATATAATAAATTTCTTTTGTTGATTTCTAACAGGCAGGTGCTAAAAATGTTATCTCAGCGCTAGGCAAGGATGTGCCTATGTTTGTTGTTGGGGTTAATGAGCACCAATACAAATCTGATTTGAACATTGTTTCAAATGCAAGCTGTACTATACAGAACCCAACTGTGCCACAGTTGTGTAACAAAAATGCTTAGCCAGGTGGATGGGATTAAAACAAAATTGAAAAGGCCAACTCATGTTTGTTTTCACTTTCTTTGGAGAACAATCTATTCTATGATTTTTTTTGTGGTGCATGCAAAAATATTTGAAAGGCTATTAACATATCTAATTTTGTAAATTTCAAATGGTATAATGTGCAACAATGGAAATTACAATTTGAACTCCATATAATAATTTTTTTTTGTTGATTTCTAACAGGCAGGTGCTAAAAAAGTTGTTATCTCAGCTCCAAGCAAGGATGTGCCTATGTTTGTTGTTGGGGTTAATGAGCACCAATACAAATCTGATTTGAACATTGTTTCAAATGCAAGTTGTACTATACAGAACCCAAGTGTGCCACAGTTGTGTAACAAAAATGCTTAGCCAGGTCAAAAAGCAATAAATTGGATGTCACAAGATGAAAGCTAAAGATAAGACAAAAGAATACTAATATGGAATGGAATTTCAACAAAGGGATATGCCATTTTGGAAACATACCATATAACATCACACAAGTGACAATCAAAAGCTGAAGATGGTCCATGAGACATGCCATTAAAGCCGCCAGCAATGATGGCACTGCACAAAGGAAGTTTGTGCAAGGAGGCTATCACATCAACCCAGGAACTTGCACTCCAAAGCCAGCTTCCACCTCTTTATATCTATTTGGCATGTACGAGAAAGGAAAATGTGTAGGGCCGGACACTTTCATCCTCAAAGGGTAGCAAAGATCTCCTCCAACAGAGGAAGATATGAGGAGTAACCAAAGAAGCGAGTGGTAGATAGAATGAGCACCTTGCTCAAAACTGGGGGCAGAGTGGGAACCCAAAATAAAGAACAAGAGAATCCCCAATGTATCCCCCACAGACCCATTCCCATGAAACTTAAAACAGAGAATTAGGACGTATTTTTACTAGGCTGCATTGGACTCTCATTCACATTCATGATGACCAAGCTAGCCCGTCTATACTTGGCTGAAAATGTGTTATGAGGCACAACACAAGCACACTGAATGGACCATTAATCCTGCAAATGAAATGTTGGAGAATGGAGCTCTAATGAAGGACTAGAAGGAAGAAGTGGAATTAAGGTTGTACAACTTGAGGAATCCCATCATGCGTGTATCCCACTGAGATGAGAAAGACAAAGAAACCATCCTACAAATAGAGACAAAATAGAGTACATACATTGCAAACACAACACTGATAGAGAGAGAAGAATGAAGCAAAAAGGACCAAGGCATTGGGAAGGTTTTGCAGCCATTTAAGAAGGTTTTCTTATGTTATCAAAATATTTATCATGGGTTGCAAGATGGGGCCATCCAAGGTATTAAAATATTAAAGGCTATCAATCTGATCTCTAGAAAGCAAATCAGTTGAACCATTAGGAGGCCAATTTTTTTACAGGGCAGAAATATATATTGGAGAAATTCATATCATGCCATTGTAAAGATGGCTAGAATATCATGCATAAAAGCTTTAAAAGCCACTTCCAAACCACAACAGGGGGATTGGCTCTGGCCACCCCAGTTTTGTAATAAATTTTTTAGATCAGTAATAAGTATTAAGAACATCTTTTAATTACCAAAATAAAACAAGTTCATATCACTATTGATATCAAAGAACATTGCAGAGCAAGGCAACTTTGCAGAGAAAAATGTAGATCTAAATAAGAGAGAAATCATGTTTAAAATGTTAGAAGGTGGTGATGTGAAAGGAAAAGGAATGCATACCAGGCCTCACAGAACCCTCATGTCTGGCCTTGGTTCAAAGGCCATAACACTGCCTTTCCATAAAGTGCAACAATGGAAATTACAATTTGAACTCCATATAATAAATTTTTTTTGTTGATTTCTAACAGGCAGGTGCTAAAAAAGTTGTTATCTCAGCTCCAAGCAAGGATGTGCCTATGTTTGTTGTTGGGGTTAATGAGCACCAATACAAATCTGATTTGAACATTGTTTCAAATGCAAGCTGTACTATACAGAACCCAACTGTGCCACAGTTGTGTAACAAAAATGCTTAGCCAGGTGGATGGGATTAAAACAAAATTGAAAAGGCCAACTCATGTTTGTTTTCACTTTCTTTGGAGAACAATCTATTCTATGATTTTTTTTGTGGTGCATGCAAAAATATTTGAAAGGCTATTAACATATCTAATTTTGTAAATTTCAAACGGTATAATAATACAGAACCCAAGTGTGCCACAGTTGTGTAACAAAAATGCTTAGCCAGGTCAAAAAGCAATAAATTGGATGTCACAAGATTAAAGCTAAAGATAAGATAGAAGAATACTAATATGGAATGGAATTTCAACAAAGGGATATGCCATTTTGGAAACATACCCTATAACATCACATAGGTCACAATCAAAAGCTGAAGATGGTCCATGAGGCATGCCATTAAAGCCGCCAGCAATGATGGCACTGCACAAAGGAAGTTTGTGCAAGGAGGCTATCACATCAACCCAGGAACTTGCACTCCAAAGCCAGCTTCCAATTGGTAAATCTTTCTGTGCCAGCAATGCTTTATGAACCGTCTCAAATACTGAGATTCAAATGTATTGATGCCTTATTGGATTAATCCGTACATTCTTTCTACAAAGGCAATGATCACTAAATTGAGAATTTATATCAACACAACAATGTGTTGCAGGTAGATATTTTTCCACAGAGAGCAGTTTGTGTAAAATGGATCTTAACATGTCAATTAAGGTTCTCGCACCTTTTTCCACAAAACATACGCATTCATCACTACGTTGAGAATTAATTTCAATACAACAATGTGTCACCAGAGCAAGGTTGAGTTTGGTTTGGGGCTTGGTTTAAGGCCAATAAAGGAGATCGAGCCATGTTGATGTAACCCTTGAAGGAGGTTGAGTGCCTTAGCATGTGTGAATAGAGTGCACAAGGGCAAGATTGAAGGGTTTACATGAGAAAAGAACCAAAATAGCAACTCATTTGTGTCTACATTAGCCCAAGAAGGAGATGCAGAATCTTAAGAGCAACTGCAGCAAGAAGAAGCATAAGTTTATGGTATGTTTTTTGGCTCTACAATCTAGCAGCTCCACAATTAATCAAACTCACCTCAGAAACAGATCTGCACAAAAACCGAGAAGAAACAACCTACAGGGAAAACTGTATAGCCTGCTATATGGTCTGTTGTAGTACACCATACTGTTGTACAGATTTGTACAACCAAGGTATTAAAATCTTAAAGGCTATCAATCTGATCTCTAGAAAGCAAATTAGTCCAACCATTAGGAGGCCAATTTTTTTACAAGGCAGAAATATATATTGGAGAAATTCATATCATGCCATTGTAAAGATGGCTAGAATATCATGCATAAAAGCTTTAAAAGCCACTTCCAAACCACAACAGGGGGATTGGCTCTGGCCACCCCAGTTTTGTAATAAATTTTTTAGATTAGTAATAAGTATTAAGAACATCTTTTAATTACCAAAATAAAACAAGTTTGTATAATTTCAACAAAGGGATATGCCAGTTTGGAAACATACCCTATAACATCACATAGGTCACAATCAAAAGCTGAAGATGGTCCATGAGGCATGCCATTAAAGCCGCTAGCAATGATGGCACTGCACAAAGGAAGTTTGTGCAAGGAGGCTATCACATCAACCCAGGAACTTGCACTCCAAAGCCAGCTTCCAATTGGTAAAGCTTTCTGTGCTAGCAATGCTTTATGAACCGTCTCAAATACTGAGATTCAAACTTATTGATGCCTTATTGGATTAATCCGTACATTCTTTCTACAAAGGCAATGATCACTAAATTGAGAATTTATATCAACACAACAATGTGTCGCAGGTAGACATTTTTCCACAGGGAGCAGTTTGTGTAAAATGGATCTTAACATGTCAATTAAGGTTCTCGCACCTTTTTCCACAAAACATATGCATTCATCACTACATTGAGATTTAATTTCAATACAACAATGTGTCACCAGAGCAAGGTTGAGTTTGGTTTAGGGCTTGGTCTAAGGCCAATAAAGGAGATCGAGCCATGTTGATGTAACCCTTGAAGGAGGTTGAGTGCCTCAGCATGTGTGAATAGAGTGCACAAGGGCAAGATTGAAGGGTTTACATGAGTGAGAACATAACCAAAATAGCAACTCATCTGTGTCTACATTAGCCCAAGAAGGAGATGCAGAATCTTAAGAGTAACTGCAGCAAGAAGAAGCATAAGTTTATGGTATGTTTTTTGGCTCTACAATCTAGCAGCTCCATAATTAATCAAACTCACCTCATAAACAGATCTGCGCAAAAACCGAGAAGAAACAACCTACAGGGAAAACTGTATAGCCTGCTATATGGTCTGTTGTAGTACACCATATTGTTGTACAGATCGAAGGTTGGGAAACACTATGAGCTCTCTATCACAGTACTTGGACCGGACCGCAGTTCTGTCCCACCTTCGCACTCCTGGATTGTTTAATGATTAGCTTCTGCTGCTTATGAATCTCGGCGCTGATTTCCATTTCTGACTCTGGTTTCTTTCTTGACAGATAATTCGAATTGGGTATGGGATGTTACACCATACTAATTCCCTGAATGCTTTTCAAAAGATGCAGAAATGTCCACAAGGTGTCGGGTGGTGTTGCCTTCATGGGCAGCAAAGCGTTGTACTAATTCCATTAATGGGTTTAACAAATGCAAAAATCTCCACAATGTTCAAGAGATGGATATAAAAAAATACTGCGCCTCTTGGGATTGACTTAATGGACAACAATACTATGTGCTGCGATGTTGATGGCTATGAAACAAGTAATCAATAAAACCATTGAATTGCGAATCAATTTTACAGAAATATTCTTCAACCAGTGGCTCTCACCAGGCCTCTCCGAGTTGCAATCTGCCTAGATTTAATTCACAGAGGCATAAATTCCATTCGCATAGATCCTCTACTGCCAATCTCACTGTTGGATCTGGGCGATGACCATCTCATCTCCGTGATAGAAAATGCCAACAATGGTCGAATAGTGGCCACTGGGAGTGACACTGCTGCAGCAAAGGTGGCAGATTTTGGCAAATTCTTCGGAGAGATATCAAAAGCAGCTTTGATTACAGCTGGGCATGTAGCTTGCAACGCAGGAACAACAGCTGTCAACAACAGTTATTTTGCAACAGGAGCACTGATGGTTGTTGGGGTTCTTGATAGGGCAGCCAAAGCTGCTGCTAATTTTGGTAATAGGAATAATGCAACAAAGAAGTAGACTTGAAGTATTATGGCACTATCAAGTTAGAACTGTAATGTAGTGGTGTTGGCCTTCAGGTTTATCTGTCTCATAATTAAGTATGTATGTAATGTTGTAAGTTCTTGTCCATAAGGACATGTGAGTGTGTAAGAAACTGCTAAAAATATTTGAAAGCATCTTCTGTAATCATGACCATGCAGCTATGTGGGGTAGAGTCAAAGTCGTTGGTGGGAATGTGTGATATTGTGTAGAATCAAAGTCATTGGTGAGAATATGTGATATTGTGGAATATCTACGACCTGCAAATAATATGTCATAAATAAGGATGGTTCAAATGGCAAGATCACATAGATTAAGGATTCTCTTTAAATTATTTAGGTAGTGTAAATGAAATTTATTAAATAAATTGGTTTCAAATATATGTTATGGAAATGAAATTTAAGAAACAGGGAAAATAAAACCGTGCAAATATCGCCTCTGTGGATTCATCTATCAGAGGTAAGCATTTTCTTCAATGACTATGCTAAGCTTGCAGGGTGTTATACAATTATTGTTGATTGCATATTCTTTATCAAAGTATTCTTTTGTTGTATTTGTGTTCTTCAATTCATGCCTTACGATGTTTCCTTTGCAACATCTGGTGCAAATGATAGTTAATTTATATATGAATATAGTTGTTTAATAAGCACATGTTATGAGGTTGTTATGGTTTTTTTCCTCTATTTTATTTTGGCAAAAAAAATTATGGAAGATTTTGAGACTAATGTTCTTGTTTCTATTTTTTTTCATCTTAAGTTGTGGAAAATGTACGTTGATGATATATTTACCATTTGGCCCCATGATCGTGATAAGCTTGAAATCTTTAAGCAACATCTTACTAGCCAATCTAAATTTATTAAATTTAGTATAGAGATTGAAGTCGATGGCAACATTCACTTTCTTGATGTCCTCATCACCAAGAAGAAGGATGGCTTCATCTTGTATCAACTTTTTTGCAAGAAGACTCACACCAAGCAATATCTCCATGCCAATTCTCGTCATCTCTCTGCCAAGAAATTCAATGTTTTGAGCACCCTTACTACCAAAGCCCTGAGGAATTTAAATGATCTTTATATCAATGATGAGAAAGCTCATCTTTTAGAGATTTTCATGAACAATGGTTATAGAAAGCATCAGAGCCTGAAAGCCTTCCAAAAAGCAACAAAAGGACCTAGAGTTAAGGCTAGTCCCAATGATCTTATTACCACTATTCATCTTTCTTTTATGCAAGGAACCTTCGACTCATATTCTTAAGAAGAACAATATCTCTATGACCTCTAAGTCGCTCAACATTATTTAGTCTTCACTCAGGGCTGTCAAAGACCGAATTGATCTTTTTAACACTAAAGGGGTTTATATGATTATGTGTTCATGTGGAAAACTTTATATAGGTGAGACAGGTCGGCCTATTAAGCGTAGAATTCATGAGCATGTTGTGGACGTTAAGCACAATCACTCTTACTTGTCGGCTCTTGGTTAGCATTTAGCAAAAACTAAGCATCACATTTGTATTGAGGTTGTTTCTGTTCTTGCTAAGATTTCTCATTATCGCCATAGAAACTCAAGGGAGGCCATTGAGATAGAGAAACATGGCACCAACAATGTTAATAAAAATGACGAAAAAAAAATCAGTGAAAATTAGATCTTCACTCTCTCCACTAAACACTTTTCTTCTTAACTTAATTTTTCTTTTTTCTCTTGCTATTTCTATTTATTCTCTTATTTTTACCTCTAGTTAATTTCTTTTTTATTTTACTTATAACTTCTAATTTTTTAATTATTTTATTTTTATTTTTCTTGGTTTTAACTTTCTTTTCTTTGCATTAATTTATTTAATAGCTTTTAATAACATTCAAAGTATTACATATTTAATTCTAGACTTTTTTGAACATTATATTTAGATTTTTTTAATAACTCTATTTTATTATTTATATATTTATATATTATTTGACACTATTATTAACTTTAATTTAGTTTTGTAATTTTTTCTATTTTTAATTTTCTTATATTTATTTTTTTTGTTTTTAGTGAGATTTTTTGGAAGTTCCAGTTTAATTTCTCTAAAATCTGGCATGAATTTATTGAAATCACAAGCTTGATGGGTAACCCCTACATAATTGAAGTGCCCCAGGTGTTTTTTAGGGTGATAAATCCATATACACAGTAAAAAAACCATTTCAAATAATACAAATCAAGATTTCAACTCACATTTTTCCGCTAGATTCTCGCACTAGAAAGTCCAAAAAGCCTCACTAAAGACAACTCTGAACAAAATTGCTTCCCTTAATATAATTTAATACTTTTGACTGGACACTATCTAGATTTTGGGGAAGAGCACAAGCTTTTGCCAGTAAGCCGTCAGAGTCAAATTCATAATTCGAATCACTAGCCAATTGTGAAGAGATGTCAATTTCATCAAAATAACTTGAATTAGAGTGTCGATTGAGACTTATCACTGTTACTAGAATCTCCATGGGAGTCAAAGAAAGCTTGTTCAATAGCGCAATTGCAACGATATATACAATTTTTTACATAAAGAAAAGAGTAGACATGAAATAACTATCGATAATACATTAGATGGTGAGTAAGTGGTTAACATTGTACCTCCAGGACAACTTCTTATTTCAAAAGATATCGATCAACCATTAGCAAATAACCCTACCATTAGCAAATAACCCTAATGTAGGTGTATTTGGTAAAAAATATATAGAGATAGTATTTCAAGATCCATTACGTATTAAATTTTTTTTTATTGAATTTTATACTTATTTAAATCTCACTAATAATATATACTACCCCACATCAATGACTTATATAACATTATATATTGGTTGCCTTGAGAGCCTAACAAAATTGTCAACAAACACAGAGATTAAGAACAACACGGTTAGTTTATCTCCGTAGCGGCAGAAATTGACAATACCTTTTGGATAGATTGTGTGCTTCATTTTTCCAATAGCCTGAAAATTGTAATTTAAAGTTTTTAGTGTTTTTAAATTAATGTGTTATAAAAATATTTTTTGGATATCAAATTTTATTTTTATATATAAAATTTAGCTTAAAGAATTATGAAAATTATAATTTAAATTTTTTGAATTTATATATTTAAAAAAATAAAATAATAAATTTATTTTCATATTTAAAAATATAATTTAAATAATAAAATATTATTATTTAAAAAAATAAGTAATTCAATTATGCCATTTGATTTCACGCAAATCAAACCTTTTTTTTTGATAAATATGTCTCTCGCTTTATTTTTCAAAAGATTATTACAAAAGATCATTCTATATGCCGGCAGATCATTCTATATAGTTGGTGACTTGACCTTTCTTGGCACGCTCCCAACAGAACATAGAAGTAAAATTTTTTTTATCTACTATATTAACCTTACATATTTGTAATTATCAATACAATCCATGTTAATCCTTATGGTTGACTTCACATATCAACATTAATCTACGTTCCACTTATGATAACCACATATATTATAATAACACTCATAATCGCATTATATATTATGGCAATAATTATAATCACAACATATATGATAACACGGTATTCGTTTTATGCATGGGCAATGAGTATCGCTTGACCCTACCATATATGAGATTCACGGTACATAAATACATTCCATTGTTTAACTTTACATGTACATATGTTGACTTGGCAACACGTCACACAGTTTGCATTGGTGCTTTAATGGTTTACTTATGGTTAGCGGATTCTTCATATCCCGAGAAATCTGTGACCGGTCCGGCCCTGCCATCGATCCAACTGGTTTGATCTGCAGCGTCCACTTGGATGGATTAACGGTTATGTGTCAAGCTGCCATGTGCGCTTGGAGTCTACGGCCTGACACATTGGGCTTGCCACCTTCGCGCCAGAACTATCCCGAAGTCCACCGGCTATCAGACGGTGACTACAAGGTCTACACAGATCTACGGTTCTGGTTGAGCCACGAATCGGTAAGGGTTTCATGTTATATATATGCTTGTTTATGTTTTCGGCTCTATTTTCCCGGTTCGTTCATTTCATTGCAGCAACAGCACTGCATTCACTTCAGCACTGCTCTGCGTTTGCACAGCATTCTCCAGGCCTCGACCTTCAGCCATTGCTCCAATGTTCAACCTTCCTTATCCTTGGAACTACTCGTTCTGTGACATACGACATCAGGCTTGTTAAATCCGGTATTGACATTCCTATTCCTCTGCGTTTTGTTACAGGTTTTCATTATTCGCACCAGGTTCATCTCTAATACAGTTGTTGACTTGTGCAGGTGGTTCATTACCATTCCGTCAGGGTCGAGGCTTCGATCATTTCGCCGGATTGTCGTTACCAGGTAAGGGTTTAACACTATCGCCTTTTTCCAAGTAATTCATCCGGTCCTTACTGAATACTTATTCCCTTTGACAGGGATGCCGGCTTTGTATTTCGTTTACTTGCTCCTCTGCACCAGCTCAGAGTCCCGGCTTAGTCGGAACTACTCAGCTAGGAGGCATATTGTTTTAAGTGCGCTCATAGTCGAGCCTCATTTAGATACAGAACTATTATTTTGGTCATGAGCTGTTCACTGGAACACAGTCGTTATGTTTAATGTGTTGGTTAACATTTGTTGTAATATCACACAGTACTCGGAAATACCGAGGTTACAGTATTATTATTATGTTTTCATCCGGTTTAATGATGTTTCCATTCCGGCCTGTTATCGGTCTCTGTTAATGAAATTATATGCTGTTTACAGTGAATCTCTGCTGTGTATCCTCCACTTATTGTTGCATGCATATGTGTTATGTTACCGGCCTTGGCGCCTCGGCCAGCATGCACCAGTTGCGGCTCGGTACGAGGGGGTTCGCCAAAGCGGAGAGTTTAATGGATGAGGTTGCATGCAACCAAGGACACCATGTTTCTTCCACGGCGTTTTTACTTATTGATTCTTATATGATAAGCTGTGAATGTATAGGGTTTTCCTTATTGCATGAGACCAATTTGCAAATACTTCGAATATGTTATACTGTAGACATGATTCGTTTAAAATCTTTGTAACTATTTGCGGTTCAGCTGACCAGGTTAAGATAGGGTTTAGTGTTTGCCTCATTTGCTATTTTGATAAAAGCACAGTTATATTCTCGGCGATTACTTAGCCCGTGAGGATTTCTAACTCACGCAAGATTATATATGCATTAATGTATCAAGGGTTACTGCCATTTTTGTTAGCGGCGAATGCCTGTACAATTTCTCGTTTTCTATATTCCAAAGTGAAGATTCTAATCTGTACTGTCACTTTTACATATAATGAGGGTTTATACCACTGATGTTATGATAAACCGTTTATTACATTTGCTATTGTTTCTTTAAGGAATCATGCAGACTTAACTCTGTCGCTATTTTTACTTCATGTAAACTATATGGTTCTTTTATCCAGTTTATACATACAACTTTGTTTCGGCATTCGATTCTGTTCGTATATTTGACCTTCGGTTCTATTCTATATTTTCAACAGTGGGTTCTGTTCTACATTTCATACCGAATACAATACTTGTTTTTCTTGATACTGTTTAAGGAGAAATAACTAGATACCCTACCATTTATCTTTCCTTTTCTGTACAGTACAAACAGAAAACATTCCAGCAGATATATATATATATATATATATATATATATATATATATATATATATCTATATATATATATACGTGGTAAGGCATACCTGTTATTCTGCCAAACCTTTAGTAATGCTTGTCATTCCACCCGTCCGTAGGAAGAGTTCTTCTTTGACCTTCCACCCCCAAGCACTTGCAGGTCCTACTCGACCGCAATTACACTGGTCTCGCCAGTAAACGCTATCTGATCCTAACCAGACATAGCGTACACAGGAAAATTCTTTCCTCTTAAGCCATCTGATCCTAACCAGACATAGCATGAATCTCCTCTTTTTCCTCTGCCATCTGATCCTAACCAGACTTGGCATTTCCCCCTTTTCCTCTGGGGTCTCAACTACCTCAAGGTAGTTAGGGTTCCAATGTAACTGATTCCTCAGTTACTAACCATGATTAATCATAACTCAATTCAAATAGTACCAACACAATTTGTCTTTCATTAACATAAAAATTAATAACAGGATTATATATATTTTAAAATAAAGTCTTTGTTCAATAATTACTTTCACCATTTACTAATATTAACTTTTCACAAGGGATGTTACATCTCCCCCTCCTGAAAGTCTACATCGTCCCGATGTTGCTGTTCATCCAAAAACAGTCTGGGATAAGTATCCCTCATCATTTGTTCATCTTCCCAGGTGGCCTCTTCAGGCCCAAAGTGTTGCCACTGCACTTTAACCTGGCTGATGACCTTTTTCCACAGCTCGACTCTTCTCCGATCTAATATGTTCACTGGTTCGACCAGGAACTCTCCTTCCGGTTCCACCTGAAACACATAACAATTAAATCAGCTGCTTACTAGTATTCTATTTCAGTTTATATTGTATAACAGTCTTCCCTTACCTGAATGTCCTGCCAACTTATTATATGCCTAGGGTCATACACATATCTCTTTAAAAAGGATACATGGAAGACATTATGAACCCGAATATGGCTGGGTAGGGCGAGCTGATAAGCTACCGACCCTACTCGTGCCAGAATTTGGAATGGTCCACAAAAACGCGGTGCCAATTTGGCACAGGCATTCCATTGGAGGGTACTTTTCCTAGCTCGAATTCTGATGTACACATGTTCACCCACTTGGTATTCTTTAAATGTTCTCTTCCGATCTGCAAAATTCTTCTGCCTGTCCTGTGCCATCTTTAGATTAGCTCGAACTTTTTTCACCATGACCTCCATCTCTTCCAACATCTCAGGACCCAGCAAGAATTTGTCCTCCGGTCCACCCCAACTGGAGGGTGTGCGGCATTTCCGGCCGTAGAGTACTTCGAATGGGCTCATCTTCAAGGATGAGTGATAGCCATTGTTATAGGCGAATTCCACTAGGTGTAGATACTCCTCCCATCGCGTAGGTTGCTGCATCACATAAGACCTCAGCATGTCCTCCAACACTTGATTCACTCGCTCAGTCTGTCCGTCAGTTTGCGGATGATATGCGGTGCTGAAGCTCAATTGTGTTCCTAGACCTTCAAATAAGGTCCTCCAAAAAGCTGAGGTAAACTTAACATCACGATCAGATATTATTACTTTCGGCAGCCCATGAAGTTTAAATATATTTTGCATAAAAATGTTTGCGATTTGAGCTGCACGATAAGTGGATTGAACCGGTATAAAGTGAGCTGACTTGTTGAGTTTATCCACTACCACCATTATAGAATCATTTTTCTTTTTGGATTTCGGCAAACCGGTAATAAAATCCATGGTTATGGTCTCCCATTTCCATTCTGGTATGGGTATTGGCTGTAGTAGTCCTGCAGGATGCTGATGTTCAGCCTTCACCTGTTGACACTCCAAACAGCGCGCCAGGTATTCTACAACATCCTTCTTCATGCCTGGCCAGTAATACTCCTTCCTTAGTGAGGTGATTAATTTCTGGTAACCAGGATGTCCTGCATAAGGACTTCTATGATTTTCATCCAGAATCTTTTCTTTAATACTGCTCTGATTGGGTATATAAATCTTCTTCTGATAGCACAAAATGCCGGCTGTATTCAAGGTGTAACCTTGTTGTATGGAACGGGTATCTGAATTCTGCACTAAATGCTTCTTTTGCAAATAAATCTGATCTTGCGCCGCAGCCTCCTCAATCTCTTTGTCCAGAGTGGACCATCCTTGACTGATACCAATCTCATAAATGCAATGCACCTTTCGGCTCAGTGCATCAGCTACTCTGTTCTCCTTTCCCTTTAAGTGCTTAATTTCGAAATCGAAATTTCCCAAAAAGTCTGCCCATCTTGCTTGTCTTGCGTTTAAAGTGGGTTGACTAAAGTAACTAGTCAAGCTGTGGTGATCCGTCATTAACAGAAATTTCCTCCCTACTAAATAATGGCGCCACATCTTCAAAGCATGGATCACAGCGGTTAATTCCAGATCATAGGCAGAATATTTCTGCTCATGTTCTTTTAACTTTCTGGATTCATAGGCAATCACTTTACCTTCCTGCATTAGCACTCCACCCACGCCCTCCTTACTGGCATCTGTACAAACTACATACTCCTTTTCAGGATCTGCCACACATAACACAGGTGCTGTGGTAAGTAAATGTTTGAGCTGTTCGAAACTCCGTTGACAGTCTGCTGTCCATTTAAACACTTTTCCCTTCTTTTGCAAAGAGGTAATAGGGTAGGCAACTCTAGAAAAACCTTCCACAAACCGCCGGTAATATCCAGCCAGCCCCATGAAAGATCGAATATCTGCCACATCCTTGGGTGTAGGCCATTCCATTATAGTTTTAATCTTTTCGGGGTCTACAGCTATACCATCCTTCGTAATAATGTGGCCCAAATACTGGATCTGTTCTTTATAAAAATCACATTTGCTGAATTTTCCATATAACTGATGCTCCCTTAAAGTCTGTAATACTATCCTTAAATGTTCCTCATGCTCCTTCATATTCCGGGAGTATATAAGTATATCATCAATGAAGATCAATACAAATTTGTCTAGGTATTGATGAAACACACTATTCATCAAACACATGAATGTTGCAGGTGCATTGGTTAATCCAAAAGGCAGCACCACAAACTCGTAGTGTCCATAACGAGTACGAAAAGCTGTCTTGGCTATATCCTCATCTTTGATTCTGATTTGATGGTAACCCGATCTTAAATCAATCTTTGAGAAGATTGTCGCCCCCTTTACCTGATCAAACAGCTCGTCAATGCGGGGTAGTGGATATTTGTTCTTAACTGTCAGTTTATTCAGCTGTCTATAGTCTATGCACATTCGCAGAGTCCCATCTTTTTTCCTCACAAATAGCACAGGGGCTCCCCAAGGAGAGACACTGGGGCGGATATACTTCTTTTCCAGCAGCTCTTGCAGTTGCATTTTTAACTCAGTCAACTCCGGCACACTCATCCGATAGGGTGCTCGGGACACTGGGGCTGCTCCGGGTATCAGCTCAATGGTGAAGTCTAAATCCCTTTTGGGCGGCAGCCCTGGAATTTCTTCAGGAAATACATCTGCAAAATCTTGCACTACTGGTATATCTTTAACAGTTGCAGCCTTATCCACGGAATCTGCAAACCCCACTTGTACTGCATAAATCTGGCACTTATTCCGAATACACTTAACCAGCTGTGAGGCTGTGATCGGTCGAATCTGTACTGGTTTCTGGATGCCTTGAATCTCTTTTCCCACACCCAGTTCATCTCGGTAAGAGACTGTTTTTGTTTTACAATTAATTACAGACCATCGCCGTTCCAACCAATCCATTCCTATCAGCACATCGTAGGAACCAAGAGGGAGTACATTTAATTCAGTTGTTATTGTTTGGCCAGCTAACCTTAATGGACAATTGCTGACTTTGGTTAGTACTCGTCTTTTGGTCCCAGTGGCCAGCTGTACTAGCCAAGGGCTTTTAAACTTAGTGGTTTGCAAACCGCAACTTTCTACAACTTTGGGACTTACATAGCTTAAAGTAGCTCCTGGGTCTACTAAAATAGAAACAGTTCGATCAAAGATCTTACCTTCGAACTCTATCATGGTTGGCTGATAGTCAGCTTGTCGATCCTCCAGTGCTGCATTTATTCTGGGCATAGATCGAGCCACATCTCCTACTGTTGAAGCTTCATAGATCTGGGACAACTGATCGCTGTCCTTCCGATGAGGGCAGTTTCTAATATAATGGGGTCCACCACAACCCCAACACTGAACAGGTGGCCGAGCTGAGCCTTCATTGTCCAATCTAACTTGCTGTTCACTGTATTTGGATTCTGCAGGAGGCTTGAATCTGTTTTGATTTTTAGTTGGATTTTTAGTATTGACTCCTTTCGAAAATCCTTTTTGGAAGCTGTTGCGTGCTCCCTTACTACCCATAGGCATTTTACTGCCCCGCTTATCTGTCCAACGCTTCCCAGAATTTTCTCCTTTTGATTTGTTCTGCTGATAACACAGTCTTGCTTTTCGAATCGCTTCATCCATGGTCTTCGGATTATCGAACTCTATCCTTTCTCGCATGGTCAAAGGTAAGCTGCTAACAAATCTTTGCACCTTAGCCTTCTCTTCACGAATATAGGGCACGTAACGAAGCAGGGATGTGAATTTAGTTACAAACTCATCAATGGTCTGCTGTCCAAGCCGCAGATCATGAAATTCTCGCGCTTTTTCATCATAAAAGCGTTCTGTCAGATACTTCTCTTTAAAATATCCTTGAAACTTTTCCCATGTCACATCCTGTTCACTTATTCCCCGCACCATCTTGACCTCCTCCCACCATAGCGTGGCTTTGGCCTGCAACTGGAATATAGCCAGCCTTGCCTTAAGATGATGATCATATTCATACACCTGAAAATACTTATTCATATTAATTAGCCATGCCTCTGCAGCTTCTTCTGATTCCCCGTCGAAATGAGGTGGTTTAATTTTCCGAAACTCCCCTTGTAGTTCCATCCGGGGTCTTTTTGGGGTTTGATATTCCGAAGCATTGACAGACTTCTCTCCTCGCGTCTCTGCCCTGCCCTCTGTTTCTTCTGGTTCAGTATGATAGCTCTGTTCATCTGTTATTCTTGGCTGTTCAGGTCTCGGATGTGACTGCTGTTGATGTTGCTTATCAGATAAGCTTTTCAGAATCCTCTCATGTTCAACATTTAATCTTTCGTTATCTGCACGCAGCCGGGCCATTTCGTCCTTTAGCTCCTGCACTGTCCTCAATAGCGTCGAGTCATTATTGCGGCCTGCTGCTCCCAGTTGTACCCAAAGCTCAGGATTTCCCTGAGGTTGTTCCATGTTATCCGGTGGTTCCAGATTTTCATAAGGAGCACTATTTGCTCTGCTCATTCTGCTACTACCTGCTTCAGAATAACTTATTAAACAGATTTAATTTATCTTTGGCGTATGATACTATTTATATTCATGTTACTGTAATTTTTAAATTTTTCCCAAAGGTCACAGAGTTGTAAACCTTGGGCTCTGATACCAAATTGTCACGCTCCCAACAGAACATAGAAGTAAATTTTTTTTTATCTACTATATTAACCTTACATATTTGTAATTATCAATACAATCCATGTTAATCCTTATGGTTGACTTCACATATCAACATTAATCTACGTTCCACTTATGATAACCACATATATTATAATAACACTCATAATCGCATTATATATTATGGCAATAATTATAATCACAACATATATGATAACACGGTATTCGTTTTATGCATGGGCAATGAGTATCGCTTGACCCTACCATATATGAGATTCACGGTACATAAATACATTCCATTGTTTAACTTTACATGTACATATGTTGACTTGGCAACACGTCACACAGTTTGCATTGGTGCTTTAATGGTTTACTTATGGTTAGCGGATTCTTCATATCCCGAGAAATCTGTGACCGGTCCGGCCCTGCCATCGATCCAACTGGTTTGATCTGCAGCGTCCACTTGGATGGATTAACGGTTATGTGTCAAGCTGCCATGTGCGCTTGGAGTCTACGGCCTGACACATTGGGCTTGCCACCTTCGCGCCAGAACTATCCCGAAGTCCACCGGCTATCAGACGGTGACTACAAGGTCTACACAGATCTACGGTTCTGGTTGAGCCACGAATCAGTAAGGGTTTCATGTTATATATATGCTTGTTTATGTTTTCGGCTCTATTTTCCCGGTTCGTTCATTTCATTGCAGCAACAGCATTCTCCAGGCCTCGACCTTCAGCCATTGCTCCAATGTTCAACCTTCCTTATCCTTGGAACTACTCGTTCTGTGACATACGACATCAGGCTTGTTAAATCCGGTATTGACATTCCTATTCCTCTGCGTTTTGTTACAGGTTTTCATTATTCACACCAGGTTCATCTCTAATACAGTTGTTGACTTGTGCAGGTGGTTCATTACCATTCCGTCAGGGTCGAGGCTTCGATCATTTCGCCGGATTGTCGTTACCAGGTAAGGGTTTAACACTATCGCCTTTTTCCAAGTAATTCATCCGGTCCTTACTGAATACTTATTCCCTTTGACAGGGATGCCGGCTTTGTATTTCGTTTACTTGCTCCTCTGCACCAGCTCAGAGTCCCGGCTTAGTCGGAACTACTCAGCTAGGAGGCATATTGTTTTAAGTGCGCTCATAGTCGAGCCTCATTTAGATACATAACTATTATTTTGGTCACGAGCTGTTCGCTGGAACACAGTCGTTATGTTTAATGTGTTGGTTAACATTTGTTGTAATATCACACAGTACTCAGAAATACCGAGGTTACAGTATTATTATTATGTTTTCATCCGGTTTAATGATGTTTCCATTCCGGCCTGTTATCAGTCTCTGTTAATGAAATTATATGTTGTTTACAGTGAATCTCTGCTGTGTATCCTCCACTTATTGTTGCATGCATATGTGTTATGTTACCGGCCTTGGCACCTCGGCCAGCATGCACCAGTTGCGGCTCGGTACGAGGGGGTTCGCCAAAGCGGAGAGTTTAATGGTTGAGGTTGCATGCAACCAAGGACACCATGTTTCTTCCACAGCGTTTTTACTTACTGATTCTTATATGATAAGCTGTGAATGTATAGGGTTTTCCTTATTGCATGAGACCAATTTGCAAATACTTCGAATATGTTATACTGTAGACATGATTCGTTTAAAATCTTTGTAACTATTTGCGGTTCAGCTGACCAGGTTAAGATAGGGTTTAGTGTTTGCCTCATTTGCTATTTTGATAAAAGCACAGTTATATTCTCGGCGATTACTTAGCCCGTGAGGATTTCTAACTCACGCAAGATTATATATGCATTAATGTATCAAGGGTTACTGCCATTTTTGTTAGCGGCGAACGCCTGTACAATTTCTCGTTTTCTATATTCCAAAGTGAAGATTCTAATCTGTACTGTCACTTTTACATATAATGAGGGTTTATACCACCGATGTTATGATAAACCGTTTATTACATTTGCTATTGTTTCTTTAAGGAATCATGCAGACTTAACTCTGTCGCTATTTTTACTTCATATAAACTATATGGTTCTTTTATCCAGTTTATACATACAGCTTTGTTTCGGCATTCGATTCTGTTCGTATATTTGACCTTCGGTTCTATTCTATATTTTCAACAGTGGGTTCTGTTCTACATTTCATACCGAATACAATACTTGTTTTTCTTGATACTGTTTAAGGAGAAATAACTAGATACCCTACCATTTATCTTTCCTTTTCTGTACAGTACAAACAGAAAACATTCCAGCAGATATATATATATATATATATACGTGGTAAGGCATACCTGTTATTCTGCCAAACCTTTAGTAATGCTTGTCATTCCACCCGTCCGTAGGAAGAGTTCTTCTTTGACCTTCCACCCCCAAGCACTTGCAGGTCCTACTCGACCGCAATTACACTGGTCTCGCCAGTAAACGCTATCTGATCCTAACCAGACATAGCGTACACAGGAAAATTCTTTCCTCTTAAGCCATCTGATCCTAACCAGACATAGCATGAATCTCCTCTTTTTCCTCTGCCATCTGATCCTAACCAGACTTGGCATTTCCCCCTTTTCCTCTGGGGTCTCAACTACCTCAAGGTAGTTAGGGTTCCAATGTAACTGATTCCTCAGTTACTAACCATGATTAATCATAACTCAATTCAAATAGTACCAACACAATTTGTCTTTCATTAACATAAAAATTAATAACAAGATTATATATATATTTTAAAATAAAGTCTTTGTTCATTAATTACTTTCACCATTTACTAATATTAACTTTTCACCAGAGATGTTACATTTCTGATTTAAATTTGGTGTAAAACTATGCTTTTAACCATTATCTATTGTGAATTTTAATTAATTTTAAATTTTAAAATTTATATAAATATTATTAATTTTAATAAATTAAATGAATATATTAATTTTTTCAAATGAAAATTACTGACATTTATAGCACACCCACACAAAAGAAAATAATGTCAGCTAAGGTTATTTACATCCATGCACACCCCAAATAGAAATTAATGGGTACTTGGTACATGCATTAAGGAACCATTTCTCAACGAGATGGAGAGCAAGTTCACAATGAATATACGCGTCGTTTACTAGTTTTTAAATTTTAAAAAATCTTGTATTACGAATTTTTAATGAAGTTTTTAATAATGGAAATTGATTTAACATCATTTAAAATTTAAAATTTTGTAATTTAATAATTATCATTTAATTATAAAAAATTTATGCATAATTTTATATAAATCAAACTAAAATTTCCATAATTTTTTAAATAAATTTGAAAATTAAATATATGAATATAAATATATGATAATACCTCGTAAAGAATTAAATATATGAATATAAATATATGATAATACCACATAAAAGAGATTGTAAAAAGTTACTACGCCCTCAACACGTCTTTGGATGCAGCGTAGGGAGACGGTAATTTCGTCCCCAACACGTTTTTGGACAGAGACTCATCAATAGATATGAAGACTAAGTTTAACCAGGTAATATGTAGGATCATTGGTTAGTATTTCGTTTTTCTATTAAAAAAAAAATTATAATTTTAAATAATAATAATTTTATTAATAGATTTAAATTTACACAAAAGGTTTTTTTTAGAAATTATATGAGATAATTATAATTTTAAATAATAATAATTTTATTAATAGCTTTAAATTTACACAAAACGCTTTTTTAGAATTTATATGAGATAATTTTTTAGTGACGCTTTTCGAACCAAGTATTATAATTTTAAATTTATATATTTAATATAATTTTAAATTAATATAATATTAATTATAATTTTAAATTTATATATTTAATATAATTTTAAATTAATATAATATTAAAAATTAATATAATCAGAATTTTTCATATTTTTTACAAAATCAAATTTTTTATTTATAATTAAATTAAAAATTTATATATAATAAATTTATTTTAAATTTAAGTGTATATATATTAAATTTTATTTTAGATTTAAATTTATATATATTAAATTTTATTTTATATTATTATTTAAGAAAACGTAATAGCTTAAATAAAGAGAGGGTGGTATATTTATCTGGTACTTTGATTTTAAAATAAGTTATGGTTTTTGGGAAAATAGTATTGATAAGCTATGGTAGCGGCCCATGCTAACAAAGTCTATTTTCAAGTTAATAATATCTATGGTAGAATGAGTAAATATCTATAGTTAAAATTCTTGTTATATTGTAAATATTAAGTTTTAATTTAAAAAATGTTATAAAATTAAATTAAGATAAAATATTTATAAAATATTTTGATTTTGAAATGAGTTATGAGCAATACATGATATTGTAACAAAAACCAGATTATTATAATTTTTAACTTTTTTTAGAATTTCTATTTTTTAATCTAATTTTTATATGCCATAATCAATTTAAAACCTATTAACCAATTAAAAAAACACAATTTGCATTTTAAATATTTTTTTTAATATTTAATTTAATATTCATTTTTTTTTCCAAATTTTAATAATTTGTTTAAAATTTTTAAAACTAATTGAAAATCAAAACTTTTTTACCAAAGTAAAAAACAATATAACCTACTTTATTAAAAAAAATCTCTAACACATTATTTTTCATATTTAATAATTGATTTAAGTTTATAATTTCTTAAATATGTGTTAAGTGCATTTTTATGTGATGTTGTAAAAAATGATATTAATAGTTAAGCGATAATTATTTTTTTAAGAATGTACTAATAACTTCTTAATCTAGATTTGTTTTATTTTAGGTGTTTTTATATATTTTTATTAAATAATTTTGATGGAATTGTTTGTGTAATGTAAAATATTTTAAATATTAATTTGTAGTTTATAGTTATATGAAGGTTAAATTAATTAGATTGTGTGATTAACAATACAATTTATCGGGCCTCGAGTATGCTCTAAAGTTGTTTTTACTTGTCTAAGAGCTCGTCTTTCTCGGACATGAGGAAACAGGTTAATGACCCAAGACCTAGAGGCATCTCGAAGTAGTGAAAGCTTGCCCCCCTTATGGACCATCAACTGGTTATTCCGGGTGGTGTGGTTTTCGTTGATTAACAGTGATGATTTAGCCTGTATTCGCGGTTAGCAGCCATAGATGGTTGTCCTCATTGTTGGTTTGACAACTAAGTTATGATAGGTTTTCCCACCTGTGAAGAAAAAACAATACAATGTTATTATGGTTCTTGTTAGTTGTGATTGACAACAATAGTAGCTTGTGTTCATATAGTGTTAGGTCTTGAAAGTATGTATTGTGAAATTAATGTAGATATAAACATGTAAAAGTGTGAAATAAGAATTTATTATATAGTATTAGAGCCAAGTTGAGGATATGGCTTCAAAAACAAGAGAATAACATAGCCATCTTTTGGTTCCAGAAGTTAGAGTAATTAAAGTTGAATTGAGATTTTGTTTTTAGAAATTACAGCACATAAATTTTTTAGAATTTTGTATTGAGTGGTGGGAAAGTCAATTACATTTCTCAACAAGGGATAGCTACAATAAATTGGTATCCTCACCACCCTGTTGAAAATAGCAACAAGAAATGATAAAAATAGAATCCAGAAATTCCAATTTTAATTTTTCCTTGAATTAAAACTGAGAATTAAAATTGAATTTAGTCTCACCAGCTGCTTGGAAATAATTAATTAATTCATTATGGATTAATTAGTTGGAGAAATTCAAGTTAGAAGTCTTTCTGAAGTCATGCAACAGTTATCCCTTAAATTAAGGAGATTATCCCTTAATTAAGGAGATAAGATTGAGATATATTTGAGTCGTAATTAGTTAGCTCAATTTATTGAGTTAAGTCCAGTTAAATTAGTTCCAAACTGTTTGAGGAACTAATTGTGAGTTATCAGTCAGTTGATGCATGCATGCACTCAACAAGTGTACTCCAGATAACTGAGGATTCCCTCATTAGAAACGCATGCATGTCTATTCTGAGAAAGACCCAGTTGAGCTAAATGTCAAAGATAGTGTGCTATCAGTTGCATGTTTTCTCCTATAAAGGAAACTAATGCATTCAGTCAAGGTAAGGTTCCTTGAGGATTGCGCAATTCTGACAGTGTGTTAGAGTAGTGTGAGAGAGCAATGTTACACTGGGTGAAGGAGATCATCCCAAAGGTAACTGCGCAAGGAAATATGAGCTTGGAGGGTAGAGGAGAAGCTTGTGAGAAGCCAAGTTTGCCTGTGAGCATCCAGGAGGATTGTAATGAGAGCTGGCTAGCTGTGGGATCTAAGGCTTTGTATAATTTTGACGTATTTCCACCTTGTATGATAATATAGCTAGTGGGGTTTTTAGCTGAGGCTTTCCCCTGAGTATTTTTTGTGTTTCATGTGCATTGATTCTTCTTCTTCTGGTTATATATGTTCAGCTCGATCTTGCTCAATCTTTAAGCTTCCGAAAATTGATAGTAGAAGTAGGTTATAGTATTTTGCTTTGGTATATTGCATTATCGAATTAATCTATAGACATATTTTCTATATGGCCACAGAGTGAGATTTGTACAGAATTTGCAGAATTTCTACATGGTATCAGAGTTAGCTAATATATAGAGAAATTTCTACATGGTATCGAAGCTGAGTTTATCGGAGTTGTGAATAGTATACGAAGAAGAGAATTCGAAGTTTGAAGTTCGAGGTTGCAGGTGCAAATCGAATTCTTATCATACTTCAAGGTTGGCCAATGGCGTTCTATGGATTGAGACTCGAGTATGCCTTAGAAGGCAGCTCGAATTACATAGAATGGAAAGATTGCATGGAGGCTGTATTAGAAGACAACGGCTTGAAGGATTTCATTGATCAAGGAATCCCAAAGCCAGGTTCAACTAATGCACAAGAGTTGGCTGAGTGGAAGAAGTGTGTGGCGAGGGAGAGACGGATCATCCTTGAGGGAATTCGAGACCATATTGTCTTGAGCCTCCATGGGAATGATACTCCATATTCAATGTGGAAGACATTGAAGGACCTCTACCAGAATAATAGCGACCAGAGGAAATTGGTGCTCAAGGATAAGCTTTGAAGAATCAAGATGGAGAACGACGATACTATTTCCACATATCTGAACAAGCTCACCACTTGTAGAGATGAGCTTGGAAGTGTGGGAATAACTACTGTCGATGATGATATGGTGAGCCTCACTCTCCTTGGTCTTCCAAAGAGCTGGAATAGCTACCAAGACTTTGTGAATGGAAGGGAGAAACTGTCGGATTGGGAACAACTGTGGTCGGATCTCATGCAGGAGGAGATCAAGAGGAGCACACAAGATGGTTCTTCATCCAAGGATGATGATGAAGAAAATCTGGCCTTAGCAAGTAAGGTAAGGAAAGGGAAGGGAAATGATCCAAAAATGGATCCTGGATAAACCTCTAAGTATAAAAGACTTCATATAAGAGGTAAAAGGTGCCAAATGGCACAAATCCTTTGTAAATTAGAGGAAAATGGAAGTCGCAGGCTACTCTCGGAAATAGTCTCATTGCAGAGATCTCCTCATTCTGAATCCAACACAACTTGAATGGGAAAAAACAGACTTCAGGTGAAGAAGTTATCACAAAAAGAAGTTCCCCTTTGTTCTTTGGGAAAAGAGGCAAAAATCTTTTAAAAATGGGCAAAAGACCCTTATAAGGTAAAATCGCATCGCATGAGGCAAAGAGGAGGACTTAAGGTCGGGCGGAAGGCATCCTCGATCAGAGAACTCTGATGATCGGATCGACGGGTCGGATTGGAGGTATGCAATGTATACCCAAGGCAAAGGTCCCGGGCCGATGCGATGGTGCGATCGCCGAAATCGGTGGATCACAATCAATGATTCCACGAGGCAGAGGCGGGACCCCAGGCCAAGCGATACTGCGATCACTGATATTGGCATCGACGGATCGCGTTGGCATAGGCCACGCCATATGACTTACCCCGGGTCCACACGATATATGCGATGCGATGAAAATGGACCCGAAAGGGTTTGCGAATGAAAACATATAATCTTTCAAATCCGGCTAAAGCCATTTTGATGGGATTTTGCAATGTTTAATGTATTTTTAAAATACAAAGGGGAAACCATGAAACATGGGCATTGTGACTTGTGATAGCGATTTTAGGCAGACCCGATGGAAAATAAGGTGGAGTTCATAATTTTTGAAGTTCGATAGATGTGTTTGGGCGGATTTTTATAGGCTTTCTGTGTATTTTCCTGTGTAAGAAGAGAAATGATATCTTTGGGATTTCGACGCACCAGTGGCATTTTTCCATTGCAAAACAGGTGGCCACCATCCCTGAGGGCATTTAGCAATGATTTCTAATGCTCACAGGGGGATTCGAGCAGACGGAGGCCGGGAAGCCAGAGAGCCCAAGAGGGAAAATGAACCGACAACATCGATTTGGCTTAAAAAAGCCACAAAACGACAGAGACGGGGGTTGTTGAAGGTTGTTGGATTTGTTGCTGAAATCGAGCCTAAGCAGAAAACGAAGCCAAAGCAAGAAGCTAAGGCGTAAGAGAGCAGCACAGAAAGGTAGCAGCAAAACAAGCAGCTCAGAAAACAAAGGTTGAAGCGCATGTAGCCAAGGGAGTCACTTGGAGTTCAAGTGGAAAGCCAGAGGGCTATAAACTGACAGAGAGCTGAAGAAGCGAGAGCCAAGAGCCAGAGCCAAGAGCCAGAGCTAGAGCCGAGAGCTAGAAAGCCAAGAGCTTCAAGAGCTCGGGGATAAGATGGTGTCTGAACCCACTGTTTTTGTGTAAAACAGTAGGAGTTGAGCCAAGAGCTTGTAAAACGGATTTATACCATAATCCCAGAGAGCCTAGTTGAGTTGACTAGAGCTCACAGAGACATAGCCCAGGAGTTTTGGGTGAACTCCTAATTAATATTGTTGTTCTATGTGTGTTTTATTGCTGCATTATCTCTGCTACTTCATTTACTGTTATATGTATTTATATACCAGTTCAAGCACATCAACTTACAACACAACAACAGAATTTAAAGCATATAATAAGTTAAAAACAAACACCAGCATACACCTATATTTTCAAGCATTTTTTTATTCCGCATTGGCTAATCATTAAGACTTGGGAAACTTTAAATCTTTGGAAGTGGGAGAGGTTCTTGTAAGTTAGACAAGAAGCCTAAGTGCCCCATTTTCAGATAAGGTGGTATCAAAGCTTGAGATTGATTAACCCCACCTTCAAAAAAGGTATTATCAGAATGCTTGATTAACAAAGCAAAGACTGCTTGTCTAAAAGGTGTTTGAACAGAAAGAGGTTGATTGTATGCTTGTTGTAGATTGACTATTTTCTAAGTTTGCAGAGGTAAAGGGAAAGCTATTGATAGCTCAGTCTAGGAAGGACAAGAAGGAAGAAGGGTTGAAGACGTTCTTATCCCAAAGGACCTCAAGGCAATCCTTGGAGCACAAGAGGTTTGTTGCAAAAGGTTGCTGAATAAGCTCTTTATTTATCTTGTTGAATTTTTTTGTTTGTTCATTGGCATAATGACAACTTCTACAAGTGAATCCTCAAATTCCTCCTTCATCACAAGATTCTTTGATGAAGACATGAAGCAATAATTGTCCACCATGATGGATATGGTGAGAGAAATGTATGAGGATGGAAGGAAGAGTACCATGCATAGAAAGAAGCTGAATTCCATGAAGGAAGAGAAGCAGTTGCTTGCTGACAGACTGCAAGAAATGGAGAGGCAACTTCATATTGCAAATATGAACCTAAAAAATATGCATGAGTTGGAGACAACTCTTTGTTGCCCAAGAAGCCTTAGTCAAGTATCAGCTTGAAGAAGAGATAAACCATTCCAGTTTGTCTTCAAATTATTCTAAGAATGCTTATATTGGTTCTTTTGAAAAACATACTAGAGGCATAGGTTCCATGCTAATGTCCAAGATGGGCTATGAAGGAAAGGGCTTGGGAAAGCATGCACAAGGTATTGTTGAACCAATAATGGTTGAGGAAAGGCCTAAGTATTTGGGTCTTGGCTATGGACAGTTTTATGGAGAGAGTTCCAAAGCTACCATGAAGGCCATCAAAATAGCTCCAAGAAGGGTTTGCATTGCAGAGAGTGAATATTATATTCAAGAGGAATGCAATGACTTGAAACATCACTTGCAGGATGCAGGTGTTTAGAAGCACACACTTGAACTAGAGAGTTTTGGAAACTCTAACAGCCTTGAAGAGATTGATGGTGTTCCAAAGGGAGCCACTTCTTCATTTGATTCACCTCCTCACGAAGGCAATAAAGGTGAAAGAGAAAGGTATAAATCTGGTTCTAAACATATTCCTTTTGATTGTGCAAAGCATGATAAATTTCCACATATGTGTGGGAAAAGAATTGCATGTTCCTTTTGAGGGTTGGATAACCATAATGTTTCTAGATGTTGGAAGAGAATGGCCACATACAGGAAAATTTTGAAGGAAAAGAAGCAAAAATCCAAAGGTCCATTGGACAAGGCAAATCATGTTGTCAAAAGGATGCACATGTAGTGCACTTACTACCATAAGCAAGGACATCTTGTTGCAAAATGTTGGACTTTGAATCCAGCAATGCTTCCACAAAAGCTGAAGAAAGTGGAAAGAGAAGATGGTAGAAAGGGAAGTGAAGATTCCATGAATGATGTGTCTGAGGATGATTCACATGATGATGTTGATGTGTAGACAAAGGTAGTACCTTTGAAAGGGATTGGTGAGAAATGGCTAGAATTCTTATCCAATTAAGGTTGCATGTCTATTGATGCATCTATTTGCATTTCTTTGTTAATGAGATGCAAGTTGTAGGTTCTTATCAAGAAGGTGAATGGAAAAAGTTGAGTAGGAGACTCACTTTATTGCTGCAACATTATATTTCATTTCAGCTTCGAAAGTACAGTGTGCTTAACTGAAAGTTGAAGTATGAAATGCATGGATGAGCAGGAGATGCATGAAAACAGGGATGTTGATGATTTCCTTGTTTTTGAACATGTATGTGTAATTAACTTGCAGGGTTGATTGCTTTGACATGCATGTGATGCCATGTTGACTTGGGAGAAGCTAACTTGGTCTCCAAATGGAGATAATGATGAAGTGTTTCATCTTTTGAAAAAGAGTCCTAATGGTATTTTTCTACATGCTTGACTTGAAGGGTCATTTGTTTAAAGGCATGTTTTGTGGGCTTGTTATCTAGTCCATCATTTGTATGCAGATGAAGACATGGAGGTGTTCACAAGCTGTGAAATCTGTTTCTTTTGTTGAAGTAGGAGTTTAGGCCATCCAGTTGTTGTTTGTATTTTTGTTGTTGTTGACAGCTTTTCAAATAGGTACAAGTGAAATTTTTGTGGAGCAGATGAACTTCACATTTGTCTAAGCCACCTTGGATCAATGATCAAGGCAAAGAAGTTCAAACCACCTTCTATGACCATTTCAGCAGAAGTTCTGCAGGAAGGCAAGGAGGAAGACAGTTCTTCCCAAGAAGACTAGCCCATCCAGAAGGGAAGTGGTCAGAAACTTTGATTTCGAGGCACTATGCAAGGCAAGTGTAGGGAGGCTGAAAGAAGAGGGTGTTGTTACTCTCAGGTACTGTTCAGATCAGTATATCAGTCTTTTGGAGACCAAAAGTTCTTTTAGTGGGAAGGCGTGATCCAAAAATGGATCCTGGATAAACCTCTAAGTCTAAAAGACTTCAGATAAGAGGTAAAAGGTGCCAAATGACACAAATCCTTTGTAAATCAGAGGAAAATGAAAGTGGCAGGACACTCTCAAAAATAGTCTTATTGCAGAGATCTCCTCATTCTGAATTCAACGCAACTTGAATGGGCGAAAACGGGCTTCAAATGAAGAAGTTATCACAAAAGGAAGATCCCCTTTGTTCTTTGGGAAAAGAGGCAAAAATCCTTTAAAAATGGGCAAAAGACCCTTATAAGGGAAAATCACATCGCATGAGGCAAAGAGGAGGACTTAAGGTCGGGTGGAAGGCACCCTCGATCAGCGACCTCCAATGATCGGATCGGCGGGTCGGATCGGAGGTAGGCAGTGTATACCCAAGGCAAAGGTCCCGGGCCAATGCGATGGTGCGATCACCAAAATCGACGGATCGCAATCGACGATGCCATGAGGCAGAGGTGGGACCCCAGGCCAAGCGATATTGCGATCCCCGATATCGGCATCGGTGGATCACATCGGCATAGGCCATGCCATATGACTTACCCTGGGTCCATGCGATATATACGATGCGATGAAAACAGACCCAAAAGGGTTTGCGAATGAAAACATATAATCTTTCAAATCTGGCTAAAGGCATTTTTACGGGATTTTGCAATGTTTAATGTATTTTTAAAATACAAAGGGGAAACCATGAAACATGGGCATTGCGACTTGTGATAGTGATTTCAGGAGGACCCGATGGAAAATAAGGCAAAGTTCATAATTTTTGAAGTCCAATAGATGCGTTTGGGAAGATTTTTACAGGCTTTCCATGTATTTTCCTGTGGAAGCAAAGAAATGATATCTTTGGGATTTCGATGCACCAGTGGCTCTTTTCTGTTACAAAATAGGTGTCCACCATCCCTGAGGGTGTTTAGCAATGATTGCTAACGCTTAGAGGGGGATTCGAGCAGATGGAGGCCAGGAAGCCAGAGAGCTCGAGAGGGAAAATGAACCGATAGTGCCGATTTAGCTTTTAAAAGCCACAGAACGACAGAGATGGGGGTTGTTGAAGGTTGTTGGAGTTGTTGCTGAAACCGAGCCTAAGCAGAAAACGAGCCAAAGCAAGAAGCTAAGGCATAAGAGAGTAGCGCAAAAAGGCAGTAGCAAAACAAGTAGCACAGAAAGCAAAAGCTGCAGCGCACACAGCCAAGGGAGTCACTTGGAGTTCAAGTGGAAATCTAGAGGGTTGTAAACTGACAGAGAGACGAAGAAGCTAGATCCGAGAGCCAGAGCCAGAGCTAGAGCTAGAGCCAAGAGCCAAAGCCAAGAGCCAAAGCCGAGAGCCAGAGTGAGAGCTGAGAGCCAGAAAGCCAAGAGCTTCAAGAGCCAGGGGATAAGATGGTGTTTGAACCCACTGTTTCTATGTAAAACAGCAGGAGTTGAGCCAAGAGCTTGTAAAAAGGACTTATACCATAATCCCAGAGAGCCTAGTTGAGTTGACTAGAGCTCACGGAGACGTAGCCCAGGAGTTTTGGGTGAACTCCTAATTAATATTGTTGTTCTGTGTGTGTTTTATTGCTGCATTGTCTCTGCTACTTCATTTACTATTATATGTATTTATATATTAGTTCAAGCACATCAACTTATAGCACAACAACAAAATTTAAAGCATATAATCAGTTAAAAACAAACACCAGCATACACCTATATTTTCAAGCTTTTTTTATTTCGCATTGGTTAATCATTAAGACTTGGGAAAATTTAAAGCTTTGGAAGTGGGAGAGGTTCTTGTAAGTTAGACAAGAAGCCTAAGTGCCCCATTTTCAGATCAAGAAAGGCGTCCCATTCCGAATTGAATTCTTCTCATGGAGGGAAGAAGGCTGACAAGTCTAAAGTGAGATGCTTTGATTGTTACGAGATGGGTCATTATGTGACTAATTGCACATCGAAGAAGTCTAAGAAGGGATCCTCGGATGGATCGGAAGGTGAGGCATTAGCCTCTCAGTTTGAAATTGACTTTACCCTCATCACATGCATGGTATCATCGATGATGGGTTGTGTTTGGTATCTTGACAGTGGAGCCTCATTCCACATGACCGACGATAAAAGTTTATTCACTGCCTTGGAGGAGGAAGACCTCAAGATGTGCATAGAGATGGGTGACAATGAAAGGTTTAGTGTTTTAGGAGTGGGTATGGTTGCTTTTCAGAGGGAGCATGGAGCTCCTATCACCTTGACAGATGTGAAGTATGTGCCTGGAATAAAAAAGAACTTGGTATTAGTCGCGATGTTGGAGGACAAAGGCTATGATGTTGTCATCAGTAAGGGAAAGGTTTTCCTTAGACACATCACGACGAGACAGGTGAAACAGATCGGTTCACGAGTCAAGAACCTGTATGCTCTTGAGGTTCAATATGCATGCAAAGCCCTGAGGAGCAAGGCAAATGTTAGAGACTTGGTGATTGAGAGGGAGAGTACATTACCTCTCAACATGCAGTCCCAGAAAAAGTCTCAGACAATTGTGGAGGAGCCACAATTAGAGTCAATAGAGGGATCACATGCAGCCATACCTCTAGGTGTGAGATGGGGCGATGTGAAGTGGTAGTCCCTAGAAGGCTGAAATTGGGCAGGGCCCATTGAGAGGTTTTATCTCATGGATCGTACCTTGTTATGGGAGCCCAAAGTACATAGTAGTGGGAGGAATCAGTGGGATTGATGCAGTCAGAGATCAAAGTGACAGAGGCTAGAGTAGTTAGATACTGAAGAGCGCAGAGAAGGATTGACAATAGTTCAGAAAGGCAGAGTGATTTGAAGCGCAAAGTTTTCAGTTGACAGAGGCAATAACAGTCAGAGACTTTGATGACAAATGCATCATATTGATTCAGGTTGGATGTTTTTTTGTTTCTGTAGTTGCTGGAGCAACAACACTAGAGAGAAGTGTTGCATGCATAACATTCCAAAGGTTCACGATCGGGATTGAGTTGAATTCCTTTCTTGTTGAGAGGGAGTGTTGAAAATAGCAACAAGAATGATAAAAATAGAATCCATAAATTTCAATTTTAATTTGTCCTTGAATTAAAATTGAGAATTAAAATCGAATTTAGTCTCACTAGCTGCTTGGAAATAATTAATTAATTCATTATGGATTAATAAGTTGGAGAAATTCAAGTTAGAAGTTTTTCTGAAGTCATGCAACATTTATTCCTTAAATTAAGGAGAGTATCGCTTAATTAAGGAGATAAGATTGAGTTATATTTGAGTTGTAATTAATTAGCTTAGTTTACTGAGTTAAGTCCAATTAAATTAGTTCCAAACTATTTGAGGAACTAATTATGAGTTATCAGTCAGTTGATGCATGCATACACTCAAAAAGTGTACTCCAGATAAATGAAGATTCCTTCATCAGAAACTCATGCATGTCTATTTTGAGAAAGACCCAGTTGAGCTAAATGTCAAGCACAGTGTACTATCAGTTGCATGTTTTCTCCTATAAAGGAAACTAATGCATGCAATCAAGGTAAGGTTCCTTGAGGATTTCACAGTTCTGACAGTTGTTAGAGCAGTGTGTGAGAGCAGTGTTACACTGGGTGAAGGAGATCATCCCAAAGGTAACTGCGCAAGGAAATAGGAGCTTGGAGGGTAGAGGAGAAGGCTTGTGAGAAGCCAAGTTTTCCTGTGAGCATCCAGGAGGATTGTACTGAGAGATGGCTAGCTGTGAGAGCTAAGGATTTGTATAATTCTGATGTATTTCCACCTTGTATGATAATACAGATAGTGGGATTTTTAGCTGAGGCTTTCCCCTGAGTATTTCTTTGTTTCATGTGCATTGATTCTTCTTCTTCTGGTTATATGTGTTCAACTCGATCTTGCTCAATCTTTAAGCTTTCGCAAATTGATAGTAGAAGCAGGTTATAGTATTTTGCTTTGGTATATTGCATTATCATGTTAATCTACAGTCAGATTTTCTATATGGTCTCAAAGCAATATTTGTAGAGAATTTGCAGAATTTCTACATGGTATTAGAGCTAGCTGATCTATAGAGAAATTTCTACACACCCTACTTTTTGAGATGAAGTTTGATGGGAAGAAGTTTGGCATTTGGTACTTATCATCCTACTTCTTGAGATGAAGTTTCATGGGAAGAAATTTGGGATTTGGCAATCAGGGATTTTGATTTTGTTCATGAGGTAAATTTTGTTGAAATTGTTGAATGGGAAAATAACATCTCCATAAGTCAATGTTGATATGGAGAAGTAGAAAGTTTGAGATGAAGATGCAATCTATATTCTAGGAGCTTCTATAATGGGTTACATTATTTTGCAAATCCAAAGCATGGATCCAAAAATAAAATCTAGAATATTAGTGTAGAACTTGTATGAGATATCCACTCATGCAATATGTTGTATATAAGGAATTAGAATATGCACTAAAGGTGAAGGATGGAGAAATTGTTATAATTATATGAATCTCTATATATGAGATTAGTTGGTTACAATTAGGGACAAGACCACAAAAGGGAGTTTGTTATATTGATAGCTAGTGGCTTGACTATATCATTTTAGTCATTTGTCACCATCTTGAATATGCCAAATAGGGCTTAGTCTCAATGAGCTAGAAGATACATTGTTGATAAAAGAATAATTCAAAAATAGAATTGGACATAATGCCTTTAACAAAGCAATAATGCCAAGTTAAAGATAAAATGTATGTAATAGAACAAAAAAATGTGTAAGATTGAGGAGAAAACATAGAAAGTTTGGAAATCAAGAAAATAAGTAACTTACTTCAATGGTGAAAATAGAGGTCATAATTAGAAGTGGCTACTATAAGTATAACTAACTAGAACAGAGTAAAGGAGGACATAATCATGATAATTTTTTAACAACAAAAAGTAGGAAAGAAGGATGTCAAACATCATTTCTAACATCATTGATGACCACAAACTCCTATAATGATAGAATGATGTCGAATACATTGAATTGAGCACGACTGATCATATGATAGGGATGGATGAAAGGATTGAGAGATTAAAAGAAAAATATCTTGGTAACTTTGTTAATTTTAGTGATAGTTACACTCTTAAGATTAAAGGTAATGATAACATTTTATTAGTTATGGACATAAAGACATTCCAATTGTATCACACACTTTTTAATTAAAAAAAATTATATTATATACCAATTAGATGACCATGATGAATCAAAAGGTGGAATTTGATGATGAAAAGTGCTTAATTAAAAACAAGATCAACATTACCAAGTTTCTATACAAGGATATGACATCTATAAATTTAAATCAAAGGTTGTTGAAGAAGATGACTCTTCGAAACATAGGTCATTGAAGAAAGTGCATTAGCAACCTCAACAATGGATGAAAGTAAATTATTTCACTAATAATTAAACAAATAAATTTTTAAAGTTTCAACTACTAATTCATAAACTGTCATGGATATTCCACTAGACAGTTCGTCACAACAGATATGATAATAATATATTAAAATACTGAAATTTTACACTATTACAGTGTATTAAACTTTAAGAATTGTGGATTTAACTATAATTAGTGCATGCATGCGAATATAAATTATGCAGAAAAGTAGAGAACGAAAAAATAAGCTCATACACACATAATACACAAGATATGCTCTCTGGGAAATCCTTTCGACAAAACCCAACTGGAAGGTGAGGTCACTTCACTCTCTTTCTCTATTTGGAAATATGGTTGTAGGTATAAAGAAGTAATGCCTGTGGCCTGTGGGCTGCTACAGTGCACAGATCCTCTCTATGTGCTTTACCTCCTATCTCTTGGTTATTTTTTCTCAACTATGGAACAAAATGTTCTTGAAAGAATGGAATGCCTCTTCCTCCTAGTGGTTCGGTTATAACACAACTCGATAACCTACTAGTGGTTAAGTTTGACTACATCAACTCTTAACTAGAGTTACAAAATTGACTCTTCTAGAGTATTTTACATCAAAAACACATGGATAGCCCATTTTCCATGGATAATGGGGGCTGACGCAATATCCTCCCAAACTATAGGTGTGACAACAAGAAGGTCAACTTATGAGTGGCATAACTTTTGCATACAGACTTTGATTAATGCGCTTCTTGCATCGTTGAAAATCTCTGTGTGAAGAACAATATGAAAAGGTGTTATGCTAAATCAAGAAAGTTTTACCGCTAAAAATTGTCATTTGATGCCTCAAACCGCTCCTGGAAGGTTTCAGACCCCGTTTCGCCAAACTGGGTCCCACTGGTAAAAACGGTCCCATGAGCTGATTCCTCCACTTTTTCCAATCCAAATGCATTGATATGGATGAAAAAAAATATAATGATCCAATTCAAATAAACTATTTGAGTTGTTATATAAGCAAATTATTTCACCAATGGTTAAACAACTCAATTTTTAGAACTTTCAATTTTTAGATAGGTTAACCAAAATGTGTAGATTGTCCAAATGTCAAGGCTAAGAGAGATATGTAAGGTGTGTATCATTGGGGAAAACAAACCCATGAGTAGTGTGGGAAGGGGGAAGCATAAAAAAGTTACATGTTAGATTGAATACATGTAAACTTGTGTGGACCTATCAAGACATAGGTAATTAGTGGAGAATCATATCTTATGACACTAATTGATTATCAAACCGAGGTATGAGTTTACTTTATAAAATGCAGGCATTTAAACATTTCTTGTAATTCAATGTTGAAGCATAAAGAAATGTGGTAAGAACTTAAATATATTAAGGTTAATGGGATTCACTAATTGGTATATCAAGTTGGTGATATTCCCATCATTAAGATTCAATCTCCCTAATACATAATATCCCATTGCAAAATTCCATAATCATGAATTAAGTATTAAAGTATGATACTACAATAAGTACCTAACCTAGAATCAATGGCTTTTTTCTTTGTTCATAATTGGCTAGCACTAATGGATTTAAATATAGGAATTTCAAGAAAATCATACTAAGGTTTGATTAATGATTGAGAGTGAAAGGGAGATGTAAATGTAGATTCGTGAATTACAAGCACTGTGATTCTTAATGGATCCAAGGCATCCCACCATACGCAATTGACCAGAAGATGAGTCCCATTTACCCTCTGCAGTCAAAGTTAATTCATTAACGCCTGATCTTTTACATGCCAAATACCGATTTTGTGAAGGAGGCACGGCTCGAAAAACCGCACTAAATTTTGCAATACTTGAATCAGATAACCCCGTACACTTCAAATTTTGCATACAAAGAGTTGTATCATCAAAACTGCCATTAGTTTCATGACCTTAATGAATGGGCCCAACTTGCTATAATAGGCATCTATGCCATTGCATTGCCAATTGGGAATCACGTCCAAAACTGGAACATATCCTTTATAGCTGAACAAAATTACTTCCCAGAAGCATTTTCCTCTCTTTATGTATCCCTCCCATTCTCTCTCTCTCTCTCTCTCTCTCTCTCCCTCTCTCTCCCTCTCTCTCTTTATGTATCCCTCCCACTGTCTCTCTATCCTTCTCTCTCTCCCTTCCTCTCTTTATGTATCCCTCCCACCCTCCCTCTGTTAATCTCTCCTTCAAAAAAACTTTCTTTGTCTCTATCTACCTCCATCACTCTCCCACCTTTCTCTCCCAGACTCTTTATCTCACCCCACCACTCAATCATTCACTCTCTCCTCATATCACCCCCCTCTCCACCTCCCTTTCTCTCCCAATTCCAACTCGTATCTCTATATCCCTTCCTCTTTCATTCTCTCTCCCCCCTCACTCCCTCCCCTCCTCTCTCTCTCTCTCCACCTTCCCCCCTTTCCCTTCCTCCCTATCCCTACCTCCCTTCCTTAGTCCCTCCATCACAACAATCCCCCTCTAGCTCTATCTCTCTCTTCCTCTCGCTCTCTTTTCTCTCTCTCCAATTCTCACTCCCTCCTCTCTCTTTATCTCTCGCCCTCTCTCTCTCTTTCTCTCTCTCTCTTCTTTCCCCTCTCTCTCTCTCCTCTCTAGCCATGCATCTATATCCATTCATCTCTTCTTCTTCTCTCTCTCTCTCACTTCCCCCTTTCTCTCTCTCCCTCCCCCTCTCCCACTCCTCCACCCTGTGCTCTATGTGTTCATGTGTTAGTTATTCCATATTTATTTCACTCAATATCTCTTCTTTACCCACCTCTCCCCACCTCTCTCCCCATCTCTCTATACCTTTGTCCTAATTCCTTCCTCTCTTTCTACGGACCTCTCTCCATCCCTTAATCCCTCCTTTAAAAAAACCCCCTCTATCCAAACTCTAACTCTCTCACCCTCCTTCACACTCTCTCTCCCTCTATATCTCTCTCTATCTTTCCCTCTCTCCTTTCCCCCATATTTCTCTCTCTCTCTCTCTCTCTCTCTCTCTCTCTCTCTCCCTATATCCTCCCTCTCTCTCTCCCTTCCCCTCTCTTTCTCTCATCTCTACCCTTCTATCCCCATTGCCCCCTATTGTAGCACGATTTTGCAAGAGCCAAAATTTAAAAGCTTTGACTTGCTGCAATGGGAGAAGATGTATAATCAGGGGTATCTTTTGTCAATAATTTCATTTAAATATATTCACATTTCCTTTATACTCTTGTGCCATTGCCTTAGCCCCATGCAAGACATTTCGTTTTGATGACTCAGTGTGCCTACTCACTGAGCTATTCAATTTCATAAGTGTAATCAATGTTGGAAATTAGTAGTGGTAGAGTCATTGTCATATCGATTTTCTTTAAAAAGATGATTTTCTAGCATGCCCTAGATTTAAGTGTGGAGCAGTGTGTAATGGTGGATTTCCATTATCTTCATGGTAGTCATTCAATGAAAGGGGAGTTGTAAAGGATCATTGTAATCATCATGGTTATGAGCCTTCATACCCAACACCTCGATGTGTCATGTGTTGCAAGGATAATCAAAATTAGTCACACTCCAAGAACTATAGTGCAAATGCATGCAGAATCAAGTTAGATCCATATGATATAATGGTTGAGCCAAACTTCTCCCCCCATCACATTTGGTTTCTCTCTATTGGGAGGCATAATTATTGTTCAAGTAATAGACTATGATGGTATGGGAAGTTGCTTTTATCACCTTGTTCCAAACAAGGATATTTTTCCTTGGATACTCCTTGCATCATTTGAGTCCATTGTTGAACCATTTAAGTCATTTGGCATTGCTTTATTCTATTCAATTCATGCGAATTAACAGAGAAAAGGTGAAATCTTATATTAATGATGGAAACAAGTGGAAAAACATAAGGTATCCTCAACAACACCTTTGTGATTATACAAAAGAGATTTCTTTTGTTTACGGTCCTTGTTATCGATATGCGGGTTGGCATAAATTGATCACCAATCTTAGGATGACAATTTTGGATACTTTGAAGCTTCTAACAATTCTATTGTGCTCTATAACATACATATGGCCACCACCAGTAGAATGTTCCAACCTTGAAAAGCAAGAATTAGCTTAGGATACATTGAATAAAAGGGACAATGCCTCTTTCGACTGCTCTTCCTCAGGACCTTGCATCCCCTCTTCTTATTCTGAGAAGAGTGATGAAAAATACCATTATAGTGAGACTAGATATCAAATTCCTTATAAATGAATAGAAGTGAAGATTAATTTTAAGGAAGTCAATAGGGAACAAATGTCCCTAAAGTATTTTGACTGCAAGATTACAAGGAAACCCTTTAGTTGTTCCAAACCATTGTTTTTAAAAAGAAGAAAACAAAGCATGCCTTGTCAATATGAGAATTGGACTTTCATGGGATCAATAACTTGTTTTACCTTTAAATGAGGGAGTTAATGTTGATGGAGTATATCTAACTGCTATTGATGCTTTTTCTCATAATTTGAGTGCATCAACTCCAACCTTATATTGGTGGACCAACTATAATTGGCTTTCATTTCCATTTTTGGGTCGTGATGTGTCCTTGAGGAGGATGAGTACTACCACAAAACAAGAAATGGCTTTCCTCTCTATACGGATTCACTATATTGTCCATAAGATAGAGTATTTAGTTTCCCTCACCTTGAAAAACTACCAAATAGGCCAATGACGGATAAGCAAGTGAACGAAAATGTATGGAAGAATTTGTTTGAAGGAAAACTGAGATATGTGCATTTTAACAAAGGGAAAGAGATGGCCCCAACTTCTTCTTGTGCCCAAATCAATAAATTTATGACGGGTCTGTGAAATCAAAGTTTAAATGATAGGCACCTATTGAAATGGGTTGAATAGCAAAACCACTCATCTAAAAATCTATGTGCAAAATTCATTCTGACGGGTACCCCCCACTAGGGAAAATTTTAAGCATGGAAATTTATCATAAAATTTAGAAACCTTGGTGAATCTTATTAGTCCCTAATACACAAACTATAAAATGCTTGGTTATATTTCTCTAAAAATATTCAAATTTCTTATGATATTATATAGTCTCTATAATTTTTTTGGGATTTCTAAGGTAAAATAATTTCATGCTATAGAATTTGGGCGAATCATTTTTAGGAAAAATGGAAATTAGCAATTTATTTTTTTGAAAAAGCATGGAAACTTAGCCCATCTGCGAATATTAGCCCCTAAAATTTTCCATCCAGGCCCCCACAATACCACAAACCACCATAGGCATCCGTCGTAAAGCTATTCTTGGTTTCCCGCAAAACTGTTGGTCATTTCATGATGTGTGTATCACGAAAGTTGGGCTTGTGTGACCAATTGTCATTTTAAATTTCGTTTTATATTTTTTATGGAAATGTTAAAGCTCATAATGCAATTTGATAATACATATGTTTTTTAAATGGGCGGGACTTTATTTTGTAAAGGGGAAATGTTTCTTTTTAATATTATATATATAATATTAAATTATTAGTTTTGTAATTTTTATTATTGTAAGTTCTCTAAAAAATAAACAGTGTTGTATTTTTTTTTTTAATTAGTTCTTTGACTAATCAAGAACAGTTAATTTAGGGTGGAGAATAAAACTCTTAAAGAAACACATTCTAAGGGTTTGGGAACTCAGAATTGGACAAGGATGTAATGTTGAAATCTCTCAAAAATTTTATTAATTTGAGATGCCAGTTTGATTCCAGCCTTGGTAAATTGCAGTGTTGTTTTCTCTTTCATGTATTTACCATTCCATTTATGTTTTTCTTTTGCTGGTATGAGTATATATAGCAGAAGGGTTTTTTAAGTCATGATTATGAATTTACCTCACAAATGGTACTCATTTTTTTTATTCGAATCCCTTAATGGGCACTCCAGAATTCCAAGAATTCGTTCATATGTCATGTTTCTTTCATCATTCGTTCTACAGGGTGTTAGCGCCTAAATCTACCTTAGGCTGAGAAAGGTAGGATCTAGGACAACATCAAACCATGCTTAACCTGGTAGCTAGCCCTACCAGGTTGGGAGAGGGCTCTCTCCGGGTCAATCTCAGCAAAAGATGATCGCTAAGGCTCGAGATGACTGATATAACTACTGATCTTAGGCTAGGTATACGTGCAAAGAGTTTGATTGAATAAAATGATTTTTTTTGTTGGCTCAGACGGAAAGGCAGATTTTGGGTGCGGGGAATGAGGCTCAGTCTTGCAGAGGTCTCAATGGGGCAAGGTAGGCAACTGATTTTGGCACTTCAAATCGAATGAGATGGAGGGATTAGATAGGTGAGGAGTTGAAGAGGGCAAGAGAAGCCATGGATCCTCTCCAAACAGCTAAAAACATCAAGAAACTAAAGCAAACCTCAAGTAGAGCATTGCAATTTCAATGGATTCTACTTTCACTCTTGTTTGATTTAGTTAGGAAGAAATAAGATAGATAATGTCATACATAACACATAAACAAATACAGAAGAAAGAACTGTACCAAAACAAAATGCCACAGGGATCCCAAAGAGTGCTGCAAACCCTGGTCTCAATTCCTTAGCCAAAATGCTGATATGAGTGTACAATGAAGCTCCATGCTTTCTCAAGAGTCCAACCATGCTAATGACTGAAAAACCACATAATATAGACAAACCATAGCTCATCCTAGCCTCTAGGGGTCGAGCTCACATGTTTAGGAGCTGTTCCAACTAATTCTAAACTGAGAACTAGAAATTAGGCAGTGGAACAGCATGCCTCTAGAAACAAGGGAACTGATTCATTCAGTTTCAAACAACTTTTTAATAGATGAATCTACCTCCACAAGTGAAAATTTGACATATTTACATCATGATCCATCAATGTAAATTAAATTACATCACAAATTTGACACTAAGAAGGTGAAAAAGTCAAACTGGCAAAATCTAGGCGAAAAACAGAGCATTCCTGGTCAAACTGGGCCAAATTTCCTTTATGTGCCGCGCCTGATTCTCTATGTGTAGCGCCTATTTGGACCCACTTTTGGAGGCCTTCCTAGGGTCCAAATTCGCTCCAAATGTACTTTTTGGAAAGGTATGCCTGTCTACCTTCCAACCCAAGTGGAATTTTTCAATTTGGCCTCCATTTTCCCCTCCAGAAGTCAGTTCTCCAAACACTGCTTCCTATGTATCAAAATAGGGGCAGTAAGGTCATTTTTTGAGTGTTTTTGACCTTTTTGAGGGCTCAAAACTTGTCTAAATTTCTTGGCCATTGGTAGGCAAGCATATTTTTTCATTCCAAATCCAAAAATGCTGAGTTTTTGTGATTTGGAGGCTCCTATCAAAATCGAGCGCCACGTGACGCGGCGCATAGAGCAGAAAACCCTATTTTTTGTGCCAAAAATTCCAAAAATGCAAAAAGTGTCCGAAATTTTTTGAAATTTGGGCTGCGTCTTCTCCATCAAGCATTGTGTCAGGCCAAGGAAGCCTCAGCCAATATCTAAAGTCCTTCATGCTCCTTTCGCCTCTTTGATTCCCTCTTCAATCTTGCCTTTAAGCACCTGATTCTCGCCTTGCAAACTTTGTTTCTCGCCATATAATGATATGCCATATGTCTCAATAGTGTCTTCTACTTGTTGGCCTTCTCCAAAAACCTCTCTAAGTGGATATTGGCTCTTTCAAGCCATGACTCCCGATCGGCGTTGATCTCTTTCTCAAGTGAAGTGAGCTCCACCCTCCTCCTTTGGGCAGCTTGGCGATTCTCTTGAATGTTTTGAAACTCCATAATCACTTGTTGATATTCAAGCTGCTTATTTCTTTGCTCCAGGTACTTTACAATCCATTTAGCCCTTTCCAAGTTGAAGGACAAGGCATTGATGTCCGTCTGCTGCTCTTGGATGATTTCGTTGAGATTTGTGCTTTGCGGGCCCACATCGGTATCATCACCCTCAACGAGAATGAAATCAGTCTCCCACTCACCTGATGGTCCTTCATCCTGTAATGGCCTCTTGCCTTTGTCATGAACCTGTTGCGCTGATGACGAAAGCGAGACCCCTTCCACCCTGGGTGGAGATAATACTCGCTTAGCGGCTGCGAACAACTGTCTAGTGCCCTTCTGATAAGTGATAAACACCGGCATACTAGTGGTCTGTGTCTCATGACCCTCATGCTGATATGAAGGTTCACCTGTCTCATGCAAAACCTCGGGAGGTCCCTAAGGAGCTGTGAAAAACTCATGGGAAATGAATTCCTCCCAAGTGATGCCCTGCAAGACAAGCTGATGGATGACCACAATCTTAATGAGAGAAAAATGGTAAATACTGTTGAACTGCTGCTGAGGAGTCTTGTTCTGTACTAGGGTGGTCATTTTTTCAATATTTCGGCACATGAAGTAGGGGAGGTTCATCATCCTCACCCTGGTAAAATGCATCAACAGCCTGATATGGTAAGCATATAAGCGCGAAAACCAACCCTCACAGTTGAAATACTTGATTATCAGTTTCATCAAAGGAGCATAAGAATCTTTGAGGTACCGAAAAGGAAAAACTCTGCTGAGTTGTCTCAAATAGCCGGGCTTGATGTATGGCTCATAATGCTGCCTCTTGTTCCATTGCTCTCTAATGTTAGGAATACCAGTTGCTAGTGAAATAGATTCTTGTGTTAAAGTGAATGTGACACCAGCTAGAGTGGCTTGACCATCATGTAAATGAAGCACAAACAAACGAGCCAACTCATGATGAAACTGAATTCTAGCAACCATCTCACAAAATTCATAGTAGGACTGATGTTGGAAACAAGTGATGGCAAGAGGGCAGGCCTGTAACTCAGCAAGAGTGGTTGGTTCTTCTCGAATATGTTTTCCACCTCTATGAGGCCTCCTGGGTGCATGTACCTCTGTAGGTGAGTCACTGTGTGTCTCCTCTTCATAATCATATGAGGGATCAGATTCCATCTCTGCTAGTGGGTGAGCTGTCTTGATGAGAAGTAGGTGATTTATGATGTTCTTGATTTCTGCCACCAAGGGAAAAATATGTGAGGGACTGTGGAGGGAGGAAACAATGAGGGATTTTTGGGACTGTTGGGATAGGGTTTAGTTAGGGAAACAGGGGATTAGGGAGTAATTTGGGAGTTTTGGGTATAGCACTAGGGTTTGGGAATTTGTATTTAGGAGTTGGGAAATGGGAATTGGGATAGAAATAGATGATGTTTTAGGAATATGTGAGTTTAGGGAATAGGGGAATCAGGTGAAAAATGAGTGAAGGAGTGAAAGGTGAAAGAATGGGAGAATGTACTTGGCAGCCACAACAACCAATGCAAACCCTAGGCAACAGTTTCTTGGGAAATAGCAAGAGGGTAGGGTTTGATTTTCTTTAGACAACCACCATAAGACAACCACCATAAATTGTATGAAAAACTATTTTACTAGCAGTGATAAAGGCTCAACCTACTTGCACAAATGAAGATCCAAGCGTTTTGGGCGATTTGGAGTGAGTTGTTGAAGAATTCGGGCTTGGCAGCTCTATGCGCCGTGCCTCAAACCCAACGCACCGCACCCTTTATGTGCACTGCACCCGTTCACTTTTACACTGGAAATCGCAGCCCTATGCGCCGCGCCTGCTATGTGCGTCGTGCCACTTGCCCAGTGTGCCGCGCTTCTGAACTCAGACAACTTTCTCCAAATTTCTCTTGCTTGCTCTCAAACACAGCTTTGCTTGGCTCAAACTTTGTCTTTGAATGCATATGAGCCTTTCAACTGAAGAAATGACTTATATACAAAGACCTTTAATTTTTATTTCATAAAAACCCACTTTCATAATGTTTGGAATATGACTTTATTTTTTCAACTCTGTTTTTGAGCTTTTTCACTTTATTTGAGCTTGTGATGAACTAAATGTCTTGTGTTTTGTTTGCTTTGCATGGGATTGGATTGGAGCTACTCAGGCTAGGGAAAGTGACCAGGGTTGCAGGTGGAGTGATTTACATATGAAGGAAATAAAATTACATGAATTTATACAATAAAATCTGAAATATTATGTTTTTCCTCAAAAAATACATCTCTGAGCACTTGATTATGAACTTTATTGATACTGGAACCTCCTCATGTGCCTACTGACTATTATTGGACATTTTGAAACCTTTTTTGATGAAACCATAATGAAACCTAGACCTAATGACAATGAAACCCTAGAAAAGACTTTTACAAACTTTAAAGATAAAAGGTGACAGTACATGATATTGATGAGTAAACATGAGTCAGCAGGTAAATCACATGAGGGAAACTATAGGAGAAGCCACTACCGTCAGATGATCCATGTGCCTAATGGAATGCAGCTGACTGGGCAGGACACCTAATATGCAATGCAACAAGAGGATTTGATCTCTGACGGAGGGATGAAGATACCGAAACTAACATTGGCTCCAATGGGGATGGTAGCTCCTTGGAGGTGCCAAGAACTACAGATCTCTGGGAAAGCAGGCAATGCCTTTTTCCATTGGGATATGGAGTCAATAACTTCGACAAATAAAAACCAAACTCTTGACTCAAAACTGGACTCAATTTCAAGACTGAAAACGGACTCAAAACCGACTCAAACAAGACACTCAAAAGCTGAAACTGGACACTCAGCTGAAACTATCTTTAAACTGACTGAAACAAAAAAAATGACTCAAGACTAAAACACAACTAACAAACTGGAAAATATGCTCAAAATGGAGCTTATTCAATACAACCTACTTTAATTGTTCCTTTCATCACCTGATCAAGTGAAATGAAACAACCAATGCAACCAAGTAAGTATTCCGGCTGCTGTTTGAATTCTCCGCAAGTGCTTGCTTAGGAACAACAAGAGAGAACTACTGAAAGGCAACTCCCATGAAAACTTAAATACAGACCCGTTGAATACTATGGATTCTCTATCCACCTCCAAAAGCACTGCATAAGGATCTTGAAGTTCATGCACACTGGGACTTAGATCATCCAATGAATTACTTTTCTTCTCCTCATACCATGAATGCAAACTTTGATCTGAGCTTTGTGACGAGATTCCTGCTAAAAATGACAAAGAAACCAGCTGCCAGATCAGATTTATATCAGCACACGTTTCAAGCTCACATGTAGTCAATGGAGAAGGACTTGAACTGTAGACATCATCCAACACATCAGCTATTGGATCATGAAAAACTTGAAAAGACTGCTGCAACCCATTTTCTATTGGTTCCGATGAGATTCCATGATTTCCTACAGGCTTATCATTTGAAGATATATTATGAAATTTACCCTTCAAAAACTGAAATGATTCAAAACAAAATGGTACGGAATCATCTTGTATCATTTGATCGTATGTGCCAGCTTCCAAGTCTTCATCTGCAACTTGACAATCAATGGCATTCGGGGGCTGCAAATCTGGATATGAGAAGTCTTGAACAAGGTTTTCATTGCCCTCAAGATGGTCCAAATCAAGACTTATCGACGATTGACTTATGATTGCATGAATGTTGTCTCTGATGAATTGAAACGAAGCAAAACAAAAAGGCAAAGATCCTTCACTTACTTCAAAATTTTCTGCACTTTCCTCGTCATTTCCATAGCTGATATGTGATGGCTGAACATTGTATTCGAGCTGCTGAAAGTGAACTTCTTCCTCCCACAAACTAGCTGCTGATTTGTCTGCAAGATTAGCTTCTGTTTGGAGAACATAATCATCATCATACTGATCAAATTGAGGCAAATCATCAGTATAAAAGACATCATCAAGCGTACATGTCATATCAACAGATCTCTCTTCTCCAAGATGATATACAAAACTATCATTATCAGATCTATGACAACCGGGATAGGAAAGAAGATGTTTTGGATCAGCAACTTATTCTTCTTCAATCAGTGAGCCATGGGCTTGAACATCATAATCATTCCTTGCGGTGATCTTTTGCATCATCTCTTCCACAGCACTTGCCAAAATGTCAAGCTTTACCTCTAAAGATGTCGATTCCTCTGGATCTATGTTCTTCACCTCTTCTTCCTTCAAATTTTCCCTTCTGATCAGCAAATGAGCCTCTACATCTACTGCACTGTTCTGCATCTCTTCAAGTGTTGCAAGATTCCTTTCTCTCAGTTGAAACTCCATTTCCAGATCAAAGGCACCCGGGTAGTGCAAGAGAACGGATCCAGGGGGAGGTCTTATATTAGCCGGCATCGAAAAATAGACTTGATTAAATCTGGTAGAAAACTATTGTACTGTCTCCCCTGGAAATCTTTTTAGTTGGTTATACTCTTCTATAATCAAGAAAGGGTTTTGTCTTACCACCCACCTGTCGAGGAAAACTTTGATGAACTGCTGGAAATCTGAGATGCTCGCATCAAGCAGGGTTTTGAACCAACTTTTGACTTTGCCTTGCAAAGAAAGAGCAAAAAGCCTAATACTGACATCTTCTTCATAAACTTCAAAAAGGTTAAGAAAGGACTCAAAATTCAATACATGTCTCTCAGCAGTGATGTTGTCGCGTTCACCATCAAATCTTGGTAGATATAGGTCATGATTTTTAGGGAAAGAATGGGATATAGGAGGTAAAATCAGAGGCTTGTATCGATCTGGAATTTTACAAGGTATAGGGGTATGTACAGTAGGTATAGAATCAATCTTGGTCTCTTGAGGTTCATCAGTTTGAAGATGGTCATCACAAGATTTGGAAGAAAGGTCTTGATCAAGATCAAAGGCATACGAATCTTTGGTATTTACAATCTTCAAAGGGAAGGAATCAAATGCAGGCCGAGGATCTCTTCTCGAACATAATATACTGTGCAAAGCCTTCTTGACATTCTCGGGAAAATAGAAGAATAATTTAGAACAAAGAACAAAATGTCTTGGATGAAATTCCAACTTGAATACTTGATCTTTCCATATTGTCCTTCCATGTTTCTGCTGGTCAGGTTCATCCTCCAGTGGAGTCCTTAGATCTGATCTTGAAACTGATTTGGAATAGCCAAGTGAATGATTTCAGCCTTTCCAGTGTCTGATAGTTGTCCACCATCAACAATCAGATCTGAACTTGATACATGTTACTGGGGCAATTTGCAAGTCAGATGTTCAGCTTATAAGACTAGACCAGAGATTAATTGAAGCAGTTTTTATCTACTTATGCACTCGCAAAGCAAGTGCAGCTCGAAGGCTACCTGGCTAACTTCAGGCTCCATCTGTAGTTCATAAACTAAACAACAATAACAAGCAAACAAACTTGTTCTTCCCCAGTACGGTTGCCACTATGTTAGTGCCTAAATCTACCTTAGGCTAAGAAAGGTAGGATCTAGGACAACATCAAACCACGCTTAACCTGGTAGCTTGCCCTACCAGGTCGGGAGATGGATCTCTCCGGGTCAATCTCAGCAAAAGATGATAGCTAAGGCTCGAGATGACTGATATACCTACTGATCTTAGGCTAGGTATATGTGCAAATATTTTGATTGAATAAAATGATTGTTTTGTTGGCTTAGACGGAAAGGCAGATTTTGGGTGTGGGGAATGAGGCTTAGCCTTGCAGAGGTCTCAATGGGGCAAGGTAGGCAACTGATTTTGGCACTTCAAATAGAATGAGATGGAGGGATTATATAGGTGAGGAGTTGAAGAGGGCAAGAGAAGCCATGGATCCTCTCCAAACAGCTGAAAACATCAAGAAACTAAAGCAAACCTCAAGTAGAGTGTTGCAATTTCAATGGATTCTACTTTCACTCTTGTTTGATTTAGTTAGGAAGAAATAAGATAGATAATGTCATACATAACACATAAACAAATACAGAAGAAAGAACTGTACCAAAACAAAGTGCCACAGGGATCCCAAAGGGTGCTGCAAACCCTGGTCTCAATTCCCTAGCCAAAATGCTAATATGAGTGTACAATGAAGCTCCAGGCTTTCTCAAGAGTCCAACATGTTAATGACTGAAAAACCACATAATATAGACAAACCATAGCTCATCCTAGCCTTTAGGGGTCGAGCTCACATGTTTTTTAGTTGTTCCAACTAATTCTAAACTGAAAACTAGAAATTAGGCAGTGGAACAGCATGCCTCTAGAAACAAGGGAACTGATTCATTCAGTTTCAAACAACTTTTTAATTGATGAATCTACCTCCACAAGTGAAAATTTGACATATTTACATCATGATCCATCAATTTACATTAAATTACATCACAAAATTGACACTAAGAAGGTGAAAAAGTCAAACTGGCAAAAGTTAGGCGAAAAACAGAGCATTCCTGGTCAAACTGCGCCAAATTTCCTCTATGCACCACGCTTGATTCTCTATGCGTAGCGCCTGTTTGGACCCACTTCTGGAGGCCTTCTCAGTGTCAAAATTCACTCCAAGTGTGCTTTTTGGAAAGGTCTACCTGTATACTTTCCAACCCAAGTGGAATTTTTCAATTTGGCCTCCATTTGCCCCTCCAGAAGTCAGTTCGCCCAACACTGCTTCCTGTGTATCAAAATAGGGGTAGAAAGGTCATTTTTCGAGTGTTTTTGACCCTTTTGAGGGCTCAAAACCTATCTAAATTTCTTGGCCATTGGAAGGAAATCATATTTTTTCATGCCAAATCCAAAAATGCTAAGTTTTTGTGATTTGGAGGCTCCTATCAAAAGCGAGCGCCACGTGGCGCGACGCATAGAGCAGAAAATCCTGTTTTTTGTGCCAAAAATTCCAAAAATGCAAAAAGTGCCCCAAATTTTTTGAAATTTGGGTTGAGTCTTCTCCATCAAGCATTGTGTTGGGCCAAGGAAGCCTCAACCAATATCTGAAGTCCTTCATGCTCCTTTCGCCTCTTTGATGCCTTCTTCAATTTTGCCTTTAAGCTCCTGATTCTTGCCTTGCAAACTTTGTTTCTCGCCATATAATGATATGCCATATGTCTCAACAATGTCTTCTCCTTGTTGGCCTTCTCCAACAACCTCTCTAAGTGGATATTGGCTCTTTCAAGCCATGACTCCCGATCGGCATTGATCTCTTGCTCAAGTGAAGTGAGCTCCACCCTCCTCCTTTGGGCAGCTTGGCGATTCTCTCGAATGTTTTGCAACTCCATAATCACTTGTTGATCTTCAAGCTACTTATTTCTTTGCTCCAGGTACTTTATAATCCATTTAGCCCTTTCCAAGTTGAGGGACAAGGCATTGATGTCCATTGGATGATTTCGTTGAGATTTGTGCTTTGCGGGCCTACATCGGTATCATCACCCTCAACGAGAATGAAATCAGTCTCCCACTCACCTGATGGTCCTTCATCCTATAATGGCCTCTTGCCTTTGTGATGAACCTGTTGCGCTGATGACGGAAGTGAGACCCCATCCATCCCAAGTGGAGATAATACTCGCTTAGCTGCTGCGAACAACCGTCTAGTGCCCTTCTGATAAGTGATAAACACCGACATACTAGCGGTCTGTGTCTCATGACCCTCATGCTGATATGAAGGTTCACCTGTCTCATGCAAAACCTCGGGAGGTCCCTGAGGAGCTGTGAAAAACTCACGAGAAATGAAGTCCTCCCAAGTGATGCCCTGCAAGCCAAGCTGATGGATGACCACAATCTTAATGAGAGCAAAATGGTAAATACTGTTGAACTGCTGCTGAGGAGTCTTGTGCTGTACTAGGGTGGTCATTTTCTCAATATTTCGGCACATGAATTAGGGGAGGTTCATCATCCTCACCTTGGTAAAATGCATCAAATAGTGGGGCTTGATGTATGGCTCATAATGCTGCCGGTCAATTTGTTGCCTCTTGTTCCATTTCTCTCCAATGTTAGGAATATCGGTTGCTAGTGAAATAGATTCTAGTGTTAAAGTGAATGTGACACCAGCTAGAGTGGCTTAACCATCATGTAAATGAAGCACAAACAAACGAGCCAACTCATGATCAAACTGAATGCTAGCAACCATCTCACAAAATTCATAGCAGGACTGATGTTGGAAACAAGTGATGGCAAGAGGGCAGGCCTGTAACTCAGCAAGAGTGTTTGGTTCTTCTCGAATATGTTTGCCACCTCTATGAGGCCTCCTGGGGGCACGTACCTCTGCAGGTGAGTCACTGTGTGTCTCCTCTTCATAATCATATGAGGGATTAGATTCCATATCTGCTAGTGAGTGAGTTGTCTTTATGAGAAGTAGGTGATTTATGATGTTTTTTATTTTTGCCACCAAGGGAAAAATATGTGAGGGACTGTGGAGGGAGGAAACAATGAGGGATTTTTAGGACTGTTAGGATAGGGTTTAGTTAGGGAAATAGGGGATTAGGGAGTAATTTGGGAGTTTTGGGTATAGCACTAGGGTTTGGGAATTTGTATTTAGGAGTTGGGAAATGGGAATTGGGATAGGAATAGATGATGTTTTATGAATATGTGAGTTTAGGGAATAGGGGAATTAAGTGAAAAATGAATGAAGGAGTGAAAGGTGAAAGAATGGGAGAATGTACTTAGCAGGCACAACAACCAATGCAAACCCTAGGTAGCAGTTTCTTGGGAAATAGCAAGAGGGTAGGGTTTGATTTTCTTTTAGACAACCACCATAAGACAGCCACCATAAATTGTATGAAAAACTGTTTTACTAGTAGTGATAAAGGCTCAACCTACTTGCACAAATGAAGATCCAAGTGTTTTGGGCGATTTGGAGTGAGTTGTTGAAGAATTTGGGCTTGGTAGTGCTATACGCCGCGCCTCAAACCCAACGGGTCGTGCCCTTTATGTTCACCACACCTGTTCACTTTTACATTGGAAATCGCAACCCTATGCGCCACGCCTGCTATGTACGCCGCGCCACTTGCCCAGTGCATCGCGCTTCTGAACTTGGGCAGATTTCTCCAAATTTCTCTTGCTTGCTCTCAAACACGGCTTTGCTTTGCTCAAACTTTGTCTTTTGAATGCAAATGAGCCTTTCAATTGAATAAATGACTTATATACAAGGACCTTTAATTTTTTTTTCATAAAAACCCACTTTTACAATGTTTGGAACATGACTTTACTTTTTAACTCTGTTTTTGAGCTTTTTCACTTTATTTGAGCTTGTGATGAACTGAATGACTTGTGTTTTGTTTGCTTTGTAAGGGATTGGAGCTACTGAGGCTAGGGAAAGTGACCAGGGTTGCAGGTGGAGTGATTTACATATGAAGGAAATAAAATTACATGAACTTATACAATAAAATATGAAATACTCTGTTTTTCCTCAAAACAGAGTTTTGAGGAGAAATACATCTTTGAGCACTTGATTATGAACTTTATTGATCATGGAACCTCCTCATGTGCCTACTGACTGTTATTGGACATTTTGAAACCTTTTTTGATGAAACCCTAATGAAACCCTAGACCTAATGACAATGAAACCCTAGAAATGACTTTTACAAACTTTAAAGATAAAAAGTGACAGTACATGATATTGATGAGTAAACATGAGTCAGCAGGTAAATGACATGATTGAAACTGTAGGAGAAGCCACTACCGTCAGATGATCCATGCGCCTAATGGAATGCAGCTGACTGGGAGGGACACCTAATATGCAATGCAACAAGAGGATTTGATCTCTGACGAAGGGATGAAGATACTGACACTAACACAGGGTTAAAGCTTAGATTCCTAACTACTTGAGTTATTAAGTGTTGTTCCTTCTCTTTTTCCTCTAGTTGTCTCCATAATTTAAAGCTTTGCAATCCTTACTGGTTTGTTCATTCTAGTTTTAAAGAATAGGTTTTTGAAATAGAATTTTCATTACATTATTTACAATCGTGCCGCAAACAATCTTTTAAAATTTCCATCAATTTCAGTGAATGTCCTGGGTAATGACCTCCTACAACTAAAGTTCGTCTCTAGGGTACAACATTAATTAATATCGTTTTTGGGGATCAAAGGAATGAAGATATCTTTCCCTAGGTGTGAATATCTATTTCTTGAAGGAGAACAATATTTAGCTTATTAGTTACTAATTGTACATCTGATAAGCTCACTAGAAAATATTACACAAGGAAATGAGCAAGCTGTGGGGAAATACTAGGTATCAGATGCTGAGGTTTTTTAAGGAGTTTATATTCTATTTTATTAGCTCTATCATCTATTTTCCTCTATGTATCAAAAATATTATTTCCAACTTCTTCTTTTTTGATACTCTAAAATTTGAGAATGTATATTCTCCATTGAAAAATAAAAAAAGACTTATCTTCTTCCAACATTATTGATCTTGGGTTGATTTCATCCCATGAATCCAATGAGAAAAATGATATTTGAAATAATATTCCTCCAAAAAATGGCTAGTCAAGTCAACCTTGCTATCAACCTAATAAAGGTTTGGGTAAAGTTTTTTATGGTTACAATCAAGATCCTTTTTTTGTGGAAAGACATTATTGTTCCAAAAGAGGTTGCTGTAGAGCGACAAAACTTATTTTTTTTATAATGACAAACAACTTTTTTGGGATTTAAATTTGTGTCGAAAATTTTCATTACAGGGAGAATGCCATTAGTTTGAAGAGAAGTTTTCTGATTGTTCATTCAAGCTTGAATTCTTGCAAGCATAGAATGAAATAAAAAAAATTAATGTTCATCCGATGATCTGGAGTTCATGCAAAGGAAAACATATATTTTATGTCGAAAAAAATTCTTTTGAAAATCCAGTAGGATTTGATGGAGTCATACATTTCAAAGTTGTATTTTTCGTCAAAAGGTGTTATTCTATAATGTTTGTTCATCGGGTTTCCTGCTAAACCGGGCAAACATTCAAAGATCTGTCCTACATTCTCGTGAAGGTACCCCTAATGGATTCAATACCATATCAACTGGTATTCCATTTTTCAAATAGGGCATATCTTGTATGGGCAAACCTATTGAAATAATACCTTTATTACCATGCCTTCCAGCTACTTTATCACCCACTTTTATCTTACGTTTTTGTGATATATATACGTGTACTGTTTCCGCATTATCACCGGAATCATCTACTCTATTGATCCATCTCACGTCGATAACTCGACCCCTTCCACCTATAGGTGCTCTGAGACTTTTCTCTCGCAGTGGATACCTCAATACCAAATATGGTTTTTAATAATATTCCTTGTGGGGTACATAATGATTCTTCTATTGTTTGAGGCGTTAATTTACCTACCAAAACATCACCTGTTTCTATCCAAGATCCTAGCATTACAAGACCATTTTCGTCCAAATGATGAAGTGAATGAGCATCTAAATGAGGTATTTCTCTAGTGATTCTTTCAGGACCCTGGCTCGTCATACATATTTCAATCCTGTATCTTACTATATGGAAAGAGGTATAGATATCTTCATATACCAGACGTTCACTAATGAGTATTGCGTCTTCAAAATTTTATCCTTCCCATGGCATATAAGCTACTAAAACGTTTTTTCCCAAAGATAGTTCTCCGCCTATCGTAGTCGCACCATCCGCCAGAATTTGTCCCTTCTTTACACATTCCCCTTGATGAATTTGAGGTTTTTGATGCGTACAAGTATTGGTATTAGAACGTTGATATATAACCGATTCTGTTCGTACAGTGTCTCCATTAACCGATGAAGTTATATTTACAGCATCGATATACTCGATCCTTCCCTCTTGTGTAGCTATAGCTACACTTCCTGAATCTAGAGCTGCTTGACCTTCCAACCTAGTTCCGGCAATGCACTTCTTGGGTCGAAAAAGTGGAACTGCTTGACGCTGCATATTAGAACCCATTAGAGTGCGATTCGCATCATTATGTTCGAGAAAAGGAATAAGGGAAACTCCAATGGAAAAATATTGGAAAGGAAAAATACTTCTGAAATGGATTTGTTCCCATGCAATAACTATAAATTCTTGTCGGTATCGAGCTGGAGTAATTTGTTCCTCTTGAATTCCTTGATTTAACACCAAAGAATTTCCCGTAGCTATCCGATAGTATTCATCCTCATCTTCTCCCAGTAGTAGATAAACCATATGTTCTTCTCTTGATCTCTCGGAGATCTTATAGAATGGACTTTGTAAAGAACCACAATCATCAATCTTTGCATGAATAGATAATGATGCAACAAGTCCAGCATTCATTCCTTCGGACGCATCGATTGGACAAATACGCCCATAATAACTGGGATGAATATCCCCTGTCCGAAAACTAGCAATTCGCCCTGTTAAGCCCCCAGGGCCTAAATGGCTCAATTTTCGCCCATGAGCTATTTCCGTCAATGGATTAGTTTGATCCAAAAATTGGGATAAGGGGTGTGAACCAAAAAAATCTTGAAAAGTGTTTTTTAATAGAGTTGAAGTGACCAAGTTCTGAGGAGTTGATCTGCGCTTGGATAAAAAGAAGTGCTCAATCCTTTAGGAGAACTAAAAGTAATCATCTTTCTTCGTATCTCTACCATTTATAATGCGTAATGCCCAAACCATTGTGACAGATATACATAAAAAGAGCTGACTAATCTAGTGCAATTTGATCCTATTGATGAAACCCCCTTCTACATCTTAGTAGCTCAAAATAGGATCAATTCATTCAATAACAGCTTATATATGGTAATATTAGCCTGTATGTAATATTATTGGGAGCTATAAATATATTTGGATGTCTCCCATAAAATTGGAAGTCTAACATGATAATAATCATATGGGAGATCATGGATCATAAACATAGTTTCATTCTAGATATGTATATAATCAAACCATCCAATCAAAAAAATTATAAAGTGATGGTATAACCATTTATTGTTTGGAATCTAGTTGTTCCGATTCTTCCCATCGTAAGCGAAATAAGAGAAAATTTACATATATTCTTTGTACGATAACGCATGTGACTATTTCCAATTCTCTTTCGGAACAGCGGGATCTAAGAATACAAATTTTGGGATATCACTTTTATGTGTTTGTAACTATAAACTTCTAAAGAAGTTTTTGTGGCCTATGTTATATTATTTGCAGGTTTTTTTATTGGTTACACAAGAGAGATTTAATCTTTCGTGAAATTACTCACATGGCTACTCTAGAAATTTTCTTACACTCAATAAAATGAATGGATGTATATAAATAAGTTCACTTGATGAGCATTTAAGTTTCAACGTCGAAAAGTTTTTATTCTAGTTTTTCACTCTATGAATAAGGATTAAATATTTAGCAAATAAAAGTTTCAGGGATACTTCATACTTCATAGATCTCAGATCTTATTGCTGACATATTTACAATTTTTTACTCCAACGCCCAACAAAAGAAGACACTTGGTCTGTTGTTTTTAGTGTCTTGCAAGCAAGACATTGTCCCCAATTGGAGCTTGTGTTGTAGCGCGATTTTGGAATAGCCAAAATTTAAAAGCTTTGAATTGCTACAATGGGAGAAAATGTATAATTAGGGACAACTTTTGTAAATAATTTCATTTAAATATATTCACATTTCCTTTATACTCTCATGTTATTGCCTCAAACCCATGAAACACATTTTGGTTTGATGAATAAAAGTGCCTACTTACTTAGCTATTCAATTTCATCAGTGTAATCAATGTTGGGAATTTACAGATGTGGAATCATTTTCATATCGATTTTCTTCAAAAAGATGATTTGTTGGCATGCCCTAGATTTAGGTGTAGAGAAATGTGTAATGGTGGTTTTCCATTGTCTTCATGGTATTATTTCAGTCAAAGGGGAGTTATAGATTTATCATTGTAATAATCCTAGTTGCTAGCCTTCATACCCAACACCTCGATGTGGCATGTGTTGCAAGGATAATAAAAAGTAGTCACATTCAAAGAATTACAGTGCAAATTCATACATAATCAAGTTAGTTCCATACAATGTATTGGTTGGGCCAAAATTCTCCCTTCTTCATTACATTTAGTTGCTTTATGTTAGGAGATGTAATTCTTGTTCAAGTAAGACTATGAGAGTTTGGGAAGTTGCTTTTATCAACTGATTCCAAAGAAGGATATTATTCCTTGGATACTCCTCGCATCATTTAAGTCCACTGTTGAACCCTTTAAGTCATTGGGCATTGCTTTATTGAGCCGAAAGGCTCATTCTACAACCTAGTGTGAAGGCGATATGTAAGTATGTCCTTCCTCAATTTGAAGTTAGACACGTGTATCTCTTAAAATAAATATAAAAATAAAATATTATGTAAATAAAAAAGTAATGATGCCTGTAACCAACATATATCAGTGCACATTAAAATGGTTTGTTTTTGTTTTTAATATATTTTTAAGTATACATCAATATTAATTCATATTAAAATATTTTATTCATAACTCATATTGGTCATTTATCATATACAACATTAAAATATTTAAGAGCGAAATCTTCTGGTAAATCACATTTCAAATTCTTGAGTGAATGCATTTCGAACCACTAAGTGTGGTTCATCATCAGGACTTAGGTGAGTGTTCTGATCCAGACATGCTGATATATATTGTAAAGATGTAAACAATTAGAAAATAAACGTTGAAGGAAAATTAATAAAAAAAATCAGTTGAACGCTAAACAACTAAGGAAAATATTTTTAAATTTAATAAATTATAAAAGATTTAGTAAATTAATTTAAATAATAAAAAATGAACTAATAAATTATTGTTAAAATGAAACTTTCCCAGAATTGAATTAATAATAAGTCAAAACTTATTTTCTATACCTATTTTATGAAGTTTAATTAATACCAATTATTTTATTATTATTATAATGTTAAGAATTATTTACTAATAAAAAAATAGCCTCATGGATTAGTCCCATCCCACAGCCATAGCCGATCCACTAGCCGTGGGCTAGTGGATTAGGCTCATAACCCCCGATATATTGCTCTCTTATATGAAAGTGAAAACTAAATTGTTATTTGTGGTTTGTATCACATTTAGTGTTATTCACTTCCTACATGAGTCGCAACACGTGTCAACTATATGAGAATATCCTAACCCACACAATTTGGATGCTCATCACATTTCAGTTCAAGTGGCTCCAACCCTTTACTATTCGCCACAAGAAACAAGCATTTTTGTCCCCTTTTGCGTTTTTGATGTGCTTTTGAGAATGACAACCATAGTCTTCTGCGACTATCAATATTTGTGGAGCTATAGTTCCATTAATGCATTAGGACAATATATGCCAACCATTAAATTTAACCAAGTACAAAATCCAATAGGTGGCATATACTGCCCCAATGCATTAATGGAACTATAGCTCCACAAATAAATTTATACTCTAAAAAAACAAATAAAATGACATGAAATGAAATATTAATCTAGAAAAACATTGAAAATTTAATCTAGGAAAGCATTAAAAATTTAATCTAGGAAAGCGTAGAAAAATTAATCGAGGAAAGCATGTAAACTTAATCTATTAAAGCATGGAAATCTCTAATCTATAAAAGTGAGTAAATTTAATCTATGAAAGCTTGTAACTTTAATCTAGAAGGTATTTGAAACCTATTTCTATGAAAGAAAGCAACTCTAATCACAAATGATAATGTTTTCGAATTTAAAACTTTTTTTTGTTTTTTAAATGTTGGGTATGTGTTGAGGGGCCTTATAGGCCTATGTTTGTCATCATACATTATGTATCACGTAAATGTTATTACATTATGTACAATCACTCCAACTATATCATCTATGTATAAATATACTCAAAGCTTAATAGAACCTTGGTTGGAAGTTATTCCCAGTATTTTGTTGTTCTTTATGTATTCTCGTAATGTGTGTTCTTGTTGGTATCAAGATGTAGCTTGTTCTTGTTCATGCTTATTGTATGTTTATAACATCTGACATTGTTTCCTCTCCATTTGGCTGGGTGATAGAAGCAATGAATGGAGGTGGTTTGAACCTGTAGAAGAGAAAAGCAAAGAGGATGAATCAATTGAAGAAGTTGCAAGTCAATTTTTTTGAGACATACAAACTGATGTTCGTAAATGCTCATGGATGTTGCCAATGTTGATGTTGAAGACCTATAAAAATAAGAGAAAATTCAAGAAAATGTAAACTTGCAACAACGAAAAAGAGAATGAACGTACATGAACAAAATTAAGAGGATCAATTTGGAAATGATGATCTATCTAATAAGATAGTTCTCATGTCATGTTGGAAAATTGCTTGTGAATATGAAGAGTCTAAAAAATTGCAAAACAACGATTGTGAAAGTTCATAGAAGTTGATTAAAGAATCTACATGTGCCAAGCTTCTGTTGTATCACATATCATTTCAAGATCGGTTCCCTGATGTTGTTCATAAGTGCAACAATGTTGATACCTCATGTCTCACAAGAGGATTGATTCTCAAGAATCACTTGACGTGTTGGGTATTGATCAGGGCAATGAATTATGTCGCTTATACTCCACTAAAAATTCATTGGTGAGGCTACATAAGGAGTCAATTTAATTAGCCACAAAGTGGCATATTTGCATGGCAGAAAGGCTAAAACTTGATCAGTACAGAAATTGTACCTTGCCTCCACTCTCTCATTCACACCTCAAGGGCCCGTCTAGCTCTAGAATTGAAACTTGTCTCTAAAAACAAGCTTCAATGAGTTGCACCACCTCATTCGAACCAACCACCATTGGAGTAGTGTGTTATTGGTATGAGCATGCTTTGATATCAGAAGCACATCCCTCTTCGTTTCTAAGTTCATTTTTGGATTATTCCAGGATTCAATAGTGGAAGGTATATTTTTAAACTATGAAGAATACATTCTCAAAGATAGATAATAGGCATATAATTCATAGAGTGGGAAGGGGACCAACAGGGTTGCTGAGGAAAGAAGAAGTTTTTGATTTTGTTGGCTCAACTATGAAGTTGTTGATGACCATGATAAGTTACTAAAATTGGAATCGATTGGTTTGACTTTTATTATTGCACATTGTTGGCTTCAACTGCATATAAATCGACTTGTTGAACTTCAATTTCATAAAATTTGACCTATTAAACTTCCACTTCATTCTTGGACAATAGCATGTTCTTAAACAAGATGAAGACATATGCAAACACAACTCTTAATCCAACATTGCATTGATAAAAGTTTATTTGATAATTTTGAGGATGAACAAAATTCTGAGTGAATGGAAGAAATTTTCAATCGTTAAAGAAATAGAGAAACGATTCATCGCATACCGATCAAACTTACTGCCCATATCTTCCACGAAATTCTATATACATACAGATTCATGATTATTCTTTTGGAACTTTGTCATATGATTTTTTACATGGAGAGTTGACTAGTTACATTTCGACTAGATTTAATTATCTTCCTCTATTAGAGTCGACTTCTACAAGTTCATGGAGTTGACTTTCATTTCTTTAAATACAACTTTGCAAGTATCAAGAAAATTTGTTCATAAAGCTCAATTTGACTTGACTTTTTTATGCAACTTCGATGTCAACTTCCACCTCCGAGTCATGTTTATCGACCAATTTGGTCAAGGGCGAGGGAAGTGCGACATTTTCCATTGAGGTATTTTTTCTTCTTTTCGCCTTTTTCCAAGATTGAGATGAAAAATTCTTGAACGCAATTCTCCCATTTGAAATGAAAGCCAAAGAAGTGATCTATGAGAATTACCTAACAAAAGTCATTTACGAGGTCAACTTTGATTATAGAATTACACATGGAAGTCAACCACTTGGCCACATGGAGGTAATGTTTATGTTGTTTTCTGGAATCTCAAAAGATGAATTCGAAGGAAGGTATTAGTAAACAGTTACTTCACATGGTTTCTTCTATTTCCATGTTTATTTAGAGGTCAATTTTATTCGACAAAGCCCAATTCATGAAGCCCTATCCTTTATTTTGACTTTGACCTTATTATGAGTATTACATTTTTTTTTGCAATGTTTCATTCTCTACATATGATATTCAACTTCGATGGAATTTAGTCGGGCTGAAGTGATCATCTGGTAGAACTAGCTTTGAATCAACTAGCAAACAATCGATGGAAAAGATAGAGGAATTGAATGTCTTCCAGTAGCAATTTGACTCGATGGTTAGTAGAGCTATTCAAACTTAGTATATTACTAATTTTTTCAAAATATTATGTAGAGCCTTATAGAATTATATGAAGGGGACATTTCATAAGTTGAAATATGTCAGTTTTTTTAAATAATAGTTTCTGTCAACACTTGGTCAATAATAAATTGTTAGAAATCCAGTAGTTTGAGTCACTCCTTCATGTCATTTTAGGCCTATGTTTGTAATCATACATTATGTATCATGTAAATGTTAGTAATATTTGGTAAATTTCTAAGATAAAGTAAAAAAAGGTTGGTTGAGAGCGAGTATAACCACTCCAACTATATCATCTATGTATAGATATAATTAAAGTCTAATAGAACTTGGTTGTGATTTGTAACAGCCTCCTCCCACATCTACCTAAACAACCAGCCAGCTGGGGTAAACATGCGACGAAAGGCCACCATGATATGATTCGACCTCCTAAGTCATAATAAGGAAGTGGAACCAACAGAAACACACCATACAGACATTCAACATCATCTTCCATACCCTGAGGAACCAATCCAACACTTCAAACATCTTTCCCTTGGGTCCCATTGAACTTTTGGAAGACTTAAGCCTCAGTCGCTCTCATGCTATAGGCATGACAGCGTCCAGAAACCCAAAGTCGCTCTCACAGGCTTGCCTGCCAGCGTCCCTGGGATTTGAGTTACACCTCCAAATGAAATGACAGTACTAAAGAAAATGCTTGAATGAAACCTTGACTGGACCCCTACTAGCCATGACAGGCATTTCGTCCAACATATCACGAATATGTAATCTATATGTGTAAATAACAGTTTTAAGCATAGGGGCCTCATACTTAGTTGAGAATCACTAAGAACCATTGATGCCTCAATATATCAAATGTAATTCCATCCATTAGGTCATAGATAAATTAATCATTAAATTACAAGAAAAACATGGTGAAATCCATACATGGTTGTCATAAAACACATACATAACCAACATAATAGCAACATAAATACTCATGAAAATACATCCATACAGACTAAATATAATCCATCAAAATGATCATAGAAATACAAGGAGAAATAACCTTTCATTAATGATGAAAAATCCAAACCCGGGATGGGACTTCCATTTTCTACCCGCCCATAGAATGGTTGAGCCAAATCTCTCTTCAACCATTCACCATCGTGCCATATTCCAAGCATGAATGTGGGATCTCATAGAAAACATCAATCAAAACTCATCTAGGGCTTCTAGAGGCCATTCACCTCAACCCATCAAACAATTATTCCGCCTCATGGTCGGAAATCACAAAACCATCATCAGATCAGTATCTATCCCAGCCATCTAGGGCTCCAGAGTGTTTATCTGAACAAGGCTCTACGACTAGTAACTTAACCCACCAAGGGCTTCAAAGAATTTTTCCAACCAAAGATAGAGGACTAGTAACCCAACCCAAGATGTTACAGGGCTCTAGAGAATTTTTACAACCAAGGATCCAGGAACTAGTAACTCAATCCAAGCTAAGGAAACATGAGAATCAACCAAAAAAAACAATGAAAGTAAACCCACAATCACCATGGCTATCTAGGAAATGGAAAGGCTAGGCAATCAACTGTTGATCCAGGCAATCCTCCATGCAAATGACAGATCACAACCAACAAACCACATGCATATGTCATGCATGCCAAAACTAGTGAAGGAAACATACATGAAACTCGGTACCTGCAAGAAAATATGATATAGTGATCCTTATGCCCTCTTGTGCTTTCCTACTCTTCCTTTGTCTTCTTTCTCCAAGAATCCAAGTATGCCACACCCACCAAGAGTGCTCCAAGAAAACTCTAAGTCTCCAAGAGTATGAGAGAGATAATAGAAGAGAGCTCCACCAAATCCTGTCAAAAACTTGAGCCAAGAGCTTACCAACTGATCCTCAGAAGCCTTTTTATTAATGAGGCGTCTATTTTCTTCATTTTCCATTATTTTCCTTCATTTTCCTCCTCACATGTAACTTGTGACCTTTCACCTCACTTTTCTCCTAATTTCCATTATTTTCATAAGTAAATGTGCCAAAAATGCCATTTTGTCTTTTCAAATCCTTAGCCATTGCATTTTCCAATTTCCTTAGCTATAATAAACCGAATCAACACCCATTAGGATGTTCCCCCTGTGATCTGGATTTAAACAGGAATGTAACAAATTACAGAGATAACCATAAACACGGATATGCAGCGGAAATAATACTTCATTTCATTAATGTAAAATACTGAAATATGCTTACAAACAGAAATGGAAATAAACCAGCTAGGGCGATGGTAGATTATCTCTAAGAAGATATGTGGCGGCTACATGCCTCTGAACTGTGTTACAATGAGGCTTGAAGGCGTATTTATTGTTGAGAAACAATGGAAAACCCTATACATCCAAAAACCTAACCCTAGAAGATGAAATGCGAAATTGTGAGCCCCTTTTGGGTAAATTGGTACACCAACTTCCCGGGGTCGTAGCTTTGGCATACGATCTCTGTTTGACGCGTACAATAGCTCGTTGGAAAGATCTATCCAAGCACTACAACTTTGGGAAGAGAAACATGACTCTATGGACCCTTGTTTCTCCCATATTTCCCAAAAAAACGTCATTTAGGGCCTCAAAATGGCTCTGAAAGTTTAGGACCCGAAAAAAACTGCTAAAAATAGTAAATTGTGTTACAATTATGGAAACTGAAAAATTAAAAGATACAGTTGTGGGGGTCCAAGTGGGATAGGTGGGTGGCCACTAACATCCACCTGGACCATTCCTCCCCCCTTAGGAAGCAATTGTCCCCATTGCGTTGAGTTCCTCCATCTACAAAACTTGGTCCCTGGTGAGTTGTTATGCAATCTCAGATGTGTCCAGTAATGGTGGGAAGCATGGTCGAGGGCGGTCCACATTGAACACTTGGTGCAAGCGAAGAAATGGGGGAATACTGTGCTCCAAAGAATTGTTTCCCACAACCTTTTTAATGGTGTATGGACCATGTCGGAGTGGTCTGAGCTTCTGATGGGTTCTTGTAAGGCGTTCTTTCTGTAGATGCAACCAAACTCTGTCGCCCACCTGAAACTTATGTGGTACCCCTGTGGGTGAGGAGAAGTTGTTCCCGTGTTTTCTCATGACCATATCCCTCTGCTGCTATTGCTGCATCGAGGAACCCTTCGTGGGGGTCATGGATGTGGCGACGATCTTCCCATTACTTTGGGAGCGAACCAGACAAAAAATGATTTTTCTAGTCTAGGAGATGAGCTTGCTGCCTTTCTTAGCAGTGATCAAAGAGGTGGCAGTAGGTGGGGCTACCTTCAGTATCCTATATAATGAATTACCCAAAGAAATAATGACAACGCGAGGCCTTGCCTCATACATAGCATGTCGCCTCCACAAGTATGGCTGGCCTAATAATACATCACAAACATCCAGAGGTGTAACATCATACAATACCTCATCTGTGAAGGGTTTGATGCTATAGGGAAGGCGGCATTGCTGGCGAACTCGAAGATCTCGTCCTTGGTGAAGCCACCTGATACTATATAGCTGCGAGTGTGGTGTAGTCGGTAGGCCCAACCGCTTCACTACCTCTATTGAAATGAGGTTCTTTTGGCTGCCACTATCAATAATGAATTGCAGCGGTGAACCCTTCACCCACATCTGTGAGTGGAAAATTCGCTCCCCCTGTTGGCATTATGATGTATGTGTTGTAATTGATGGCACCCACTTGTGGTAGAACAACTCACTCACAAGTTAACTTACAGATTAGACTCCAGAGATTGAAGCAAGAGAGTGGTTTAAGAGGTATATGTTGGTTCACTTTGTCCAACCGGCGTATACACACGGGTTAACAGAATAAAAGGAGTGTATAACATACACACGCACTCCCATAGAAGGCAAAGCACATACATGTCGAAAACCATGGTTTTGGTCCAAGGTATTTGGTCCAAGGTATCTTTGGACCATGATATTGACCCAAGGTATTTAGTCCGAGGTATTTGGTCTGTGGTATTTGATCCAAGGTATTGGTCCTAAGTGGATTCGGTTCATGATATTGAGAAAGGCCAAAAACTATATAAATAAGAGAGGATCATAAGGCCAGGTGTGCAAGTGAATAAGATTCTAAGGAATACTTCTATCTGAAGCATATTTTATGTTGCAGGGTTATGTTTGGGACTAGATCTGAAATATTTATGTGCACCTTGAGTTCAATATTGGATCAGGATCATGAGACCTGAAATGACTTATTCTTGAATGATCTGATATTGGTTGAGGTTAGATTTGATGTTTTGTAAATGTTTTATTCATTATCTATCATGATCTGGGTTTGTCTAAAGTCTGGAATTGTAGCAAAGTTCTGAGTCAATATTTGCAAATCTGTACACAGGTTTGTCTCGGCCAAAGAGCGTATACACGTAGTTTCTATTCTTTCAAGTAGCGTATACAAAAGAAAGGCTTGATGTTTAGAGATGACTGATCCATTAGATCAGTATTGTTGATTTATTGCTACTGCTATTTTACTGTTGTCTGTCAATGAAGTCTTCTTAGATATGAATGTAAAACTGAATGAATAAGGAGGCTGGTATTTGATTGATTGATTGTATAAGCGAGAAGAAGTGATATCTATCGTTGTTTGTGTGAAGCTCTGTAAGCTAATAGTAGATATTTAGTATATTGTTGGTTGGTACAGACATGATTCAAAATTTTATGTTTGCAGTAGTTTTGAAGGTATACGCAAGTTTGATTAACGGAAGTAACGTAATACACGGATCTTGGGTTCAGCCAAGTAGCGTATCCACTCCGATGCATGGTTTTTGAGGTTACAACTAGTTCTGAATGATGATGCAGGTTTCTGGGTTCAGCAGAGTGTTTTGGTGACAGTGATATGATTGTTTCAGATTAATTGCTTGTTGGTTGATGAAGTTTGAGTTTCTAAATTTCAGATGGGTTATTGATGAGTCAAGGTCTTCATATGTCTTGATATATGCCAGGAGCATCCAGTCTGAAAATTCATGAAACGTGGTCCCTGGTGGAAGAGTGGAGTTTTCTGTAGGTTGGCACCTGCATAGTAGTAAACATATTGGCTAGTACAAGAGCTAGGGGGTTGTAGCTTCCTTCCAGTAGAAGCTAGAGAACGAGAGAATGTTGTAACCTTATGCAGGTAGAAGCCTGCGTACTGGTATGTGTTATCACTTAGAACTAAAAATTTGATGTATATCAATTTCTATCCTAGTCCGATGACAAAGGTCTGTGTTAAGTTTATTTCGTTTTATTTGTTTTCCCTCACTTAGGATTTGGAGTTTCAAAAAGTTTTAACTCAAACCATACTCAACTCCCATTGGTTCTCCTCCACCATCATTGTTCTATAGTCATATCTTGTCTTATCTGAGTCACCATGTCTTTTAGTAATTTCGCAGCGTAATCCCATTCGCCAGTTTCGCAGCGCAATCATGGATAAGCGTTTTCGCAGCGCATCATGATTAGGCCGTTTCGCAGCGCATCATTAAAATTTAAAACTAACAGCGCTGCGAAATCATGGATTCGTGCATTTCGCAGCGAATCTTTCCCGAAATGTCAAGTCCGTTAGGTGAGTCATCAGTTATGTCCTCTCATGTCAGTTTATGTACCTCTCGTATCACGTTTGAACGCTCATTTGCCACTATCACCACCACTATATCTGTTGATATGCACAGAGTATCATTCCCAAGAAATTTTACCGTGCATAAACCTTAATGATGGTCGTGAGTGTTGCATGAGTGAAAAATCTGCTAGATTATGTATTGAAAGGTTTTAAATGGAAGAGTTTAAATTTCAAGCGAGGCTGAATTAACAAGGAGCTGAATCACGATTTCAACCGGAGCTGTTACTATTTGTATGTGAAGATCTCGAAGAAAGAATGGAGAAAAAAGAGCACAGATCCGGTAAATGTCAGAGGACTGAACCTGAGGGCCTGGACATAACGCTGAGAGATGAAGGGGTGAAGAAAGCGTTTAAAGATGCCGGGTGCTGGAACTTTTGCAAAAAGCTACAAGGAGGACATGCGCAGGTAACTAAAGAATTTGCGCTAAACTTCACTGGTTTAAATTCAAAGGTAGCCATGTTAGAAGTGCAGGTTTCTCCAGAAGCAATATCTGCTGTGACAGAGATCCCAAGAGGACAAGAGGAATGGTTTAAGAATTTCAAATTTGACCTGAATCCTTGTAAGGAGTTTTTAAAGGATTCATATGTAAATGAGGATTTAACTAAAGCAGTGCCCAGGAGTTATGTCAAGGAACATTATGCTCTTCTACTCACCTGCATACAGAAATATTTAACCTGTGAAGGAAGGTACAACAAGGTTTATTCTTACCATTTCAAACTGCTTTTGCATTTCACTGGGAAAGTCTCCATAGATCTTCCTTTTTATTTGTTTCGCAGCTTGAGTAAGATGTGTGATAAGGTGCAGCTGAGGAAAGAGGACTGTGAAACCTCTTTGTTTCATCATGGTTTGATCAAGCTGCTGGTTTTAGATGGCCTCCAAAAGATAGACAGAGACTGGAATTCTTTTATTTTCATGGCTGGATTCCAAAGCAAGACTGGCCTCACTCCACAACCAGCCAGAGAATTTACAATAGCTGAGCTCCAAAAAGAAGCAAGAGCTAAAAGGGTTCCAAAGTCACAGCTAAGAAAACCAGTGAAGCCACTAATCATTCAAGATCAACCTCAGAAATCAACAAAGGAAAAAACTCATGATAAGAAGACTATACCTGAAACAAGCACATCTGAAGCAGTCTCAAGGGTAAGGACAAGAAGCCAGATAAATAAGGAAAAAGGTAAAGCCATAGCAGTTGAAGAGAGCCCAGTGTCTAAGGCAAGTTTGAATGATTTATTACAGGCCATTGAATTCGAGCAGTCTGAACCAGTCCAAATTGATTTGACACAGTCAGAGCAAGAAGGTACCAAGAAGTCTAAGGCCTCAAAAAGGCTTAAATTCGATGAGCCAGCTGAAGAATTCATTTTTAAACCCAGAAGACCTATAACAAGGAAATTCCAGCAAGTAAAGGAAGCACTGCCAAGAACAGAGGAAACAGGGAAAGGAACGCAAAAGGACACAAGCAAAACAGTCATCACATCTCAAGGAGATAATATAGCAGCCATAAAGAGTCAATTAGAAGCAGCTAAATATGAAATTACCAAATTGAAGAAGGCCGCTAGAAAACATGCAGTCATACATGCAGAGTATAGGAAAGCTCTATGGAAAGGGAGTGAAACCCTAGAAAACCAGTTGAATTCAGTGGTTGATGGCCATTCACAATTTCACACATGGACAGTACCAGCAATCAGAGAAGCCAGGTACATCAGAAGAATCAATATGCAACTGAGAGCTGGGAATAAAGCTATGAAGAAACAAATTGAAGATCTGAAGGCACAGCTAGGTCAGCTACCTGCTAAATGAGTTTTGAGGCCAAGTAAGATTTTGTTTTAAAATTTTGACAAATTTGCTTGACTTTGTCTTTTTGAGGAAACATAAATCCCTGTGCGACATGTGTAAAGTTTAAGGAAGTTTTGGGCAATCAAATACTCGGCTAATAAGGGTCTCGGGGCAAAAGCAAGCTGTTTTTTTTTTTTTTTAACTCAGCAGTTTCGTAGCGCGCTACGAAACTGCTGTAGGTGATGATTTTAACGCAAACAGGCAGTTTTGAATTATGAGCGGGAATTTTGAAAGGGAAACGCCTAAAGGGTGTGCAAACATCAGCTGGAGCAACAATAGTCAATCAGATCAAGACAGGTGGATGCTTAAAAAAGGTGGAATATTTCAACCCAATTTTAAAATTTCTGTTGTAAAGCCCCTTTATCACCGTTCAAGAGGTATCAAACGATTTGCATACAAGGAACTTTTGCCTGCATACATGTTCATCGATGAAGCTTACAACGCATCAAGAACGTGGCAGTTTTCCATGTTTTGGGTTATTAAAGGCTAGAAGACATGCTTCTGTACATTCGAACTTTTTGAGGAAAACTGAAGCCGAGAAGCAAGGGAAATCTCCTAATACTTCTGAGCAGTTAAAAGATTCAGCGTTCAAGGTCAATATGGAGCATTAAACATCCAGCTCACCCAAATCGAAAGAAGACCAGGTGTCAAAGAACAAGGAGAAGCCATTATGCATGGAAAATAGAGTTAGAGTCATAGTTAATTTAGAACTCTTAAAAAGCTCCAGTCAGCACTTTATTGTATTTATTAGTTAGTTAAATAGTTGATAGGTGTCATTAGAGGTAGTTATCGAATTCCCCTCATGCTGGAGGAGGAAGCTCGAATCAGTTAGAATAAGGACTCTATATATAGCTGAAACAACAATGTAATGAGGGTTGGGAAATTTTATAACAGAGCATTGTTTTGGCTTATGTAAAGACAGAGTTTCAGTAATATAATTGGGCTGCTTTACTTCTCAGGATTCATGAAGGATTTCTATGTTCAGAATGTGTGATTTTATCCTTTCCTTAATGTCTTTTACAGTTGCATAGATGTATAATCACTCAGAATTCACTGATTGTGCTCTGATTTCCTGTATGCATTTATGAGCTGTGGTTCCATATGTGTTATATTCTGAATACTCAAATGTTGAATGCCCTGACTTCTATGTAAAGGCAGTATCATTGTTTACTGAGGTGTTGTTGACCCCATAGGCCCAATGGAAACTTGTTTAATGTTTTTCTAGCATCCATATTTATCACAGATATATCACAAAGAGTTAGCCATCTTATCTTAAGTAAAAATCATTAACCCATTTAGAGAGAGCCCTCTCAGGTTGAGGAGGCTAAGCCTCAACCTAAAGTAGGTCTGAAATAGTTACTTGAAGTCTTCCTGGTCAGCAGCCTTCCAGGACCTGATTTTGAGATAACAGTATGATTCTGCATAAATACAAGATTGTAAACATATTTTCTTATTATTAAAAGAAGACAAAGACTACTGCAGCAGGTGGTTTTCACCCACATTGGGTTTCCACCTTAAATCTTGGTGTTCATGTGTGTTTCTTATGTGTGATGGCTTGTTTTGTTATTACTGCACATAGTTACTGTTTATATGGTTAATGAAGTACTCATGCACTAATTAAAAATCAACATATGATGAATTAACTGAATCATAAGCATGTTGGATATACACTGGTTGCCTTAAATACAGTTGCGTGTACACACGAGTTACCTTCAATGAAGTAGCATATATAAATCTGACTGTAGATTTGATAATACTGATTCACCCCCCTCTCAGTATTATTTCCAATAATTGGTATCATAGCAGGTCCTTCAGAATAAGCTTGATCGCTCGAAGGAAGATCCATCAAGATGAATAATCACGAAAGCATGGGATCCATCAGATCGCCAATCTTCGATGGGAGAAACTTTGTTTATTTGAAAATAAGAGCCATAGCCTATCTATAATCTCTTGGAACAGATGTCTGGGAAATTGTGGAAGGAGGATACAATTTTCCAACAGCAATTCCTACTAACATGGCAGGTAAAAAGCAATATGAAACCAATGCCAAAGCTGTCAATACTTTATTGGGAAGTTTGTCACAATCAGAGTTTGTCAAAGTCATGCAGCTCAAATTAGCCAAAGAGATATGGGAAAAAATCGTTCAAAGCTACGAAGGAGACTCTCAGGTAAAACGTGCTAAGATTCAAATTCTCAGAATTCAGTATGAAACTCTTAAGATGCATAGTGATGAGAGTATAGCTAGTTACTTCTTACGTATAGATGAGGTTTTTAATTGCATGAAGAATCTGGGTGAAGAAATAAAGGAAGTTACTTTAGTTGAGAAAAATTTGAGATCCTTGTCTGCTAAATTTGAATCAAAAGTGTCTGCCATAGAAGAAAAACAGGATCTACAGAATATCACTATGACACAGCTTCACGGAATCTTAACTGCTTTTGAGATGAGAAAAGGAGGTCCATCAGATATGAGAGAAGCTGCATTTAAAGCTTCGGCAAAAGGAAAAGAAAAGGAAGAACACAATGAATCAGGACACATTTCAGAAGAAGAAGATGAGGTAAATTTTGTCAAGAAGATTCAACGGGGTTTTGGAAGGTTCAGAGGTAAGCTACCTTACAAATGGTTTGCTCGTGGTAGAGTCGGTCATTTTGCTGCCAGATGTCCTCATAAAGATAAATATGAAAAAGGAAAATAACATGCAAAAGGGAATAGGAAACGAGTTGGGAATAGAAGGAGTTACTATACTCATGAAGATAATGATGGTTTATATAACAGTGATCAAGATGAAACTAGACAAGATTACAGACTTCTCATGGCTTATGATAGTAATGATTTTTGGGAGAATGATGGTTTATCTAATAATGATGATTATAAACTTCTCATGGCTTATGACAATGATGATTTTTGGGACGTTTTAGAAGAGGAAAACTTTCATGAAGAAATATCTAAACTCAAATCTGTTTAGAAGAAAAGAATATGATCATAGATACCTTGACATACCAACCTGCCGAAAAAGAAAAACTCAATCAAAAACTAGAATGTGAAATTGTGGGTCTAAGAAAAGATCTTGAGAAAACAAAATCTCTCAATCTTAGATTTGCTAAAGGATCAGAAAATTTAAATGAAATTATCAAAGTTTAGCGTTCTCCTCTGATAAAGATAGGTCTTGGATATACTGAAGAAGCATCTCAATCAGAGAAGTCGTCAACCTCCACCAAAAGCTATCTTGATGCGGCAAAGACCAGTGAACAATATGACAATCGTCAACAAAGGTATAAAGCTGATCACCAGGTAAATCATAGTCAATTTTCTCCAAGGATGAATATCAATAGAAGCCACAACCAACCTCAGGTAAATATCAATAGAAACTACAATCAACAGGTAAATAGATTCAACAGTAGCAGAAACTTATTTAATGGGAAATGTTTTTCATGTAATAATTTTGGGCACAAAGCTACTCAATACGTTGCTTACAAAACCATCATGACTAGAGAAGCACGAAATCAAAGGAATGTAACAAGGATAAAGAGAAATTCCTATAATAACTTTTCTCCTCTTGAAAATGAAATAGAATTCTCAATCTGTAACAACTTGGTCATGAAGAATCTGAATGTAGGAGAAAATTTCGGCAAGCACCTCAAAAGAAGCAAACGCCATTAAATCCCAAGATATGGAGAAGGCAAGAATTTCAAACAGAAAAGATGTGATATAACCTTGTATGCAGAAGGACAAGAAAATCAGTGGCACATCGATAGTGGATGCTCCAAACACATGATAGGTGACAAAGAGAAACTTCACTCATATAATGCCTTAGAAAAGGAGAAGAATGTCTCATTTGGAAATGACACTCCAACTGTCATAAAAGGTAAGGGTTCTGTTTTCTTGAAAGAAAAGGTTAAAGCTGGAAATGTTATGTATGTAGATGGTTTAAAGCATAACCTGTTGAGTGTCAGTCAAATGTGTGGTCAAGGAAATGAAGTGGTGTTTTGATCAAATAGATGTGTTGTTAGTGAGCTTGATACATGAGAAATCGTGATCAAAGGTACAAGAACTCCAAACAACTTATACATACTCAAAGGAGAACAACAATAGTGCTATCTAAGCAAAAATGATGAAAACTGGCTATGGCATAGAAGATTGGGACATCTAACCTTTTCTCAAATAAGAAAAGCATGCAAACTCAAGGTTGTTCATGATCTTCCAGATATCAACATCCCAAAAAATACAATATGCAAACCATGTTAAATCGGTAAGCAAACCAAAGTTCACTTCACGGAAAAAGAAGGGTCAGCTAGTAAGCCTCTTGAACTTGTCCATACTGATTTATGTGGACCAAGAAGGAAAAAGTCACCTCGTGGAGAAGAATACTTTATTTTGTTCATTGATGATTTTTCCAGAATGTGTTGGATAGGTCTTCTAAAGCATAAAGATGAAGCATTTGAAAAGTTCCAAGCCTTCAAAGCTTTGGTTGAAAATGAATCAGATCAAAAAATCAAATGCCTCAGATCTGATCGAGGAGGGGAATTTATATCGGATGAATTCTTTGACTTTTGTAAACAACATGGAATAAAAAGGAAATTTTCCACCGCAAGAACTCCTCAGCAAAATGGCGTGGTAGAAAGAATGAACAAAACAATTAAACAAATGACTCGAGCTATGCTAGATGAATCAGGAACTCCTGCAACCTTCAGGGGTGAAGCTGCATTCACCACCGTGACTATTCTCAACCAAGCAAATGTTCAAGTAAATAGCACTCAAAATCCACATGAACTTTGGTATGGGAAGACTCTTACTATAAAATAATTTAAAGTTTTTGGAAGCAAATGTTTTATCAAAAGGACTAATGAAAAACTTGGTAAGTTTGAACCTAGAGCAGATGAAGGTATTCTTCTTGGTTATTCTTCCAGAAGTAAAGGATATAAATGTTATAATAAAAGACTTGGGAAAATTGTTGAAAGCATTGATGTTGTAGTTGATGAAGCATGCAAAAACCCGAAACAGATAAAATCAATAGAAGATTATGACAATGAGGAAGATGGGGATTACTTTCCCACATCAAATCAAAATCATATTGAAGAAGAAACCAATGAAGCACCAAAAGAAGATATAATGATAGAAGAAAAGACTTCGTCTAGGTATGTTCAGAAAAATCATCCAGAAACTCAAATTTTAGGGGAAAAGGAGGCAGGTGTACAAACAAGAAGAACTATTACAGGGACCTCAAGCTATCTAGCATTACTATCCTCCACCGAACCTCAAAATGTAAATGAAGCATGAAAAGATGAATGTTGGGTCAAGGCTATGGATGAAGAAATTGAGATGTTTGAAAAGACTAACACTTGGGAATTAGTTCCTAGACCTCATGATAAAAATATTATAGGAACCAAATGGATGTTCAAGAACAAGTTGAATGAAAATGGAGAAGTCATTAGAAACAACGCCAGATTTGTTTGTAAAGGGTATGCTCAACAAGAAGGTATAGACTTTGAAGAAACTTTTGCACCTGTTGCCAGACTTGAAGCCATAAGAATGTTTATTGCTCTTTCTAGTTTTCAGAAATTCAAAGTATACCAAATGGATGTAAAATCAGCCTTCCTTAATGGAGATTTAGAAGAAGAAGTTTATATTAAACAACCAGAAGGATTCATTCTTGGAAATGATGCAAAATTTGCATGCAGACTCAAAAAGGCTCTCTATGGTCTAAAACAGGCTCCAAGGGCTTGGTATTACCGCCTTGACAAATATCTACACCAACAAGGTTTTACAAAAGGTTCTACAGATGGCAATTTATATACAAAGATTGAAATTGATAAATTGCTAATTTTTATCGTTTATGTTGATGATATCATTTTTGGTAGCAATGAAGAATCCATGAGTCAGAATTTTGCTTTAGTAATGCAGCAAGAATTTGAAATGTCCTTGCTTGGTGAACTTACCTATTTTCTTGGTCTACAAGTTCAGCAAACTAAAGATGGTATTTTTATTTCACAAACCAAATATCTCAAGCAGATCTTGAAAAAGTATGGAATGGAAGATTCTAAACCTGTATGTACTCTAATGGTAATAGGATGCAGTCTCAACTCAAATGATGAATCAGTAGCAGTACATCAACCAACTTACAGATCCATGATTGGCAATCTGCTTTATCTAACAGGTTCCCGACCTGACATCATGCATGTAGTAGGAATAGTTGGAATATTCTAAGCAAATCCAAAGGAATCCACCTTTAGGCAGTCAAAAGAATCTTCAAATATCTTCAAGGAACTCAGGACTTTGGACTATGGTATCTTAGAGATGCAGATCTCACTCATCATGCATATACAGATGCAGATTGGGCAGGAAGTGTTGATGATAGAAAAAGCACTAGTGGTGGTGCGTTCTATATGGGTTCCAGATTAGTGTCTTGGTTAAACAAGAAACAAAGTTCAATTGCTTTATCTACAACTGAAGTAGAATATGTGGTTGTTGCATCTTGCTACACACAACTACTTTAGTTGATGCAAACTTTGCAAGGCATTCAGATCACATGTACTCGACCCATCTCCATTCTATGTGATAATACAAGTGGCATCAGTATTTCAAGGAATTCGGTCATTTACTCCAAGACCAAGCACATACCCATCAAGTACCATTTTTTATGAGAACAAGTGCTTGAACAAAAGGTCAAATTGGAGTATGTCCCCTCCAAAGAATAGGTTGTTGATATATTCACTAAACCACTACCCAGAGAAACATTTGAATATCTCAGACAAAAGTTGGGAATAGCTGCGGCATCATCCTGCTGTTAAATCTATTTTTTCAGAGGAAGGTTATTATACGTGGGTTTCATGAAGTGTAGTCGTGTATACACGTGAGTTTCTATGGCTAAAGGAGCATATATGTTTTTCTGTCAGGAAAAATAGTGGTTCAGGCTCTGATATGGGTGCTTTGTCTGATGTTGATTATTACAGTCTAACGATATGCTCTGTTCATTAATTTTTATCTGACTGAAAAGTATGGCTTAATTAATGACTTGTTAACAATGCATAGGTAGCATAGGTTCAGGGGGAGCATTAGCCCTCACACGCATTTTGCATTGTTGGAATTATGGTTGCTGAGTCCAGCTATGGCTTCAGATATTTATACCATTTGTTTCTTAAGTCATGTAAAAGTCTAGGGTGTGATATGACTTCTCATACATTTGAATGAGTCCTATTGGACAAATGATGTAATTTATATCCCCACTTTGCATGGGATGGATGATGTAATATTTATTGTATTTCTGTCATGTATAAACAATTGGTATATCCCCACTTAGTTGGGTGAATGTGTCAAATTTGGTATATCCCCACTTGATTAGGAGATTGATGTATGTATGAGTCATTGGTGATAGGAAGGTCAAACTCACATAGGTGTGTTATAGAGTCATGTTATTCTTTTGTAAAATATTTTTGCAGACTCTGCATGTGCTCAGGGGGAGCATGGATGATTTAGTGCATCTCGGCATCAACGAGTTTCAGCATATGCCTTGGGGGAGCATGATCAATGTTTATATTCAGCTGATCAGATATGAAAGCCTTCACTTTGGTCACTCCTTTTCCCTTGATATCAAAGGGGGAGAATATCTTGGTCTCCCCTTTGCCCTTGATGATAAAGGGGGAGAGTATTTTGCTGTTGGTTGTTATCTCTAACAGTTTCTACAGCTTGCAGTAATCAACACCAACTTGGTTGCGATCAAGTCCAAAGGGGGAGATTATTGGAATTATGATGTATATATTGTACTTGATGGAAACCCACTTGTATCAGAACAACTCACTCACAGGTTAACTTACAGATCAGACTCCAGAGATTGATGAAAGAGAGTGGTTTAAGAGGTATATGATGGTTCACTTTGTCCAAGCGGCATATACACATGGGTTAACATAATAAAAGGAGCGTATAACATACACACGCACTCCCATAGAAGGCAAAGCATGTACATGTCGAAAACCATTGTTTTGGTCCAAGGTATCTTTGGACCATGATATTGAGCCAAGGTATTTAGTCCGAGGTATTCGGTCCGTGGTATTTTATCCAATGTATTGGTCCTAAGTGGATTCGGTTCATGATATTGAGAAAGGCCAAAAACTCTATAAAGAAGAGAGGATCATAAGACCAGGTGTGCAAGTGAATAAGATTCTAAGGAATACTTCTATCTAAAGTATATTTTATGTTGCAAGGTTATGTTTGGGACTAGATCTGAAATATTTATGTGCACCTTGAGTTCAATATTGGATCAAGATCATGAGACCTGAAATAACTTATTCTTGAATGATATGATATTGGTTGAGGCTAGATCTGATGTTTTGCACCTGTTTTATTCGTTATCTATCATGATCTGGGTTTGTCTGAAGTCTGGAATTGCAACAAAGTTCTGAGTCAATATTTGCAGATCTGTACGTAGGTTCGTCTCAACCAAAGGGCGTATACACGCAGGTTCTATTCTTTCAAGTAACGTATGTTAGCGCTCGAATCGGCCTCAGGATGAATGAAGGCAAAACTCGAGGCAACATCAAACCAAGCTCAACCTCGTAGCTAGCCCTACGAGGATAGGAGAGGGCTCTCTCCAGGTCTATCTCGATAAAATGACCAATAGAGTCCGAGATGACTTAAATGATAACTGATTTTAGGCTAGTAAAAAGATAAGAAAGGGTATTTTGATAAATGACTGGGTTTTCTGGGCAGCGTGGGGTCAAGGAACAACATGAACAGAGAAGTTAAATCAAAGACATAGATTATCTCCTGAGGCAAGATAGGCAAGAGATTTAACATCAAATTTGAAATACTGTGGAGTGGGTGAACTGTTGAGAGGTTGACAAGGGCATAGAAGATGAATCCTTGTCAAACAGAAGAAAACATTAAATATGAACACTTTCCCAAAGCAGAGAAATAAATTGGATTCTGCCTTTCTCACTTTAAAAGCATTCAGCTGAAAACGATTATGAATGAACTATGAAACAGAAACAAGAGACATATGAAACAGGAGAAGAAACACATGCTAAATTCATACCGCAAGGATCTCATGAAACAGAGCTGTACCATTCAATTATTTTCTCTGTCAAATCTGTACAATGAAGCGCTGGGTTTTTTCCTCCCACACTTTCCTCAGAACTCCAGAACCCTTTACAAATGATCTTTCATCTAATAAATAATCTCTGCCATTAGGAAATGTGCTAACCCAAACTGGGGATTGTATAATTATTATTGCCAGAAATGAACAGCCAACAATCAGTAACTGGAGCAGCGTTACATTTTAATTTTCTCTGGTGACCAATTAAAAAATCGAAAAAATGTAACGTGGATCCCATGGAATCATGATTGAGGACAAAAATGGGCGAGCGTTCCTATCTCTCTGCCACGGTAGATGTTTTGCGCTCTCATTTTGGCTTTCGATCCTTTCATCTTCCCGCTACCGTTTAAAACCAATTTTTGTAATTAGCGACAGATCCATCAAATTTAGTATATCTGGAACCTTGGATTCCTTCATGGCCTCTGTCGAATTTATCAGCAGCCCTCAATAAAGCTATTCTATGGTTCCAAAAGTCCTCATGTTTGATACCTCCATAGATGTAGCTTAGAAGAGCCATGCAAGCTTCCACAGATATGTCTTCAATATTAATTATCGATGATTCTATCTCTTTGAGATCATGCAAGAACATACTCTCAAAAACAGGGGATCGCGCTGCTAAAACAGCCCGATGTGCTCTAACACTACCATTAGCAGTATTAATAATTACATCCGTGTGAAGACCATCATCCAACATACGAGAAAGGCATTTTAATGCACCCTTAGTTGCTTGACACTGCATTGCTCCTTCATTGGGCCATATTGAACAAGCTTCTCCACCATTCATGGTAGCAATTTTCAGGTCCAGGAACTCCACATCAATTATAAAACGTCCATGAAAGCTAGAATCTATAGGCCACACAAAATCCTCACTGCTGCGGAGCAACTTATCATAGACTGGTGATGTCCAAGGTCGTCGACTTACTCCTGTTCTTCTCAATCGAAAAGTGCTAGTTCCAGATTCCGACTCTGAAGGCATCAGACCTCCGGTAAGAGCAGGAGCCCAAGCTTTCAATCCTCCATTGTGCAAGCCTTGCAGTTGTCTCTACCTTTGACTCGGTCATGTTTGTTGCTCTTCTTCAGTTCTTTTTTCTTTATGGCTAATGCCAATTGCAGTTATGGGCACAAATTTGCAGCTGGAAACAACAAGGGGAGAGGTTAAGGAAGGAGAACAGGCTCGTTGGGAAAGCATTTCATCGGGGGACTGCTCTTGTCTCCTGCTCATCCTATTGCATAAAAAAAAAAAATCATATGTGCCCAATCCGAATGATTTAGTCAAGTCCTTTGTTTGAAACGCTGGCGTCACTTCGCTGGATTTATAAAACAAGTTCTGTGGAGCCAACGAAATACTATTTGTACACCGAAATATCTAATGGAATTACATGTTTCCCACAAAGCCATGGATGAGAAAGGGCCTGAGCTGCACTCATTCTTTTGCCTATATCTTTGTTAAGAAGCCTTTTCACGAAATCCTTAGCCTCAGGAGAGATAGAAGGCCATGGTGCTAATCGCCTCTTATAAACTGTCACATAGGTTTCCAGTGATTGATCAACAAGAGGAACGGGATTTCTTTCGACACCATAGTGTAGCATCATTTCTCTGCCAGACATTGCTGGGACAGGATCATAAAAGGATGGTTGGGGATTACGAATGTCTCATGTGGTGGAGCTCCAGAAAGATGCATTTCTCTTTCAAACACAACTGGATGAGGGTTATGTGTCTGCAAAGATAGGGCATCTGGCTTATATGCCATATGCCCAGCGTCAACGTAACCTACATATTCATATTCAGCTCTGAACCTCTCTTCCTTATTTCTAATAGCTTCTTCCCTTAATAATCTCAAGCCTTCCTCTCTACTCCTTGCCGCTTCTTCCCTTAAAAGTCTCGATTCCCTTAACCATCTGTCCTCTCTTTCAGAACCAAAATCTAAATTACTGCCACGTCCATTCATTTGATGTTGCCTGCTCTCTCGCAACATTCGTGAGAAATAGGCGTGAAAGATTTTTGACCTGCTCTGCACTGAGTTCAAACTTGAATTTGTTTCCTCCATCGACATAATTATCTTTGATGGCCTTCTTGAATATTTCCTCAGACAATGGTACACAATCCCTATCAATACGAAATCGAACCTGAGCAGGAAACGACCTCCTGGATCCTCTGAATGCATTTTGTTCTAACTCGTTGCCACCCGCTGATGTAGCTTTATAAATGCCATACATTAATCTTATGTCGGAGTCAAACAAAAATAGCTTCATTCTGGGATGAACATTTTGTACAAGCTCCAATTTAGCTGATGGCATGCCAAAAACATGATATCGGAAACAATCCTGCTTAGTTGCTGAGTTGCACATAAATATCAACCCAGCAAATTTATTCTTCATACGAGAGACTCCATTAGGATTGCTTGCGACTGCAACATCTACACGAACTTCAAGTCCTTTATTTGCGCACTTGTCTTGACTTTCGTTATTTGGTTGTGCCATAGTGTTCCTTTGCAGTGAGAGACCCCAGAACATGAATTTTCTTCCCAAACAGCTACACGGCCTTCAACAATCTGACGCAAGTTAGAGGCGGTTTCTTAGAGTTTGAGGTCCCTGGTCGATTAATAAGCTCAATGCGATCCTCAAATATTCGTCCCAAGGCGAATTCGTGCGTTTTTGAGCAATTGGAGTGAATCTGGGCAATTCTCAGGTTTCCTGGTTGTGTGCGCCACGCAGCACACCCAGTGCGTCGCGCCGCACCAGTGCGCCACGCCAGAGGAAAAATGCACGGTGAATCTGCACCCAATGCGTCGCACGGCACATGTGCGTCGCACCATGTGCTCTATGCACCGCGCACCCAAATCCACACACAGTTTGCCTTGTGTGAATGTAATTGCTTTTGATTCTTCTAAAGCGACCTCTTCCACTGATTTGCTACTCACATCTTCATATTCATACACATTTTGTGCATGATTTTCCTTAGTAGTAAGAGCATGCTTTTTCAATTGCACTTTTACTGATTCTGCAGAATCTAATGAACTGTTCTCATCTTCAGAAAACCCGGAATTATCTTCATCCACAGAAGAAGAAATCGAAAAGTAATAGCTTGATTGTGATCCCTGTTATCATTTCCAGTATGCAATTCAGTGCACCTTGAAGATTCAGCAGAATCCTCTTCGCCATCGCCAACCTTAACAGACGTTGAAGACAGAGCAGACAAAGCACTCTCAAATTCTGGAGCATCCGAGCTGTGGACTAGGGTATCAACTCCATCCTCACGATCCTCGACATGCCCTGTATATTCCTCATCACCTGCTGATTCTTCATCGCATATACTGTTTGAACCATCCTTGAAATAATTCGAAGCATCTAAAATCTTGTTTTTGAGAGTTTTCCACGGCTCTACATTATCTAACTCTGTAGTTATGGAGTGTTCTACACGTTTGGAACTTTTGATGCTTAGAGAACCAAGCCTTGAATTTATTTCATCCAAATCATTTTTCGAAGATATCTTATCTTGTCTCTGTTTAATGCTAAACCCTTGGCATCCTGCATTGCTTCCTTCAGAATAACCACCATCATCTTTTTTACTAGTTGCCGATTCATTGGACACCAAACAATGAGAACTCAAAGTAATATCATCATTAGAAGCTTTACACAGTCTTCGTCTTCCAGCTACTCTGACTTTACCTGTTTTCTTCCCGCAACAAGAAAATTGGATTTGTTTTTCAAAATTGGTGTGATATCCTACTTGGATTATCCAACATTATTTGATGAAGTTTCCTTGGTGAATTTGATTTGGACAGAGGATTGACGAGACTGAGTCTAACATTGGCTCCAATTGGGATGGCAGCTGCCGCTCCGTGGAGGTGCCAAGAACATCAGATCTCTGGGAGAGCTAGACAGTGCCTTCGTCCATTGGGCTATGGAGTCCATTATTCCGACAAACCAACATGACTCAATTTATTGACTAAAACTTGACTCAAACTGACTCAATGCAAACTGAAATGACTGAAAAACTTGACTCTAACAAACTAACTCAAAATGGCAAAGACCTGGACTTAAAACTTAAAGCTTGGTGGCAGTACATGGCCACATGTGTTTCTTACAAGACAATATATCCTCAAACTACATCAAAATGCCAATGCAACCAATCAAGAAGATGGCTTCTTGACTGATTTTTCCTATCAGATCTTCTGGTCAACAGTACAAACTGATCACTGGGCATCCAAAAACATAGTTGACCATGATCTCCTTCATCACTGAACACTGCAATAAACACTTTCACTGCTGACTGCAATAAATCTGCCATTGGATCGTGAAAAACATGAAGATTTTCTTCTTGCTGAAGAAACAAGGTGTCCTTTGCTTCAAATTCCGATCTTCCTTCATCAATAAGAGTATGTTCCGGGTCTTCAAAAAATTCTGAACTAGTAAATGAGCAGATTTCTTCTTGGAAAAACATTTCAACACATGAAACATATGAAGAGGAATCTGAATGGAAATCCTGAATGTTTTGATCTTCTGTGGTGTGAATGTATTGAATGAAGGTTTGATCTTGTTTTTCATACACTGACTGGATCACCTCCTCATGAAGGTTGTATTCTAATGAACCGAGAACATTTGGATCCATAACTGTGTCTTCTGCACCCCAGATGATTTCAACAGCAAAGTTCTCTTTCATAGGATTCCATACTTGGCATTCTTGGTCATCACAATCTGAATCTGGAACTGAAATAGTTGTCCTGACATTATCACATTCTGAAATTAGAACTGAACTTACTTGCATGTCGTCTTCTTCTATTGATAGATCTGAACCGACACTTTTTATTTCATCACCTTCAGCCATATGGAACTCTTCAACATACTGACCTATTTCATATAATTCATGTTGACTGTAAAGATGCAGAATTCTTTGATCTTCCACCATACTACAATCTTGGTCATGTTGCAAATTTTGAAGATCATCTTCATGCTGCTGAAATGGGTTTTCACACAGGGCTTCCATGATCTCTTCATCCATGAAATTATCATCTTCATAATATTTCTCAAGGATTTCAATAAAACTATGAACATGGCTACAACAGTTCTGAACTAAAGTCAAGGATGGATATGATTCTTTGTACCTTTCAAGGAATACTACATGAAAATCCTTTAAACAATAAATAGAAGCAGGTGGCAAACTTTCATACCAAGATCGGGCTTCGTCTTCCAGGGTAGCCATAAACATTTTCATCAAACAGTCTTCAGGAATATTGATCTTTAACCTATGCACATGAATGTGAAATCTCACCAGATGAAGAGCAGCATCATTACCTTCCACATTTATGAACACAGGCAAATTCTTTGACCAATCTACCTTGGGCATTTTATTTGGAAAAGCTAGGATGTGATCTCGGCTCATGGGAGCATATATTCTTGCAATCCGTTCCATCTTGAAAATGTCAAAGCTATTGATCCCTCTGTAGTGGATTCACCATGAAGGATTGATTGCTGAATTCTTCAGTGAATGGAGTCGCCAGGTGAATGATTTCAGTCGTATTCTTATGTCTGATCGTTGTTCACCATCAACAATCAGCTCTGAACTTGAGATATGTACTGGGGCAAAACAATCCACAAGTAAACCATTTCGTTCCCCAGTGGAGTTGCCACTATGTTAGCGCTCGAATCTGCCTCAGGCTGAATGAAGGCAAAACTCGAGGCAACATCAAACCAAGCTCAGCCTCGTAGCTAGCCCTACGAGGACAGGAGAGGGCTCTCTCCAGGTCTATCTCAATAAAATGACCAATAGAGTCCGAGATGACTTAAATGATAACTGATTTTGGGCTAGTAAAAAGATAAGAAAGGGTATTTTGATAAATGAATGGGTTTTCTGGGCAGCGTGGGGTCAAGGAACAACATGAACAGAGAAGTTAAATCAAAGACCCAGATTATCTCCTGAGGCAAGATAGGCAAGAGATTTAACATCAAATTTGAAATATTGTGGAGTGGGTGAACTGTTGAGAGGTTGACAAGGGCATAGAAGATGAATCCTTGTCACACAGAAGAAAACATTGAATATGAACACTTTCCCAAAGCAGAGCACTAAATTGGATTCTGCCTTTCTCACTTTAAAAGCATTCAGCTAAAAATGATTATGAATGAACTATGAAACAGAAACAAGAGACATATCAAACAGGAGAATAAACACATGCTAAATTCATACTGCAAGGATCTCATGAAACAGAGTTGTACCATTCAATTACTTTCTTTGTCAAATCTGTACAATGAAGCGCTGGGTTTTTTCCTCCCACACTTTCCTCAGAACTCCAGAACCCTTTACAAATGATCTTTCATCTAATAAATAATCTCTGCCATTAGGAAATGGGTCGAACCAAACTAGGGATTTTTTAATCATTATTGCCAGAAATGAACAGCCAACAATCAGTAACTGGAGCAGCGTTACATTTTAATTTTCTCTGGTGACCAATTAAAAAATCGAAAAACGTAACGTGGATCCCATGGAATCATGATTGAGGACAAAAATGGGCGAGCGTTCCTATCTCTCTGCCACGATAGATGTTCTGCGCTCTAATTTTGGCTTTCAATCCTTTCACCTTCCCGCTACCGTTTAAAACCAATTTTTGTAATTAGTGACAGATCCATCAAATTTAGTATATCTGGAACCTTGGATTCCTTCATGGCCTCTGTCGAATTTATCAGCAGCCCTCAATAAAGCTATTCTATGGTTCCAAAAGTCCTCATGCTTGATACCTCCGTAGATGTAGCTTAGAAGAGCCATGCAAGCTTCCACAGATATGTCTTCAATGTTAATTATTGATGATTCTATCTCTTTGAGATCATGCAAGAACATACTCTCAAAAACAGGGGATCGCGCTGCTAAAACAGCCCGATGTGCTCTACACTACCATTAGTAGTATTAATAATTACATCCGTGTGAAGACCATCATCCAACATACGAGAAAGGCATTTTAATGCACCCTTAGTTGCTTGACACTGCATTGCTCCTTCATTGGGCCATATTGAACAAGCTTCTCCACCATTCATGGTAGCAATTTTCAGGTCCAGGAACTCCACATCAATTATAAAACATCCATAAAAGCTAGAATCTATAGGCCACACAAAATCCTCACTGTTGCAGAGCAACTTATCATATACTGGTGATGTCCAAGGTCATCGACTTACTCCTGTTATTCTCAATCGAAAAGTGCTAGTTCCATATTCCGACTCTGAAGGCATCAGACCTCCGGTAAGAGCAGGAGCCCAAGCTTTCAATCCTCCATTGTGCAAGCCTTGCAGTTGTCTCTACCTTTGACTCGGTCATGTTTGTTGCTCTTCTTCAGTTCTTTTTTCTTTCTGGCTCATGCCAATTGCAGTTATAGGCACAAATTTGCAGCTAGAAACAACAAGGGGAGAGGTTAAGGAAGGAGAACAGGCTCGTTGGGAAAAGCATTTCATCGGGGGGCTGCTCTTGTCTCCTGCTCATCCTGTTGCATAAAAAAAAAAATCATATGTGCCCAATCTAAATGATTTGGTCAATTCCTTTGTTTGAAACGCTGGCGTCACTGCGCTGGATTTATAAAACAAGTTCTGTGGAGCCAACGAAATACTGTTTGTACACCGAAATATCTAATGGAATTACATGTTTCCCACAAAGCCATGGATGAGAAAGGGCCTAAGCTGCACTCATTCTTTTGCGTATATCTTTGTTAAGAAGCCTTTTCACGAAATCCTTAGCCTCGGGAGAGGTAGAAGGCCATGGTGCTAATCGCCTCTTATAAACTGTCACATAGGTTTCCAGTGATTGATCAACAAGAGGAACGGGATTTCTTTCAACACCATAGTGTAGCATCATTTCTCTGCCAGACATTGCTGGGACAAGATCATAAAAGGATGGTTGGGGATTACGAATGTCTCATGTGGTGGAGCTCTAGAAATATGCATTTCTCTTTCAAACACAACTGGATGAGGGTTATGTGTATGCAAAGATAGGGCATCTGGCTGATATGCCATATGCCCAGTGTCAACGTAACCTGCATATTCATATTCAGCTCTCAATCTTTCTAATTCCCTATTTCTAATAACTTCTTCCCTTAATAATCTCAAGCCTTCCTCTCTACTCCTTGCCGTTTCTTCCCTTAAAAGTCTTGATTCCCTTAACCATCTGTCCTCTCTTTCAGAACCAAATTCTAAATTACTGCCACGTCCATTCATTTGATGTTGCATGCTCTCTCGCAACATTCGTGAGAAATAGGCGTGAAATATTTTTGACCTGCTCTGCACTGAGTTCAAACTTGAATTTGTTTCCTCCATCGACATAATTATCTTTGATGGCCTTCTTGAATATTTCCTCAGAAAATGGTACACAATCCCTATCAATACGAAATCGAACCTGAGCAGGAAATCACCTCCTGGATCCTCTGAATGCATTTTGTTCTAGCTCGTTGCCACCCGCTGATGTAGCTTTATAAATGCCATACATTAATCTTATGTCGGAGTCAAACAAAAATAGTTTCATTCCGGGATGAACATTTTGTACAAGCTCCAATTTAGTTGATGGCATGCCAAAAACATGATATCGGAAACAATCCTGCTTAGTTGCTGATTTGCACATAAATATCAACCCAGCAAATTTATTCTTCATACAAGAGACTCCATTAGGATTGCTTGCGACTGAAAAATCTACACAAACTTCAAGTCCTTTATTTTCACACTTGTCTTGACTTTCGTTATTTGGTTGTGCCATAGTGAGAGACCCTAGAACATAAATTTTCTTCCCAAACAGCTACATGGCCTTCAACAATCTGACGCAAGTTAGAGGCGGTTTCTTAGAGTTTGAGGTCCCTAGTCGATTAATAAGCTCAATGCGATCCTCAAATATTCGTCCCAAGGCAAATTCGTGCATTTTTTAGCAATTGGAGTGAATCTGGGCAATTCTTAGGTTTCCTGGCTATGTGTGTCGCGCAGCACACCCAGTGCGTCGTGCCAGAGGAAAAATGCACGGTGAATCTGCGCCCAATGCACCGAGCGGCCCATGTGCGCCGAGCGGCCCATGTGCGCCGCGCCATGTGCTCTATGCGCCGCGCACCCAAATCCACACACAGTTTGCCTTGTGTGAATGTAATTGCTTTTGATTCTTCTAAAGCAACCTCTTCCACTGAGTTGCTACTCACATCTTCATATTCATACACATTTTGTGCATGATTTTCCTTAGTAGTAAGAGCATGCTTTTTCAATTGCACTTTTACTGATTCTGCAGAATCTAATGAACTGTTCTCATCTTCAGAAAACCCGGAATTATCTTCATCCACAGAAGAAGAAATTGAAAAGTAATAGCTTGATTGTGATCCCTGTTATCATTTCCAGTATGCAATTCAGTGCACCTTGAAGATTCAACAGAATCCTCTTCACCATCGCCAACCTTAACAGACGTTGAAGACAGAGCAGACAAAGCACTCTCAAATTCTGGAGCATCCGAGTTGTGGACTAGGGTATCAACTCCATCCTCACGATCCTCGACATGCCCTGTATATTCCTCATCACCTGCTGATTCTTCATCGCATATATTGTTTGAACCATCCTTGAAATAATTCGAAGCATCTAAAATCTTGTTTTTTAGAGTTTTCCGCAGCTCTGCATTATCTAACTCTATAGTTATGGAGTGTTCTACACGTTTGGAACTTTTGATGCTTAGAGAACCAAGCCTTGAATTTATTTCATCCAAATCATTTTTCAAAGATATCTTATCCTGTCTCTGTTTAATGTTAAACCCTTGGCATCCTGCATTGCTTCCTTAAGAATAACCACCATCATCTTTTTCACTAGTTGTCGATTCATTAGACACCAAACAATGAGAACTCAAAGTAATATCATCATTAGAAGCTTTACACAGTCTTCGTCTTCCAGCTACTCTGACTTTACCTGTGTTCTTCCCGCAACAAGAAAATTGGATTTGTTTTTCAAAATTGGTGTGATATCCTGCTTGGATTATCCAACATTATTTGATGAAGTTTCCTTGGTGAATTTGATTTTGACAGAGGATTGACGAGACTGAGTCTAACAACATATAAAAAAGAAAGGCTTGATGTTCAGAGATGACTGATCCATCAGATCAGTATTGCTGATTTATTTCTACTGTTGTATATCAATGAAGTCTTCTTAGATTTGAATGTAAAACTGAATCAATAAGGAGACTGGTATTTGATTGATTGATTGTATAAGTGAGAAGAAGTGATCTCTATTGCTTCCTATGTAAAGCTCTGTAAGCTGATAGTAGATATTTAGTATATTGTTGGCTGGTACATACTTGATTCAAAATTTTACGTTTGCAGTAGTTCTAAAGGTATACGCATGTTTGATTAACAGAAGTAGCGTATACACGGAGCTTGGGTTCAACCAAGTAGCGTATACACTTTGATGCATGGTTTTTGAGGTTACAACTGGTTCTGAATGATGATGCAGGTTTCTGATGGGTTATTGATGAGTCAAGGTCTTCATATGTCTTTATATGTGCCAGGAGCATCCAATCTGAAAATTCATGAAACCTTGTCCCTAGTGGAAGAGTGGAGTTTTCTGTAGGCTAGCACTTACGTACTAGTAAACATATTGGCTAGTACAAGAGCTAGGGGGTTGTAGCTCCCTTCCAGTAGAAGCTAGAGAACGAGAGAAGGTTGTAACCTTCTGCAGGTAGAAGCCTGCGTACTAGTATGAGTCTGCACCAGTACAAGATTGTAAACAAATTTTCTTATTATTAAAAGAAGACAGAGACCACAGGAGCAGGTGGTTTTCACCGACATTGGGTTCCACCTTAAATCTTGGTGTTCATGTTTGTTTCTTATGTATGATGGCTTGTTTTGTTATTACTGCACATAGTTACTATTTATATGGTTAATGAAGTACTCATGCATTGATTAAAGATCAACATATGATGAATTGACTGAATAATAAGTCTGTTGGATATACGCTAGTTGCCTTAAATACAGCTGTGTGTACACGCGAGTTACCTTCAATGAAGTAGCGTATATAAATCTGACTATAGAAATGAAAAAGTTATAGATTTGATAATACTGATTCACCCCCCTCTTAGTATTATTTCCAACACCCCATCCTCTGGATCTTCGAGCTCATTCTTATGGATCTTGGCAGTGGCAATAATGGCGTTGGGCTCCGCATCAATGATCTGCTTACCTTAGCCATTCCCCTTGTCGAGTTCTCACTCAGGGTCGGAACATGCATCTGATTCTGAAGCCTTCAACTCGGCCACCAATGACTGCTTGGTCCTACACTCACTTGTGTTGTGAGTGGGGCTCTTGTGGAACTCACACCACTTTCCTATATCCTTCTTCGACTTCGTGGTGTTGTTCTTTTCTTGTGGCTTGGGCAGGTTGTCTTGGGTCACCCCGCCTTGGCTTTGTCCTTTGGTCTTTGGATTTGCAGATCCAAAGTCTCGCTTCTTTTGTTTAAACTTCTGCTCGATTTTGATAGCGTATCGGTACGTCGTGCCGAGCGAGGAGATGTTCAGGAACTCCATCTCTTCCTGGATGTACTTTTGTAGGCAACCACGGTATTTGAGTACCAGATGCAGCTCAGAATCCTTGATACCCAACTGTGTGCGAAGGGTATGAAAAATGTTGGTGAACTATGCCACATCTTGGTCCCTTCCTTGTCGCAGGGTGGTCCACTTTATGTATTTGTCCTCATAGATTTTGACAGGGTAGTACTGCTCCTTGATGGCATCCCGGAATGATTTCCAAGTGGGTGCGGCTGAAAATAGTGAGCTCGTACTTTCATCCTTCTGCTCGCAGTAGGTTTCCCACCAATCCTTGACGTGGGGGACTGCTTTGAGAAGAGCAAAATTAATTTTTTCCCGACTGGAAAAATCATGAACAGAAAAATACCCATCTAGCAGATTTAACCATTTATCTACGACATCTGTGTCTATTTGACCCTCAAAGATGGGGATTTCAAAATTAACCTGTACCTTAAAGGGTGTGGCATTTCCAGAGTAGCAGTTGGAAGTTGATGCGTCACCTTTAGGTAGCCGCTAAAGGATCTTGGAAAAGCTATCCATCATCGCATTCCTTTGTCACTCGAGGGCTTCTTCAAGTAAGATTTTGATAGGATCTCCTGCCCCCTCATCTTTCTTTTCATCCGCCATGGGAGGCCATCAGGATTTGCAAGGTTGGTCTTGCAAATGTTTGACTAGTTCAAGCCCTAACTCCTTATATCCCAACCTTGTTGGGGACATGCAAAGAAAAACAGAGAAAAAGTAGACCACTCTAATACCACTGATCCGGAATTAAACAGGAACACAACAAATTACAAAGATAACCATAAAGACAGAGATGCAGCAGAAATAATACTTCATTTCATTGATGTAAAATACTGAAATATGCTTACAAACAGAAATGGAAATAAACCAGCTAGGGCGATGGTAGCTTATCTCTAAGAAGAGATGTGGCGGCTACATGCCTCTGAACTGTGTTACAATTAGGCTCGAAGGCTTATTTATTGTTGAGAAACAATGGAAAACGCTAAACATCCAAAAACCTAACCTTAGAAGATGAAACACCAAACTTTGGCCTCGTTTCGATAAATTGGTACACCAACTTCCTGGGGTCGTAACTTTGGCATGTGATCTCCGTTTGACGCGTACAATAGCTCGTTAGAAATATCTATCCGAGCACTACAACTTTGGGAAGAGAAACATTTGTCTTGCTCCAATATTTCCCAAAAAACGTCATTTAGGGCCTCAAAACGGCTCCAGAATTTTAGGACTCGAAAAAACTACTAAAAATAGTAAATTGTGCTACAATTACGGAAACTGGAAAACTGAAAGAGATAGTTGTGGGGATCCAAGTGGGATAGGTGGGTGGCCACCAACATCCACCTGGATCACCCTGGTAGTGTTTGTCAGTCATGTCAGTCACCAGTGATCAAATATGCTCTTTCAAAGTTTTTGCTAGGGTCTTAGGTCAATTTTTTTATGGTTTCAGTAGGTCTTCAAATAAAAATTTTGATCATTGGTTGTTGAGTCTAGGTTAGTGCTACTCCCTTCAGTAATCATGGTTCTCATTAGTTTTCATGGTCATGTCATTGTTGGTCTTAGATCAGTTGAAGTGTCAGCATATAAGTCTTGGTCTAGGGTTTCCACTGGTGTTGTCATTACTATGTCCAAATTCAAAGCAAAGATCCATCATTGTTATGTGTCTTAAGTCTTCACACCAAGGGAGATATCATGTTAGGAAATAAAGGTAATAAAAGGTATCAAGCAACATTTATGAAGATATTACTACAAAACGAAGGGTATATTGTCATCCTTTGACATATACAAGAAAATGTGTTTTTGTAAGTTTTAAAGACATTCCAAACATCTTTTTCATCATTCACATGTACAAAAGACTCAAGTTGATCATCCATATCACAAAAGACTCATTCAACATCGAATCTCACTCTTATTGTGCATCTCAAACTCTCATGTTGCATTTTTACCCTACTCACTACGTTTTCATCTGGATGCTACGTTTTCTTGCAAGGGTGGCTTGAAACACATCTCCAAGCACTTTCTTCAACGTGTGAATGTCTTCTCAACTCAGTATAGGTATGTCAAAGTCAAACACTAGGTGTGGAACCCTCTCCTAGGGTTTCCACGCTATGTTTTAAGTTTTTCACTCCGTGAGTTAATTGGCACATAGCTAAACTAGTTTCCCCACATTTCCTACCCTTCCTCACACTGATATACATTTACCCTATCATTTCTAACCCTTCTCATTCATCCCCATAGATTCTAGGGAAAATCCTAGACCCCACACTATGTTTTCAGCAGAAAGGGTAGCATGGACTGTGTAAAAATTATTTGTTGTCCTTCACATCACTCCTTATCCTATTTCACACTTCCTTAAGGTCCCTAAGACCCCTAGCTACCTCCAAAATTTGTCCCATTTCTTAATTCCCTCCCTAACGTTTTTTCCCCTCACTTCAAATTACAAAACCTAAATCCCCGGTTTCCCTAATTAAAACTTTGTTTTTCCCATTCCTCATAACCTAGTTTGTTGTGCAACATTTGAACATGGAAACTGAAAATAAAACCTACAACAAGGGAGGACAAGTGTCAAGATTTGAACCCCTTAACACTCAGGAGTTGGTCTCCTCACCATTTGCTAAGCAATGTTTCTAGAATGTTGGTTGCCTAGGGTTTTGTGAGAAAATCCAACAAGTGGGTTATCATGCTAAACTAACCAGCTTGTTTGCCACAAACCTTAGAGGATATAAGGTCAAGATTGTAGGGGTGGACTTCATCATTTCATCATGGACAATAGCTACTGCCATATAGATACCAAACAATGGGAAAAAGTGGTTCAAAAACTCAGATTTGGACACTTCAAATTACATGGCTTTCATCAAAATTCAGTTCAAAGAGGCTCCCAAGAGTATTTTTCCTTTTGGATTGTTGCTTGAAAAGTTTGCTCCATTAATGAAGTTCATCATGAAATATTTTACATGTGAGGGTGTTGGGTTGTGTTATATTCTTTGGACCCTATATTAGGTTGGGCGGACCTACCTATGGTTTTGTGCGTGGTTTTCGCACATGGTTTTGGACGCGATGGTTTTCGGTCCATGGTTTTGGACACGATGGTTTTTGGTCCATGGTATTGGATGCTTCGGCATGTATAAATATGTATTGTAACATTGAAAAGAATATAATGAAAAATCAAGATAGTAGTCCTGGTTTTGGGATCCAGGGGAAAATATTTGTGTATATGTGTTTTATGTGTTACGCTCTCGCATTGTTTATTTTCTATGTTTTTTATTATTCATATGCAGGTAATTTATGTACGGGGTTAAAACCTACATTTGGTATCAGAGTTGTTTTGGCTTCAAGGGGACGCCTTTGTTGCTGAGGGGTTTCGCTCGGGCTTGTGGTAGACCTTGTTTAGTGGGAGATCTGCGGGATCGATTCTGGTGGTGAAAGAAGATGGTGAGCAATGGAAAGATAGAGATCGAGAAATTTAATGGTCAGAGTTTTGAGTTGTGGAAACTAAAGATGGAGGATCTGTTGGTGGATAAAGATTAGTGGATCACAGTAGATCCAGGTACTAAACCAATGGGAGTGTCCGATGAAGAATGAAAGAAGTTGGATCGGAAGGCAAAGAGCACAATACGATTGTGTGTCTCAGATTCAGTATTTCTGAATGTATCAGGGGAAGCTATGAATAAGGCTTTGTGGGACAAGTTAGGGACTTTGTACCAATCTAAGTCTCTGGCGAATAAATTGTTCCTATAGAAAAGGATGTATAACCCAAGGATGAAAGATGGAGACTCGGTGACAGAGCATCTGAAGACATTTAATACTGTGGTAAGTCAATTATTATTTATTGATATTAAAATTTCATATGAAGATAAGTGCATCAGTTTGTTGTGTTCTCTACCAGATTCGTGGGATAGTTTGTTTATTGCAATAGGTAGCAATGCAACTGCCTTACAGTTTGATGAAAGAGTCTCATCCTTGCTGACGAAGGAGATGAGACGGAAAAATATGGAGAGCTAGAATGGTGATGCCTTGTATGTATGAGGACGGTCCTAGAATAGAAACAAAAATAAGTCATTGAGTGGGAGATCTAAATCTATAGGGAGATCTAAATCTTCAGGAAAATTTTTAAAGGTAGTTTGCTGGAAATGTAGATAGGAAGGGCACTACAAAAGGGACTGTAAATCTAAAGCTCCTAACAAAGGAAAGGGATCTGATGATGCTCCTTCTGCAGAGGCGAAAACTACATCATATGAAAGTGTGGATGTGTACTTGGCTTCTTCAAGTACACATGTAGATCATGGGGCATGGTTGATTAACTCAGGTGCATCCTTTCACTTCACTCCCCATAGAGAGTGGTTTTGCGAGTATGAGAAATATGATGGTGGTGATGTCTTCTTAGGGGACGATAGGAACGCTAGAATCATTGGTCGCATAAAAGTAAAGTTGAAGTTGCAAGGTGGAAAGGTTAGAACAATTCTGGGTGTTCTACATATTCCTACATTGGCCAAAAATCTGATTTGCTGGATGATGCAGGTGTAAAAACAATGTTCGAGAAGGATACTTGCAAGATGGTTCGGGAAGCACTAGTATTGATGTGGGGAGTTCGAATTGGAACTCTGTACAAGCTGCAAGGTAGCACTATTGTTGATGGGTGCAACAGTTTTGTGGTTCCTGAAAGTGGAGCAAAAAAACTAGTGGTCTTTGAAGAGAAGACCATGTTGTGGCATCAAAGGCTTGGACATATTGGAGATAAGGGCCTTCGAATAGTTCATGGTAAAGGTATGGTAGAAGGTAAGAGTAATAGCTCTCTGGATTTTGATTTCTGTGAAAATTGTGTATATGGGAAGTAGAATCAGATGAGTTTCCCCTCTGGTGGTAAGAGGGCGAAACAGATATTAGAGCTTGTGCACAATGATGTGTTTGGACCTGTGAAGGTTCCATCACTTGGTAAGTCTGTGTACTACGTATCATTTATAGATGACTTCTTAAGGAATACATGGATATATTTCCTCAAGAATAAATCTGAAGTCTTTGACAGGTTTAAAGAATTTAAGGCTCTGGTGGAAAACCAGACAGAGAAGAAGATAAAGGTATTGAGGTCAGATAATGGTGGAGAGTTTTGCAGCAAGGAATTTGAATAATTTTGTAAGAAGTTTGGTATAGCATGATAGAATACTACTCCATACACACCTAAGAAAAATGCAGTTGCAGAAAGAATGAAGAAGGCGTTGATGGAAAGGGAAAGAAGCATGCTCATCGGTGCCGGGTTAGGACAAGAATTCTGGGTAGAGGCAGTGGAGACAACATGCTACCTGGTCAATAGATGACCTTCATGACCTTCATCAACGTTGGAGGATAAGACTCCACAAGAGGTATGGACTGGTAAGAAACCCTCTCTTTCACATCTGAGGGTATTTGGATGTGATGCGTATGTACATGTTCCAAAGGAGAAAAGAACTAAGTTGGATAGTAAATCTGAAAAGTGCATCTTTATTGGATATAAGGACGGTTTAAAGGGTTATAAGATTTGGAACCCAGTAACAAGGAAGGTTATGTATAGCCGAGATGTGGTGTTCAGAGAGGTGAAAGATGTTATTAAATATGAAGTCCAACCAAAGGAACCTGAGAAGATAGAGTTTGAGCTTAAGGAGGAAGAATCAGACTCTATAGCAGAGGAGGAATCAGAAGATGAAGAGCCACAAACTCCGGGTGTGAGAAGATCAATTCGAGAAAGAAGGCAGCCAGAAAGGTATAGTCCATATTCTTTCTGTTCAAATTTTTCTTTATCTATTACTGATGATGATCCCAAAACTGTGAAGGAAGCAGTAGATTATGAGGATGGAAAACTCTGGAAAGAGGCCATGGTTGATGAAATGACATCTTTGCACAAAAATGAGGCTTGGGATCCGGTGGAGTTGCCGGCTGGAAGGAAACCCATTGGAAGCAAATGGGTGTTTAAGAAGAAAACAAATGCAGAAGGAAAGGTGGAGAAATGCAAAGCTCGGTTGGTAGCAAAAGGTTATTCCCAAGTGCCAGGAATTGATTTTGGTGATATTTTTTCTCCTGTTGCAGAGGTAGCTTCTATTAGATTACTTCTATCTGTTGTTGCTGCTTTTGATTTTGAGGTAGAACAGGTGGATGTGAAGACACCATTTCTTCATGGGGATCTGGAAGAGGAGATCTACATGAAGCAACTTGAAGGTTTTGTGGTGAAGGGTTAGAAAGAACTAGTATGCAAGTTAAAGAAGTCTTTGTATGGGTTAAAACAATCACCAAGGATGTGGTATCAGAAATTTGATACATTTATACGGGGACTTGGCTTCACTAGAAGCAAAGCAGATCACTGTGTGTATTTTAAATTAATTGGTGACCATGTTATTTAGATGGTCTTGTATGTGGATGATATGTTGCTGGTTGGCAATGACAAAGAAATTATCCAGGATATGAAGACCCAATTGTCCTCCAAATTTGACATGAAAGATATTGGTGCTGCAAACTATATTTTGGGCATGGAAATTAAAAGAGATCGGGCAAAGAGGAAGCTCTGGTTAAACCAAAGGAAGTATGTTGAGACAATAATGCAAAGGTTTACTATGCTGGATAGTAAACCGGTGAAGGTTCCTATTCCTGTAGGTGTGAAGTTATCTGCTGAACAGTGTCCCAAGACACAAGAAGAGGAAGAGGACATGTCCCGTGTTCCATATGCAAGTGCAGTCGGTAGCCTGATGTATGCAATGGTTTGAACTAGACCAGACATTGCACATGCAGTGGGAGTATTGATCAGGTTTATGTCAAAACCAGGAAACAAGCAATGGACAACAGTGAAGCGGGTTTTCAGGTATTTGGGTGGCACTAATGATTATGGTTTGTGCTACCAAGGAAGACCAGGATTGGACAGAGTGTTGGATATTCGTGGCTTTGTTGATGCAGACTGAGCTGTAGATCTGGATCTGAGAAGATCTACAAGTGGGTATGTGTTTAACCTATTTGGAGGTGCAGTCAGTTGGATGAGTAAGAAACAATCTGTAGTGGCACTATCAACTACAGAGGCAGAATACATGGAAGCCACTCATGCAAGCAAGGAAGTAGTTTGGTTGAAGAGATTGTGTTCAAGTATGGGGTTAGTACAAGGAGCTATAAGGATAGACTGTGACAGCCAAAGTGCAATTTTCTTGGAAAAGAACCCTAATTATCATTCAAAGACAAAACACCTTGATGTTCAGTATCACTTTGTGAGGGATATGATAGAACACAAAAAGGTGTTGTTGGTAAAGGTGGATACTTTGAAGAATACTACAGATGCATTGACAAAATCTGTGAGCTCTGAGAAGTTCTCTTGGTGTAGAGAAACAATGGGCGTTGCAGGCCTGGATAAATGACTAATCTTTCCCGTGGCCCCCTGTGGAAAGAAAACAACAAGTGGGAGAATGTTGGGTTGTGTTGTATTCTTTCCACGACTAGCCCTATATTAGGTTGGGCAGATCTACCTATGGTTTTGTGCATGCTTTTTGCACATGGTTTTGGACGCGATGGTTTTCGGTCCATGGTTTTGGATACAATGGTTTTTGGTCCATGGTTTTTGGATCCAGGGGAAAATCTCTGTGTATATGTGTTTTATGTGTTGTGATCTCACATTGTTTATTTTATGTGTTTTAGAATTTGTATGTAGGTAATTTCTATACGGGGTTAAAACCTACATTCAGGTTTTCAACAGTGTATAAGTATCATATCAGATTTTTGATGCACTTCACTGTGTAAATCCTCTCAACCTACCTCACTACCTTTACAGAAATTTAGTTAAGATGGCAAAGAAAGTGCAAAGTAGAAAGGGTGATCACCAAGCTAGTCTATACCATCATGTTTTAATTAAAATCATTGGCCTACACCATCTTGAACAAAGGAACATCTCTTGGGAAACCTTCATGCAGTCCACAATATTTCTACCTTCTACTAGTTAGCCTACTAGCCACAGTACACCACCAACATCATCCAAACCAAGGGAGGTTGGCTCATCTAATAGAGTTTAGGTGAAGAAGACACCTAGGGAAGAAATCACTCAGAACCACATTAGAGGGAAGAGCCTTGTGTTTGCTTCTAGAGAAGAGGAAAGGGCCAAGCCTACTTTAGTTGACAGGGAAGCATATCCACATCACCATGAGACATCATTCCATGAGCATATTCATGAAAAACAGGGAAAATAATTGAAGTAGCTTGTCATGGAGAAAGAGGCTGAGATTAGAGGTTTGAAAGATGATTTGGCTAAATCCAACTACATGATTGCATTTTTGCAGCAAGAAAATAGGCAACTCAAAGTGAATCAAATGCTAATGTCAAAACCTAGAATGGGTGTAGAGGATGAGCCAGGCAAAGGTAAGAAAGTCATTGGTTTAGAGTAAATGGAGGACACTGAAGTTCAAGTCAAGCCAAAGAGGCCTAGAACCAAGGGCATGAAAAGGAAAGGAGACCAAATGAGTGAGCCATCTATACTTTTGGAGCAACAAGAAATTAGCAAATCCATTGAACAAGATTTTGAGAAAGATAGGGAGAATTTGAAAGAATAACTTCGGCGTAAATCACATGTAGACAGACATTTGTCGACGTGTTTCGAACCAACTAGTGTGGTTCATCGTCAGGACAAGTTGAAGAGACAGATCCAGCTTAGCATGATAAATAGTCTGAGCAGAGTCTCCAACGGCTAAATTGACTAACGGCTAATTTTGACCTTAGGACCCAAGTCAAATTATTATTTATTAATTTATTATTATTATTATTATTCTTATTATTATTTATGGAAATAAGTTAAATTAGGTAAAAATACATAAATAATTTAATGGTTGGTTTAAAAAAGGAATTTATTTACTTATTTAAATTAATATATATATATTAGGTTATTAAGATAAAAGTTAGGATTAATAATTTCAATGGTTAGTTTGAAAAGATTATTTATTTATTTATTAAAATTATTCAATAATTACTATTACTATTATATATATAAATTAAAATCATAATATTAGGTTGTTAAGTGACACGTATTTTCATTCAATAATAATTTAATTGTTAGTTTATTTTTATTGTTATTATTAATGGAATTATATAAAAATAATTTTAAAGGTTGGTTAAAGAAGTAACTTATTTATTTATTTAAATTAACTAATAATAATTACATATATATTTTAATTAAAGTTATAGTATAAGGTTATTAAGATAAAAGTTAGGATTAATAAGTAAAATAATTTTAATGGTTAGATTAAAAAGATAATTTATTTATTTATTTAAATTATTTAATAATTATATATATATATATATATATTAATTAAAATCAATTAGGTTGAGAATAATAATTTTTAATGGTTAGTTTTAAAAAGTAATTTAATAATTTATTTATTAATAATCAAATATATATATATATCATATAAAAAAAATAATAATAAAAATAATAATAATTAAAGTTTGGATAAATTAAATAAAATAATTTAATGGTTAGTTTAAAAAGGTAATTTATTTAATTAAATTATTTATTAAATATTGTTAATATTATATATATTATAATATTAGGATGCTAAAAATAAAAAATAAATAAATTATATATATATATAAACAAGGAGGGGACAGAAAAAATCGACTAAGAAGAGAGTGCTGGAATCCAACACCTACTGATTTTCCAACCATCATCTCTATTGAGATTGCTCGGCCTCTTTTCAATCTCAATAGCTTCCCTCAATTTACGATGGTGGAACTGAGCAACTTTGGCAACAACCTTAGCCTCCTCAATACACACCTGATGCTTGGTATTTTCCACATGCTCAGCTAATGCTGTAGACTTGGATCTCCCATGTCTTAGGTCAGCCACATGTTGCAGATCCTTTGATGGATGGAGCGTCCTATTTCCCCAATATAGGGGGTCCCACAAGAACAAGGGATCAAGTAGACACCCTTCATGTCCTTAGGGTTAATGGGATCTTTCACCGATCGGAGGGAATTGCGAAGGTCTTAACTTTGCCCTTGCCCCTAGAAAAATCCCGGTGGAGGACATTATTTGCGACGTGGAATTCGGGATTAGAGATCTTCCGGATAAAATCAAGGACACTATTAGACAGGATTGTGTTGTTGTCCTTAGGAAGGCTAAGCCCCCTCGGAAGAACCTCAGCCATGAGGAAGCCTCCGCCCTAAAATCCTTAAATCAGAACAAATATATTGTCGTTCTGAAGGCTGACAAAGGAGGTTCTACAGTCATCCTTAACAAAGATTATTACCGGAGGAAGATGCTAGATCATCTCCACAATAGTGGCAGTTATAAAAAACTACCCAAGAACCCTCTGAAGAAGATTTATAGGATTGTGGCTCTCGCCATTAAATCTAATAATTCAGTGAGTTCCCTGTGCCACAAGCTCATTGAAAGTAGTCCCATTGCTCCTAGGATCTATGGGTTACCGAAGATTCACAAGGAAGGGGCCCCTCTGAGGCCTATCGTCAACACCATTGGCGGTCCGACCTATCTTCTGGCTAAGTTCCTTGCCCTTAAACTTAAGCCCCTGGTTGGCTGCACTGAGTCCTTCATGAAAGACTCTGCATCCTTCATTAAGGAGCTGAAGGATATTAAGCTTAGCCCTGAGGACATTCTCGTCAGCTTTGATGTGGTCTCCCTTTATACTTGCATCCCTATAAAGGAGGCCTTGGAAGTGATCTATCGCCTAACAGATCCCGATACCGTGCATCTGGTGGAGATCTGTCTCACTTCCACGTTCTTCTGTTTCGAGGGTGAATTCTTTGAGTAGACTTGTGGTGTTGCCATAAGTTCCTCTTTCCCCTATTATTGCGAATCTTTTTATGGAAGATTTCGAAGCCAAAGCTTTATCCTCAGCTCATTTTCTTCCTAAGCTTTGGAAAAGGTATGTGGATGACACTAATGTCATCTGGCCCCATGGCCCTGAGGAGTTGGATCGTTTCTTTAATCACCTCAACAGTCGGTCCTCGGCCATCAAGTTCACCATGGAAAAAGAGGTCAATGGTTGCCTCCCTTTCCTAGATATTCTTATATCTCGGAATAAGGATGGCTTTCTCTCCCACTCTGTGTTCCGTAAGAAAACGCATACTGAGCAGTATCTTCATGCCGATTCCCATCATTTCCCTGCTCAAAAGTTGGGTGTTCTTAACACCCTCGCTACTCGTGCCCTTAGGATCTCTAATTGTGAGAGCTTTGATAAGGAGAGATCCCATCTCCTTAATGTCATTGTGGAGAATGGATATAGTAGACTCCTGGGTCAGAAGGCTTTCCATAAAGCCTCAAATAACGCGTTAATTTAGAAAGAGCCAAAAGAGCGTCGTCCAGGTGTCCATCTTCCCTATGTTCAAGGAACCACGAACAAGATTGCTCGGATCCTTAAAAGGTATGATATTCCCTCAACCTTTAGGCCCCTCAACACCTTTCGCAATTCCCTCCGATCGGTGAAAGATCCCGTTAACCCTAAGGACATGAAGGGTGTCTACTTGATCCCTTGTTCTTGTGGGACCCCCTATATTGGGGAAACAGGACGCTCCATCCATCAAAGGATCTGCGAACATGCGGCTGACCTCAGACATGGGAGATCCAAGTCTTCAGCATTAGCTGAGCATGTGGAAAAGGCCAAGCATGAGGTGTGTATTGAGGAGGCTAAGGTTGTTGCCAAAGTTGCTCAGTTCCACCATCGTAAATTGAGGGAAGCTATTGAGATTGAAAAGAGGCCGAGCAATCTCAATAGAGATGATGGTTGGGAAATCAGTAGGTGATGGATTCCAACACTCTCTTCTTAGTCGGTTTTTTCTACCCCCTCCTTGTTTTTGTGCTCTTTATATATATATATATATATATATATATTATTTATTTATTTTTATTTTTTATTTTTTTAGCATCCTAATATTATAATATATATAATATTAACAATATTTAATAAATAATTTAATTAAATAAATTACCTTTTTAAACTAACCATTAAATTATTTTATTTAATTTATCCAAACTTTAATTAATTTTTTTTATGATATATATAAATTATATATATATTTGATTATTAATAAATAAATTATTAAATTACTTTTTAAAACTAACCATTAAAAATTATTATTCTCAACTTAATATTATGATTTTAATTTATATATATATATATATATATATATATATATATATATATATATATATATATATAACTTAAATAAATTATCTTTTTAATCTAACCATTAAAATTATTTTACTTATTAATCCTAACTTTTATCTTAATAACCTAATACTATAACTTTAATTAAAATATATATATATGTAATTATTATTAGTTTATTTAAATAAATAAATAAGTTACTTCTTTAACCAACCTTTAAAATTATTTTTATATATTTACATTAATAATAACAATAAAAATAAACTAACCATTAAATTATTATTGAATGAAAATACGTGTCACTTAACAACCTAATATTATGATTTTAATTAAAATATATATATGTAATAATAATTATTGAATAATTTTAATAAATAAATAAATTATCTTTTCAAACTAACCATTTAAATTATTAATCCTATCTTTTATCTTAATAACCTAATATATATATATATATATATAATTTAAATAAATAAATAAATTCCTTTTTTAAACCAACCATTAAATTATTTATGTATTTTTACCTAATTTAACTTATTTCCATAAATAATAATAAGAAAAATAATAATAAAAATAATAATAATATTAAATTAATAAATAATAATTTGACCTGGGTCCTAAGGTCAAAATTAGCCGTTAGTCAATTTAGCTATTGGAGACTCTGCTCAGACTATTTATCATGCTAAGCTGGATCTGTTTCTTCAACTTGTCCTGACGATGAACCACACTAGTTGGTTTGAAACGCGTCGACAAATGTCTGTCTACATGTGATTTACGTCGAAGTTATTCTTTCAAATATTATGGATCACAGAAGCCTCAATTCAACTATTGATAGGGAGAATTTGCTGGATAAATTTAATTACCACTTGGAGAAACTCCTTGAAAGGGCCAACGAGGCCACCAAATTGCAAAGGCACATGGCTAGGCATTACTACACCCGGAACAAGATTTGTCAAATTAGGGTTAAGAGCATGAAGGCAAAACTCAAGAAAACCCTAAAGAAGCTCAAGAAGAAGGATAACTTGGAATTTCTTGTTGATGCATCCTTGATAGTTTGACTTATCTTTCAGAGGGTCAATGGAGAAAATTTTGAGCAATTTTGACAAATTTTTTTAATTTTTGGGCATTTTCCCAATTTTTAGCAGGTTTTGGCCAGAAAAGGTAGCGTGGCCCACGCTACGTTTTTGTTGGGGGCCTATATTTGAAAAATGGATTAGTGTTATGGATTACTTTTAACCTCTACATCAATCCTAGAAAATCAGACTTCCACTATAGCATGATCTGGCAGGTCAAAAAGTCAAAAAATGCCTAAAGAACACCATTTTGCCCTCTTTTTGAGCAGCATACTATGTTTTTGGAGTAGATGTGGGAGAATTGAATTTTAGAAAGCTAGAATCAGTACTTTTCAATGCTTAAGGACTCTATGGTGTAATAGACAGATAGAGAATTCCAATGAGCTATTATGAGATAAATTTGGAGCTCAGGAACCCCTCCAAAAGTCACTTACAAGTAGCATGTTACGTTTTCTCCAAGCACACTCCGTTTTTAGGCAATTCACTACATTTTTGCCTAGAACTCACTTTTCTCAGTTTTCTTAGTCTAGTTCCACTTTTTTTGATGTAATTATTATTTTATGAGTTGAAATGATGTAATAGGAGGTAAATAATCTTGTTAGAGTAAATTTCATGTAATTTTAGGCCTCATTTATGAGGAGCAATTTAGTCAAAGTTTAAAAGGAGGGTTTGTTTTAACCTCCCTAGACATTAGGGTTTGTTGAGCACTTCAAGTGATCATTTCCTAAATTGTAGGATTCAACCCTAAGAGAGGGGCAATGGTTATTTGGTCTATTTGTATCTAGTTTTCAGTCAGATTCAAGGTTGGGACATTAGTGAGTAGAACTCTTGGAGCTTGTACTTCATCACTTTTTACAGGAAATCAAAGGACAGTTGCAACTATTATTCAATAATTCTTGTGTTGCGAGTTTGTGATAATGTTTTATCTCTTTTATAGTTTTATATGAATGATAATTTCATCTTCTTACCATATATATGCTTTTGAGTGACTATCCTAAGAGGTTTTAAACATAATTCTTAAGTTTAAGCTCTGTTTTGTTAGTAATTTCATGTTTATGTCACCTATCTTTTGATAAATGAATTCATGCTTGCCATGCTCATTTTGAATCTTTGTTTTTCCACCCTACGCTACATCGAAAAAAACCCCAAATTATCACAAAGGCATACCTACCCTGCTCCTTTATATCTCTTGTAATTGAAACCTTTGATCTTTTGACCTAGTTCCCTGATTTTCACTCTTGATCCAGCAAAACCCTAAAATATTTAAACCCTTGTGCTATAATAACTAGTCTAATATATTTTTCCCACTCCAGTCATCACTGGCTATAATCTCATAGAGAGATCCCTCTCTGGTTTGGCAGGGATAGCTACTAAACCCTAAGTGGTATGAGGTTACCTCTGTTGATCTCCTTTCTCAGCCTTGGTATATTGTGGAGGATAACACCCCCCACCATTCAACTTGGAATATGTGTCCCATCACCGTGGCCTTATATATATTTACATGAGTTTTTAACTAGGTTTGTTACAGAACCCTCCCCCTTGGGGGAACACCGTCCTTGATGTTTATTGACACCTATAACCAACAAGACTGTTGAAAACAAAACATACTACCCATGGAGATTTATAACATAACTCATTGCAGTATTTACAATGACCACTACTAAAACATGATCAACATACTGTTTATTAGAGCTTTATAACACAATTCATTACGGTATTTACACTAACCACATATACACATACACATTTGCTTCAACCAACAAATAACCATAGTACTATTTTTGGAGCTTTATAAACTAGCTCGATACAATATTTACAATAATACAAAAATATACACATATGCACATTTGCTCAACCAACAAATAAAAGGGTATGATGCCTTCATCCACAACACGGGAATCCAGAGGCTTACACCTCCACCCTCAAAGTAATACCAGGATTCACCTCCTTCCCAAGAAGTCCAGAATTCACTGCAAAGTCAAATCTGCATCCAATGGCCAGCGCTACAATCCTGCATCACTTGTCCTCTGAGTGAACAGTTATCGGCTCATTGTTCTAGGCCACACTCCCAGTGTGCATATGATTCCATCTAGCAATGCTAATGACCAAAAAAAGCATATCTACAACCTTCCCTTCTCTGCTACACAGACCCTCGGGAAATCCAGCCACCACTTCCATGCAGTCAATCACCTTTCAAGTTCTTTTGGCACCCCCATATCGAGCAGTCCATCCCTTGGCAAGGCTTCCTCACATCGAAAGATACAAAAACGAAGGCATATCCCATCATACCATTCATAGAATGCTCATGGAAATCAATGGACACTATTGGGTACCAATGTCCCACAATGGCCCTAATCCTGAAGTTCTTTACCAGCATACTATTTCTTTTTCCAATTTCCTTTACTGTTGCTGCTAATTCTTGCAGTTGATTTCAACAACCCAACCGGGTATGTTCATGCATTCCTATACCAAGCACATAATTTCCATTAGGTTCAAAATAAATTGAAATAACTTCAAATCGTACCTCATTGGTAGCTCGTCAATAAGGTACACTTGCAATCCTATTTACTTCCTATCATAAAAAGTCAAACTAGCATCTTGACCAAATCATTGTGTATAAACATATCACATCATCTTAGCGCAAAACAAAACCATCATAGATCAAAATCATAAATCATATGTAACCATCATAAACTAGAATCATAGATCACATGTAATCACCATAGACCAAAATCATTGATCCGGATTTAAACAGGAACGCAAAAAAATACAGAGATAACCATCTACACAAAGATGCAGCAGAAATAATACTTCATTTCATTAATGTAAAATACTGAAATATGCTTACAAACAGAAATGGAAATGAACCAACGAGGGCGATGGTAGCTTATCTCTGAGAAGAGATGTGGCGGCTACATGCCTCTGAACTCTCTTACAATGAGGCTCGAAGGCCTATTTATTGTTGAGAAACAATGGAAAACCCTTCACATCCCAAAACCTAACCCTAGAAGATGAAACACAAAATTGTGGGCCTCGTTTGGGTAAATTGGTACATCAATTTCTCAGGGTCATAACTTTGGCATACGATCTCCGTTTGACGCGTACAATAGCTCGTTAGAAATATCTATCCGAGTACTACAAATTTGTGAAGGGAAACATGTTGCCCCCAGATTTCCTAAAAAACGTCGTTTAGGGTCTCAAAATGGCTCCGGAAGTTCAGGGCCCGAAAAACTGCTAAAAATAGTAAATTGTGCTACAATTAAGTAAACTGAAAAACTAAAAGAGGCAGTTGTGGGGGTCCAAATGGGATAGGTGGGTGGCCACCAACATCCACCTGGATCATTCCTCCCCCCTTAGGAAGCAATGGTCCCCATTGCGTTGAGCTTCTCCCTGAGATGAGGAAGCTTCTGCTGAGCTGGGTCTCTGGTGAGCTGTTCTGCAGTCTATGATGTGTCCAGTAATGGTGGGAAGCATGGTCGGCGACGGTCCACATCGAACACTCGGTGCAAGTGAAGGAATGGAGGAATGTTGTGCTCCAAATAATTATTTCCCATAGCCTTGGTAATGGTGTAAGGACGATGTCGGTGTGGTCGCAGCTTCTGATGGGCTCTTGTAAGGCATTCTTTCTGCAGATGTAACCAGACTTTATCGCCCACCTGAAACTTGTGTGGTACCCTTGTGGGTGAGGAGAAGTTGTTCCTATGTTCTATCATGACTGTATCCCTTTGCTGTTACTGCTGCATGGACGAACTCTTCGCGGGGGTCATGGATGTAGCAACGATCTTCCCCTTACTTTGGGAGTGAACCAGACAGAAAAAAAAACCTCCTAGTCTGTGAGATGAGCTTGCTGCCTTTCTTAGCAGTGATCAAAGAGGTGGCGGTAGGTGGGGCTACCTTTGGTATCTAGAATCACCCAAAGAAATAATGACAGCACGAGGCCTTGACTCATACACAACATGTCTCCTCCACAAGTATGGCTGGCCTAATAATACATCACAAACATCCAGAGGTGTAACATCACACAATACCTTGTCTGTGAAAGGCTTGATGCTGTAGGGAAGGCGACACTACTGGCGAACTTTGAGATCTCGTCCTTCATGAAGCCACCCGATACTGTACGACTGCGGGTGTGGTGTAGTCGGTATGCCCAATCGCTTCACAACCTCTGCTGAAATGAGGTTTTTTTGGATGCCACTATTGATAATGAATCGCAACGGCGAACCCTTCACCCACATCTGTGAGTGGAAAAGACATTCCCCCTCCTCTGGATCTTTAGGCTCATTCTTCTGGATCTTGGTAGTGGCAATAGTCACGCTGGGCTCTGCATCAATGATCTGCTTCCCTTTGCCATTCCCCTTGTCGGGTTCTGGCTAAGGGTCGGAACATGCATCTGATTTTGAAGCCTTCAACTCGGCCACCAGCAACTGCTTGGTCCGACACTCACTTGTGTTATGAGTGGGACTCTTGTGGAACTCACACCACTTTCTTGTGTCCTTTTTCAACTTCGAGGTGTTGTTTTTTTCTTGCAGCTTCGACAGGTTGTCTTGGGTCACCCCGCCTTGGCTTTGTCCTTTGGTCTTCAGGTTCGCAGATCCAAAGTCTCGCTTCTTCTGTTTGAAATTTTTCTCGATTTTGACAGTGTATCGGTACGTCGTGCCGAGCGAGGAGATGTTCAGGAACTCCATCTCTTCCTAGATGTATCTGTGTAGGCAGCCACGGTATTTGAGTACCAGATGCAGATCAGAATCTTTGATACCCAATTGTGTGCGAAGGGTATGAAAAATGTTGGTGAACTCTGACACATCTTGGTCCCTTCCCTGCCGCAGTGTGGCCCATTTGATGTATTTGTCCTCATAGCTTTTGACAGGGTAGTATTGCTCCTTGATGGCATCCTGGAATGAATCCTAAGTGGGTGCGCTAAAAATAGTGAGCCCGTACTTTCATTCTTCTGCTCACAGTAGGTTTCCCACCAGTCCTTGACATGGGGGGCTGCTTTCAGAAGAGCGAAAACAATCTTTTCCCGACTTGAAAAATCATGAACAGAGAAATACCCATCTATCAGATTTAACCATTTATCAACGACATCTGTGTCTATTTGACCCTGGAAGATGGAGATTTCCAAATTAACTTGTACCTTAAATGGTGTGGTGTTTCCAGAGTAGCTGTTGGAAGCCGATGCGTTGCCTCTGTGTAGCCTCTGAAGGATTTACGCAAAGCTATCCATCATCGCGTTCCTTTGCCGCTCAAGGGCTTCTTCGAGCAAGATTTTGATAGGATCTGTTGCCCCCTCATCTTTCTTTTCATCTGCCATGGGAGGCCGTCGGGATTTGCGAGGCTGTTGTTGCAAAGGTTCAACCAGTTCAAGCCCTAACTCCTTATATCCCAACCTCGTTGGGGACATGCAAAGAAAAAAAGAGAAAAAGCAGACCGCTCTGATACCACTGATCCGGATTTAAATAGGAACACAACAAAATATAGAGATAACCATATACACAAAGATGTAGTGGAAATAATACTTCGTTTCATTAATGTAAAATACTGAAATATGCTTACAAACAGAAATGGAAATGAACCAGCTAGAGCGATGGTAGCTTATCTCTGAGAAGAGATGTGGCGGCTACATGCCTCTGAACTCTCTTTCAATGAGGCTCAAAGACCTATTTATTGTTGAGAAACAATGGAAAACCCTTCACATCCTGAAACCTAACCCTAGAAGATGAAACGCCAAATTGTGGGCCCCGTTTGGGTAAATTGGTACATCAATTTCCCGGGGTCGTAACTTTGGCATACGATCTCTATTTGACGCGTATAATAGCTCATTAGAAAGATCTATCCAAGCAATACAACTTTGGGAAGGGAAACACCGGTCCATGGATCCATGTTGCCCCCAGATTTCCCAAAAAAGGTCGTTTGGGGCCTCAAAACGGCTCTGGAAGTTCAAGACCCGAAAAACTACTAAAAATAGTAAATTGTGCTACAATTAAAGAAACTGAAAAACTGAAAGAGACAGTTGTGGGGGTCCAAATGGGATAGGTGGGTGGCCACCAACATCCACCTGGATCAATCATAAATCTCATGAATAATAAAACTGAAATACAATATCGATACTTGTCCTTCATCGATCCTTACTCATGCCTTTTTCTTTCTGTACAAACACCAGATCGAATTCCATACCCGACAACACTTAGTGCCTTCTCCTCAACCATGTGCACCTACATATAGTGTGCATCACACCCATACCACCACAGATGACATACAACACCATGCAATAGATGCATCTACACCTAATGTACAACACAACACAATACATACTCCTACGTCCAGTGTACGACACAACACAACACATATACATACACAATGTACATCACAAGACATACATCTGCACACAACACGCGACACCACAAAATGGATACACATACGCCCGATATACAACCCATCTCATACATCTATACCTGATGTATAACATCACACAATACATGCACCTACACCTGGCATACAACACAACAAAATACATGTACTACACAGAGTACAACACAATGAGTATGCATGTCACAATACCACAACTACACAATACACATACATAGTACCGCATGTACACAACACAACATGTATGACACGCACACAATACCACATGTACACCAGTACCATATGTATGACACGTACACAATACCACCTGTACAAAGCACCACATGCACAATGTGTACACAACACCACATGTACATCGTACCACCTATACAGCATGTACACAATACCACATGTACATAGCACGACATGTACACGAAACCACATGTACAAAGCTCCACATGCTCAACATGTACACAACACCACCTGCACACAATGCCACTTGTACCACATGTACATGACACCACATGCTCACATCACCACTTGTACAATCATGCACACAACACCATATGTACATAGCACCATATGTGCAACATGCACACGATGCCATATGTACATAGCTCTGCATATACAACATGTGCATAGCACCATAAACAACACTTCATATCCAACATGTGCACAACACCATATTCACACAACACCGCATATCCATCATGTACATAGCACCGTCTATACCCAACATTGCATATGAAACATTCACACAACACTATATGTACCACCCTATACACAACATTGCATAAAAATATACACACACTATATATACACAACAACGCATGTGCACAACATCACAGATGAAACATGTACAACATATACAACATATGCACAACAACAGTACCACACATCCAAACCACATTGTCTCTACTAGGTAACCTTGCTTCTTGTGTCTCTTCACCATCCATGCTTATACTAGCATGCCACAGACCACACGGATTTCATTCTGCTGATGCATCCCTTGGTATAACCTGTCCATAACATAGACGTAATATAATCACATAATATCAACTCATAACCTCATGATACTGACCTCATAGATGTGTCAGACTACTCTTCCCACTTATTTCTTCATGAACCAGGAATCTCTTCATGCCATTCCCCCGCAAAAGCAATCATTACTACAAAAAAATGATTCTTGATGACCCTGTCAAAGAGTGACATAGATACATAGATACATACATATATATCATTAGCATAAAAAAATGATCATCTTGTCAGATGACGACATACATACATACATACATATATAATCATTAGCATAAAACAATTATCATCCTGTCAAACGACAACATACATACATACATGTATACATATATAAACATCAACATAATCATGATCATAACATAATTACCAGATAACATAAGGTATAGGTTAAGAGAAGTTCCTTATTTGTGCACAACATGCACAACACTGAGAACAATAGTTCCCAATATAGCCAAGGCATCCGAGACCCCAGACCCATTTACTTTACCATTTTTGGTTACCCTTCTCATGTCTGTACTGCCACCATCCATTTACCACAATGGACCTAGCCAGTCCTACCGACTGTCATAGTCTTACCTTCCACTGCGCTTACTCATGCACCAAGCTTCATCTGAATCTTACATTACCTTTCAGGTACCACACAGCTCTCCCTGAGCTCCATTAACTTTCCTCTTTCTCAACCAATTCCCAAGACTCAAAACTTAAAATGCAAGCACAAGAAACAAACAAGAAGAAAACCATGAAAACCAATAACAACACGACTCCACAAACAAAGTGGTATGGCCATACACTAGACATAAACAAAGATGCCAATCAAGTGAAACCAAATCACAAAAGACCAAAATCATATGACTAACAAAAAACACTATGAGTCAATCCCCATGGTTCCCAAGGAAAGCTCAACTAGAGCCTTCTTCAAAATTTCATGGAAATTTCTTTGACATGCAATCCCCTACATCATACCACCATAAAAACATAACTTCCAGTGCATAAATAAATACAATCATATACCAGATACCTTATCTTGTTGTGCCAAGCACATTGCCTTGTAACTGAACACGTCCATGCCATCTCTCAAGGGACTCCAATTCCCTTGACAAATCCACCTGTAACTAGAGACTAGCTAATATACTTGTCAATTACATGTCCATGAATATAGCACATATCCACATAATTTTAGACAAATCAAGGTTAAGAAGAATTCTTGTGTGCAAATTACTCATTCATTTGGAATTATGGTTTCCAAACATAGCTAAATGAATTCTTTCCCAATTCCTTTCCTTTACCTTTTACCTTGCTGCAATCGAGGCTTACTATGTATTGTCACATCACCCAACTGTTAGTTATATAAACACATCAACTATTACCTTGTCACACTAATACCAAGCATGTTTCCTGCAACTGCTCACACATGTCAACCACATGTTCCAAATATCAAGACAATCATATCTATCAATTTGAAATCAACTTTTACAAAAAATCATGTTACAACCCATAGTCAACTCATAGTCATTAGACATAATGCTACAACTTTCATCTACATTCCAGTACATATCAATTGTCTTAACACATGTGTTAGTACAATCATCTTGAAACAATATCATTGGAACTCATACTCATATTATGAAATTCATCAAACATTCAACCAAATTGCAAACATACCATGTTAAATAAATCAACTAGACACCAAACACTCAAGCACCAAATAGATGTCATAATCAACTAGTCCAGCACAAGGTAGATGACATAGGCAAGTTCATAACTTAGTGTATCTCAGGGGAGGCTATATTATCTGCATAATCAATCTATTTAGCATGATATAACGTCACAACATATCAACCCAAACATAAATAAGATCATGATATCCATAATAGTCACTAACTAGCATGTTCACATCATAAGCTTATAAAAATTTGTCATTCATGCATAACAATCACATATGTATGATCAGTCTAGACTAGTACAACACCATGTCACAATAAGTCAACTCATACCTGAATACCATAACCATCTGCATAGGCCAATCAAGGTTAACACAATACATATAACATCAAGATATTAATGTAATAACATTAATCATCAAGTTACCAGCATATATCAACAAAAAGTTAACCTATAACATACTCATCAACAAATATAACATAATCATAAAGATAGCTATCATAAAACATCAATAGCAATGCATGCAACCACATGTTACTATCATTCTTGACTATTCGACACATGTTCATATGACTATACTAACCAACTATCATCTATCATGTATGTAACCATAACATCAAAAGACATGTACATAAACCTAATGCATATAAAAATCCTTAACTTACTTAATTGCATGCCCAACATGCAAACCTCTATGAAGATCTACTCTTATCCCAAAGTTTGATGCTGCAACCTCATTATGACGATCTACATCTCCTACTCTATCTCATCCCTCACATTAACATCATAACAACTAATAGCATCATGATGATCTAAATTACATACAATTACTGCACAAGGAATTTTTTACGTACATTTCATGCATAACTATAACCAATACCATACATGCATAATGAGTGCATATAAACATTTAACACATGAGTACGAAACCATATACACATCATTCTAGCTAGGGTCTAGTCATCAATGCATGATCATATCAACTACACAAACCATGACCTCATGCATGAAAACAACAACCACATCACGTGCACTTGATAACATGTGAAAATTGACGTGCCTAACACTTCATACTCAACCATACACACATAAATACATATTACATGGAAACACCTTCAATCTTCACAAGGTGACATCACCATAACCATGATCAACACCATGCAAATGAAACAATCACATGGACTACAAGCATAAGGAACACACATGCAATCGACATGAATGCATTACCAACACACAACCCATCCAGTCCGAGGGGTGAACCATGCTTTGATACCACTATGTAACACCCTCCTCCCACATCTACCCAAGCAACTAACCATCTGGGGTAAACATGCGACGAGAGGTCACTATGATATGATTTGACCTCCTAAGTCACGTTAAGGAAGTGTAACCGATGGAAACATGCCATACAAACATTCAACATTAGCTTCAGGACCCTAAGGAACCAATCCAACACTTTAGAAATCTTTCCCTTGGGTCCCACTAAACTTTTGGACAGCTTAAACCTCAGCCGCTCTCATGCTATAGGCATGACAATGTCCAGAAACCAAAAGTCACTCTCACAAGCTTGCCTGCTAGTGTCCAAAGACTAAATTTTTTAGTGCTATGCCAACATCCCTAGGATTTGAGCCACTTTTTCAGGCCCAGAGCTGAGGTCACTACCCATAATCTCATGACACCTTCAGAACAGTAAAATAACATCGAAACGACAGTACTAAAGCAAATTCTTGAATGAAGCCTTGACTGGACCCCTGCTAGCCATGACAGGAATTTCGTCAAACATATCACAAATATGTAATCTACAGGTCATATCAACTTCAATTCTAACCATTAGGTCATAGATACATTTATCATTCAATTACAAGTAAAAACATGGTGAAATACATGGCTGTTGTCATAAAACACATACATAACCAACAAAATAGCAGCATAAATGCTCATGAAAATATAGCCATATAGACCACATATAATCCATCAAAATTCTCATAGAAATACAATGAAAAATAACCTTTCATTAGTTATTCAAAATCCAAAACTGGGATGGGACTTCCACTTGACCGTAGAATGGCTAAGCCAAATCTATTTTCAGCCATTCACCCTTGTGCCATATTCCAAGCATGAATGTGGGATCTCGTAGAACACATCAATCAAAACTCATCCTGGGCTTCTAGAGGCCATCCACCTCAACCCATCAAACAATGGTTCCACCTCATGGTCGGACATCACAAAACCATCATCAGATCGGTCTCTATCCCAGCCATCTAGGGCTCTAGAGTGTTTGTTCGAACCAAGGCTCCAGGACTAGTAACTCAACCCACAATTGTCGTCGGGCTCCAAATCCTTTGTCCAACCAAGGCTCCAGGACTAGTAACTCAGCCCACCAATGGCTCCAGAGTGTTTGTCCAACCAAGGATACGGGACTAGTAACTCAACCCAAGATACTATAGGGTTGCAGAGCATTTGTCTAACCAAGGCTCCAAGAACTAGTAACTCAACCCAAGCTAAGGAAACATGAGAACCAACAAAAAACAAACAATGAAAGTAAACCCACAATCACCATGCTTATCCAGGAAATGGAAAGGCTAGGCAATCCATTATCAATCTAGGAATTCCTCCATGCCAATGATAGATCACAACCAATAAACCACATGCATATGCCATACATGCCAAAAATAGTGAACGAAACATACATGCAACTTGGTACCAGCAAGAAAATATGATGTAGTTACTAATCTTGATGCCCTCTTGCGCTTTCCTGCTCTTCCTTTTCCTTCCTTCTCCAAGAATCCAGGTATGCCACACCCACCAAGAGCGCTCCAAGAAAACTCTAAGTCTCCAAGAGTATGAGAGAGAGAATAGAAGAGAGCTCCACCAAAACCTGTCAAAAACTTGAGCCATGAGCTTACCAACTGATCCTCAGAAGCCTTGTTATTAATGAGACCTTTATTTTCTTCATTTTCCATTATTTTCCTTCATTTTCCTCCTCACATGCAACCTATGATCTTTCACATCTTTTTTCTCCTAATTTCCATTATTTTCATAAATAAATGTGCCAAAAATGCAATTTTGTCTTTCCAAAGCCTTAGCCATTTCCTTTTCCAATTTCCTTAGCCATAATAAATTGAATCAACACCCACTATGATGTTTCCCCCCACCATTCAGTTTGTAATACGTGTCCTATCATTGTGGCCTTATATATATTTACATGAGTTTTTAACCAGGGCTGTTACAGAATTCCTTCCCAATATTATGTTGTTCTTAATTTATTCTCATATTGTGTGTCCTTGCTGGTATCAAGATGTAGCTTATTCTTGTTCATGCTTATTGTATGTGTTATATTCTTTCCATCAATAGCCCCATTACGTTGTGTCATGTGCAGCGGATGGGTCACAAGGCGGGGTAGCCCCTTTGCATGGGGTCCATGGCAGCTCCCTGGAATTTTTTCTTTTTGGAGGAACCAATAATGGTTGGGAAAAACCACCTATGGTTTTGCACATGGTTTTGGGCATGATGGTTTTCCCATGGTATTTTTCAGATTTGGTCAAGGGAACTATTGTTATGTTCTAATCAAGGGTTAATGGATTGGAGTTTATGAATACTTCAACATCTATACAATGTATTGCAACATTGAAAGGAATATAATGAAAAATCAATTTGGTTTTCTTGGTTTTGGGTTCTAAGAGAAAATCTCTATGTATATTTTTATGTTCTCGCCATTGTATATTTTTCAATTTTTAAGAATTCGTTTGCAGGTAATTTCGGTACATGGTTAAAACCTACAAGCAATAGAGGTTTCAATGGATGCTAGTGTAGCCTCACCAGTAACTTCAGGGACTCATGCAAGTTGAGGTAAAAAATGTGGATCTACAAGTAGGGGCAGGGGTCCGAGGTGAAGGAGATATTTCTTAAGAACCCCAAAATATTTTTTTCAGAGTCTAACACATCACTTGTTGGGGATGTGGGGGACCTCACTACTAGTGTGACTACACTAAGTTACAAACTGATAACAACCATAAAGAAGAAAAAACATTAATGGGAGGAGAATGCATCCACCATCATATCTATGTAATGGTTGATAACTACAAAGATTAACACTAATCCACCATGGTAGAAACCTCAAGTATGATAAACCATGTAAAGGTTAAAATTTTGTTTAATTATGGTGCTACAGATAGTTTCATTTCACAAATTGCATTAGAAAAAAATGGGTTGGCATCGTACAAGCACGTTGAATTTAAACAAGTCGAAATGGTTTATGGGGTAAAACAATTATTAGGACATAGTGTTGACCAATATTGAGTAAACCTTGAGGTGTGTTGTAATACCCTTACCGATTTATGATGATGGAAATACATGTACAATAATATTAGGCTGGTGAGCTAGATGTATATTATGGTTAGGTTGGTGAGTCAAAATTATTTTGCAAGCCTGTGTTCCTATGCATTTGTGTTATATATTTTGGGTCTTGCGTGCCCAAATATATATGTCATTTTGATTAAGTAGATGGTGGGTCGAGATTGTAAATATGATGTATAAATTTTTATAGTATTATAAAATGGGTAGGTTGCAAATCCCACTCCATGGTAAAAATTATGGGGGTGGTGCAACTCCATGGTGCTAGGCAACAGAGTGTTTGGTGTTGGGAGAAAAGGGCACTTGGGGCCCACATGGCTTCAGTGTGTGCCACATACAAGAGAGAGGCCATGTAGTGATGACAAGTATATGTTTTTCTGGAAATGAGATGGAGGAATTATAATGATAATTATTATAAATATTATTATTATGTTTATGGTTATCTTTTGATGGCTATTGTGATGAGGATTATGGACAAATGGTTCTAGTGATTTCAATTCTAGGCAACTAGGTAGTGAGCCCTAAGCTTGGGTTCTGGACCAGTTGGGGGTTTTTTTGGTTTATGACCTGGAAGGGTGCCTGGAAGCCCTTAAATTAGCATGAGCTCTTGGAATCCCTATGCTGAGAAGTTCTTAGTTGTTCATAAGTCACCTTTGAAGGCTGGCACTGCAGAGGGACTGGCAAGGCCCAAAAAAGGGTGTGCCACTTGGGCATAGGTTTAGGGAAGCAGAGAGAATTGGTTAGAGTTATGGCTATTGGGTTGGTGCCTTGGACATGGATATGTAATTATTATTGGTTTACCGTTGCTTGTGGAGTTGCATCCATAGCTCAGGGGTGACTCGTGGTTGAGATTGACGAACCACAGGTTTTATGGTTGGGTGGAGCATGGAGAGCTCGGAACTAGTCAAATTTGATTGGAAAGATAAGTGTTCAATTTTACGTGCCATGCTAATTATTGAATTTATGTGGAAATCTTAGTTTTGGCTTCTATGTTAAATGCCTTAATTATCTGGTATTTACAATTTTCTATGCAATTTACAATATTTATGTGTTCTATTTTCTAGAAAACTCTAGTTTGGGTTATGTACTTATTCTGTTGTATTAGAAATAATTAATGTATATAGTTGCTAAAATAATGTGTGGTTAAATGCTGAAACAATATTTGGTACCTAGTATGCCAGAATGGGCTCTAGGGTGTCAAGTGCTTGAAATTTATTACTCACATATGAAATATGTTGTTAGGGTTTGGTTTGTCTAGGGCTTGACCCTGCTCTAATTACATAATTATGAGCGGTTATTTCCTCTATGTATAATTATAATGTGCTATTACATGTTTATGAAATGAACTTCAACTTATTATGAATTAAATCATGTGATTATGTAGGAAATTCATGAATTGTTTGGTGAATTTCGGTTCAGGGTATGTAGCATTGCCTGGATGGTGGCTAGGGATGTTATAATGTGGTATCAGAGCCCATTATGTAACATTGGACCTCATCAGACCAAATTCAAGGCATAATGAGGAAATTTTTTACAGTTTACAGGTTATCTACTATTTATTTAACAGAAGTCATGATGGTGGAACTAGTAGAAATTTCCCTAAATCTAAGGATATGTACCACATAAGGATACCTAGAAGAGTTTAAATGGGAATTACATGCTGGAATTTGGTGGTGATTGGAAGAAATTTAACCACAGCAGACTAAATTTGTTCAATGGTAGCAAAAGGAGGTGTTGGACAAGCTTTTCATTAGTGTACGGAAAGAACTCACTGGAAATTGTGGTTACAGTTTTAAATTTTTATTAGGTATGCTATGGATGTCTTCAGGAAAACACCATTGAAATTATAATATACAAGAATATATAATGTGAAAGAATATATATATATATATATATATATATATATATATATATATATATATATATATATATATATATATATATATATATATATATATATATATATGTTTGATATAGTTCAGGAATGAGATGTCTTCCCATAAATAATGGTGATATATCCTTGAAAAGAGTAAGTTAAATGGGACATGAAGAATTGTCAGAAGGAATTTCCCTCTAATTTGGGCAGTTAGCCTCATGGCGACTTCACTCAAATAACCTTTGGCATATCACGTGAATTTTTGGCATACTAAACAATACGCCTAATTTGACTACATGTTGGAAAATATCTCTAAAAATCATATTTTTTAACCCCATACCAATACGAAACCAATTAATAAAACCCCTACTTTCACTAGATATTGTAGGTATCCATTTTTTCATTAAAAATTTTTATCCCCTTTATATTTTTCATTAAATTTGAGCTCCATTTTTTATACCTGCCAATATAAAAACCCTTTACCCCCTATTATATGCTCAATACATTATGTAATTTTTCCCTCAATATATATCCCCCAATATGAATGTATGTGGTATGGTATTTCCCCCCAGTGAAGCTCCCATGTTGAGGCTCATGATGGCTAGATTAGGGCCATCCTTCATCTTGATAGCTTAATTATAATAATAACTCAAAATAATAATATCCTTTTGGGTTGGAAAGAATTATCCATTATGAGGAGGCCTCAATGCAAAAAAAATTAAAGAGCCTTTTGTTGGCATGGATGATTATATTTCTTAAGTGTTGTGTAGTTTTATTTGATCATTTGAAGGTTGTTCCAAATAAGAATAATGGGATATATTTGTGGTAAAAACTAACCAGGTTTCATTTCCAGGTAACTCGAGCATCATCTTCCAATGTAGGAGGCTATAAACAATTTTCTTGAAATTTTATAGTAGTTATTTTTCTCTTTTCAAGAATCACTAGTCACTCGTGGAAATGTTTGGAATAACTTAAACATTGCTCTCTATTTAAGCCTTTGCCATGGTCTGCCTCTTTATCTGGCCTTGATGATGAACCACACTTGTTGGTTCGAAACGCGTCGGCCAAAAATTTCTCTTATGTCATTTCTACCGAAGGAATTTGCTTAATTCGTTATGGATCACAGAATCCTGAATACATAAATTACTAAGAAATATATTTACAAGTTTTATGGTCAATTAGCTAAAAAATATCTAGGGTGAATTTCATTGTCGCTATTTTCTTGTGGTCATCTTTGCATTTCCGAATTTTTTTGGTCATGTTGTGTATTATTTATAAATTTCACAAAAAAACTTGGAGTATTTTGGCAACCATGATAGTTGGATTAAATAGAAAATAGTCATTTGATTCAATTTGAAATTGGTAGGTAGGGAGTCGCATTAACACAACTAAATATTATGTTCCATTTAAATTAAAATAAAGCACAAACTGAAAAATAATTTTGAATCTCATAAAAGTATGTGAACGTCATTTTAAAATTATGGTTATAATTTGGTTTGGTCTATGGATTCGTAGTCCTATTATTGCTCTAAAATATTATTAATTGTCTGTAAGCTATGAAGATTGAAAGTGGATTCGTTAAAATTGTGTCACGTACGATGGTTTTGTAACTTATGTTTTCGACATCGAAGGGAAATACATTGTTGTATCTGTTAATTAGGCACTTGGGAAGTGGAAAACCCAAGCTTCCTAGCAGTTGCATGAAGCTCTATGAAATCCATCACAAGAATTTTCTCTAATTGTGGATTCAAAAAACACTATCACATAGGTCCTCTATTCAAACTATACAAAATGTAGCAATCACCAGGAAAGATCCAAGATTTTAACTAGATTTTCCAAGAACCTACCAACGTGTAATGTGTGGTTTGATTGTGGTCTTTGTGACATAAACAAAAATAAATATAAATATGAGAGGAAATATGTAGAGATGAGCACTAATAGTGATGTATTTGGAGAGGTTATGGTGTCCTTTGGAGTTGATAGTGCACTTCTGCCACAATGTGCAGTGTTTGGGTATGAAAATATAAAGGCTAGTGACCTCTATCATCAACTTGCAGATGGAATTATGGGGCTTGGCCACAATCAAATTAGAATCATGGATTAACTTGTTCAACATGGTGTGATAGTTAATTTGTTATTTTTATGTTATGATGGGATGGATGTAGGTTGAATTCCTCGTCCTCTAGATAGGTGTTCTCCACATCAAATCTAAATCACAATGTGGGGATGGAAACAACCCATACTAAAATATACATCTAAAAGGAATAAGTGGCATTGGCAATACCATGCCCTTTTTACTCAAGTATTCAAGAATAGATATGGGCCTTAAGCTATGAATGCAGGGAGGAATTATGCTACAAAATCATAACAACATAATACCATAGAGACAAGGTTAAACTATGTTGAAAGCATGATTGGGATCCCATCAAACAGTGGGAGGCCATAAGGTCAAACATATTGGGGTCCGATGGTCAAATGCAACCATCAATTGATATGCATTAGATCCATCCAATCCCATCAGGGCACAAATCCAACTTCAAAATCGTGTAAATATGGACTCAAATGGAATTAGGGATGTCAGATCAGATAAGTCCCAATCATCGATATGGGAGGTACCTGTAAGTTACCTCCGTTGTTAGATTAAATTCCTATTGGATAGTCATTGATTTAGGTGGGCCCTGATATTGAATCCTTGTCATTACTTTACCACCAATTAAGAGTCATAGATCGGTCAGGAATGTATATATATATATATATATATATATATATATATATATATATATATATATAATTTTTGTATATGGGAGGCTCATGGATGGGGTACATAGAGGACCCCATGCATAATTTTTGTTAACACGTCATTTTTTTTTGTTTTGTGTTGAGGGTGTGTGTAACAACCCCTTGTTGATTTTCCATGTAAAAAATACAAGACCAAGGTCATGGGACACATATTCCAAGTTGAATGGTCAGTAGACATTATAGTGGGGATCACTTTCGATTTATTCATGGCTAATGAAATTGGCAAAGGAAAAGAGGAAATAATTGGCATTTAATTATTAAAATCAATGAAAATAGGAGAAAAGGAAGGTGAAGAGACACAAATTTGCATGAGAAGGAAGTTAGAGGAAAAATGAAGGAAAATGAAGAAAATAGAGGCATCAATGATAAAAAGGCTTTAGAGAATTAGTTGCTAGATTTTTGTTAGTTTAGCTTTATTCTCTCACACTCTTGCCCACTTAGAGCATTCTTGGAGCACTTTGGCATACATTTTGGATTTGGAGAAAGAAGGAAATAAAAGCAGGAAGTGCAAGGGGAAAAATTGGATCAACAACTACAACTCGATTACTTTGTAGGTAACAGGTTGCATGTGTGATTTCCTTGCTAATTTTTGGATGCATAGTATATGCATGTTATTCTATAGTTATATGTTGTCATTAACATGCATATTTGCCTGGATTGACAGTGGTTTTAACCTTTCCTTGCTATTTCCTGGATAGCCATGGTGTTGTGGGTTTTTCCACTTGTCATTTTTCTGATTGGTGCTCATGTTCCTTATGGTTGTGTGTTGGAACAAATGCTCTGGAGGCCCTGGAACAACTTGGGTTGAGTTACTAGTCCTGGAACCTAGGTTGGGACAAACTCTCCTAAGCCCTTGGTGGGTTGAGTTATAGTCCCTGGAACTAGGTTGGACAAATTCTTTGGAGCCCAGGAAGGTTGTGGGTTGAGTTATTAATTCTCGGAGCCCTGGACAACTTTAGTAGAGACAAATTTGGTTGATGTTAATGATGTTCGGACTGTATAGGTGGAATCACGGTGGTTGAGGTGGTTTGGCCCCTGGAAGCCCTGGTTGGTTTTGTCTTGGTTTATTCCATGAAATCCCACATTCATTCTTGGAATATGGCACAGGGGTGATAGGCTAAAAGAGAGATTGGGTTCAACCCAATTTATAGTCATATCGTACGTGGAAATCCCTAACATGGTTGGTATTTTTATATATTAGTAAGAGTTGTTTTCCTACTGTGATTTATGAATACTTATATTGATTATGTTGGTGATGTTATGGTTGAGTGGCCATGGTTTCTATACTAGTTATTTGCTGGTTATATGTTTGGTATATGATGTATGCTATCTATGGCTCTTGTCATGATTTTTTAAGTTATCGAATGGTTGATGTATATATGGACTAATAAGTGTTATTACAACTAGCTAGATAGGGTTTATAGCCTTCTTGGTGATTTTCAGAAGAAGACTCTCTGTTTATGATCATATATGCATTCATGACTTGTAGCTTACATGTTTTCCATATGTTTGATGAAATGTCTGTTATGGATTAGACATGTTTGGGTCAAGTTATTTCTCGAGTTTTGATTAACTAGCTTCATTAGTTTATTTAATTGCATTATGGAAAGTTTCAGGCAATTTTGTGCAGTGATCTGGAGGTTGGCCTAAAATGGTTGCAAAAATCTCAAGACCACATGCTCAGAACTAAAGAGTTTAGGCCATAACTGCATGGAGGCAAGCCTATGTGTGTGACTATAGCCCCATAACCACATGGCAGCGTTAAAGGTGTGGTTGTGGGTTTAGGCCAGTGAAACAAGGTTCCAACTTAGGGATTTACCACCTGGGGTGTTTCTTTAGCTCCTAGGTGATCTGGAACTCGGAGGTTGGGTCATGTCATAATGATACTCGTCTCATGTTTACCCTAACGAGCTTGTGAATTTGGGTAAATGTGGGGAGGGTGGTTACAGTGTGTGGTGAACTTGAGGCACATGATGGGTATGCCAAGGTAAATATCACAGCACCATATCACAGTACCATATTTATGAATACTCATAGTGATTATGTTGGTGATGTTATGTCTGAGTGGCCATGGTTTCTATACTAATTATTCGTTGGTTATATGATGTTTTCTTTCTATGGCTCTTGCCAGTATTTGTTAAGTTATCGAATGATTGATGTATATATGGACTAATAAGTGTAATTATAAATAGTTAGAGAGGGTTTATAGCCTTCTTGGTGATTCTCAAAAGAAGACTCTCAGTTTATGGTCAGCTATGAATTCATGACCTATAGCTTACATGTTTTTCATAAGTTTAACGAAATGTTTGTTATGGATTAGGCATGTTTGGGTCAAGTTCTTGCTTGATTTTTTATTAACTAGCTTCATTAGTTTCTTTAATTTCATTCTGGAAACTTTCAGTCAGTTTTGTGCAATGATGTGGAGGTTGGCCTAAACTGGTAGCACAAATCTTGGGACCGCATGCTTAGAACTGAAGAGTTTAGGCAATAATTGCATGGAGGCAAGCCTATGAGTGTGACTATAGCCCCATAACCACATGGAAGTAGTGCTAATGGTGCGGTTGCTGGTTTAGGCCAGTGAAACAAGGTTCCAACTCATGGATTGACCACTTGGTGTGTTTCTTTAGCTCTAGGATGATATGGGACTAGGAGGCTGGGTCATGTCATAGTGATACTCGTTTCATGTTTACCCTGGTGAGCTTGTGAATTTGGGTAAATGTAGGGAGGTTGGTTACAATGTGTGGTGAACTTGGGGCACATGATGGGTATGTCAAGGTGAATATCAGAGTACCATATGGACCAAGGTGATGTGGGGGCCTACTATTGAAATTGAGTTGTTGAATTGATTGAATAACCACAGTTGTCAGGTGATGGGACCCGTGACATAGTGGGGGGGCTTGGCCCTGTTACAAAAAGGAAGAAAACCACACACACACACACACACACACACACACACACACACATATATATGTGGCATATATAATATTTAATTTTTTATTATATATATAATAAATGAGCGCATGGAGGGCCCAAGGGGCACATGACTTGTTTCCACTGGACGTGAAGAAGGAGGAGTTTGGGGGCTAAATATGGGCTAGACCCAAAGAAAGGAATTCAAAGGTTTGGTTGTGGGTCAAGAAGGGCTGGCCATGTGGACAGATATATATATATATATATATATATATATATATATATATATATATATATAATGAATAAAAATGAAGGCCACGTTACCTATGTGGAAAGTTGATGTGGACAGACATACCTAAAATTTGAGGATAATGAAGAAATTTGAAGGTGCATAAGCGCCAAATTTGGAAACAAATTAGGGCTCAAAACAAGTGAGAACTTGGAGGAAGAGAGGCGAGACTTTGCAGGACCATATATTTTCGCCCAAAAGTAAGGATTCGGCCCATGAATAGTCAAAATATAGGTAATTTTGAGCAGAATATAGTAATAAACCTAGAATTGTTAGTTGAAGACAAAATTCTACAAAAATTGCAGAGAAAGTTACAAGAAGCATGAGGAGTGAAAATTATGTTTAGCAGCCTAAACTTCTAGAGGGCATAAATTCTTGCCTCGGTATCAAAATTATGAAAGTGAAAATTCAATAAAAATCTATTAACGAGGAGAAATTTTTTACCAACCCAGAATTTGGAATTAGATGGGAATTTTGGAAGAAAAACTCACATAAAGTTTCAAATGAAAAAAGGTAAAATGAAGACTTAATAGGTTGAGCTTGTCGAGGGCATAACTTTAAGCCCCGGTAACTGAATTGGATGAATGAACAAGAAATAAAATATATCAATGGGTAGAATATGTTGGTGAACCCAAAATTTGAATATGGGTAGGAAGTTTGAATATATTTTTTTGGAAAGCTGTAAGATTATGACAGGGTCATGATGTGTATTTAGCAACATTATGATCACTCAAAGCATGGGCATTAAGTATGTTATTCTATTTAATTGATAACCAATAGTGAATAATACAAAGCTCCCTAATGAAGGAACTATACTAATATGCATTAATGAACTGGAGATTTTTCGTTTCTTGCATTGCCTTCATGGATATGTATGTCCAGGTAAAAGTGACAAGGTTTTGTATATTAAAGAATTGGATAAAATAAAAACCAGTATAACATGCCAATAGATGCAGGTATTGATGTAATGGTAGTATAAATATAAGATACAGGTGGTTGGTAAAAGAGAAACGAATAATGAGGAAGACCATAGAACAAGACATCTATGTTAAATGGCTTTTATGATAAGCAGGGGAATGAGAAGGAAAAGTTTCTAAACATTCTCTTTCTAATGAATATGTGATCTATGATATTATATGTGATGTATATGCATATATGAATGTGATGTATGAGTATGTGTGTGGTGATTTCGTGTTAATTGACAATAGTATGATGTAGTATCTATGAAATATGATAAGGATTAACAATCGTTGATGTGTTGTTGATGATGAAGTTGTTTAGGACAAAACCCTATAGGATAACATGCCTTATAGGTTTTCACTCTTCTTTCACAGAAATTCCTTGGTAAGATGGATTGCCCAAGGGACTGTCAATTAATAAAGATTGATTCTTGAGCCTAGAAGGGCAAGTATGACAATAAAGAGAAATTTTAAATTGAATCTCCTATGTGATGGATATAAAAGTGGATTGCTCAAGAGTATTAGGGGTACTTGGAGGCCCCGAAAAAGTAGCAAGAATTACTTGAGCCACACACTCTAGAACTTCCTTGTACAACAATAAGCCCTCGTGGAGGTGGTGGCACAAAACCCGAGGAACTGCCGAGAGCAGTGAAGGTGTGAACCACTTCAGTGCAAGCTGATGGAGGCATGAGTCTGTAGGTTGGAGGTTGATGGGGTTTGGAACCTTGGCCGGTGGAGGGTATTGAGTATGTACCCGACGATGGGAAATTTGATTTGGACTTATGAAAGAACACAACAAAATATAAATATAAACATAAACCAAAGATGCAGTGGAAATAAAACTTCATTTCATTAATATCAAAGAAATGAAATATGCTTACATACAGAATGGAAATAAACTAGCTCAGGTGATGGTAGATTATCTCTGAGAAGTGATGTGGAGGCTACATGTCTCTGAACTGTATTACAATGAGGCTTGGAGGCCTATTTATCATTGAGAAACTATAACAACCCTTGTCAAAATTCCATGTAATTTTAGTTAATAAAGGCGAAAATAAGTCCAAGGTCTTGGGACACGTATTCCAAGATGAATGGTGGGAAAACCATCCTAGTGTGGGTGTTCATTGGTTTATTATGGCTAAGGAAATGACAAAGGCTTTGGAAAGGAAAATTTTCATTTTTGGCATATTTATTTATGAAAATAATGGAAATTAGGAGAAAAGGAAGGTGAAAGGTCACAAATTGCATGTGAGGAGGAAAATGAAGGAAAATAATGGAAATTGAAGAAAATAGAGGCCTCATTGATAAAAAGGCTTCTGAGGATCAATGGGATGGCTTGCTCAGTGTAAGCTTTTTGTTAGTTCAGTTTTTGAGTTCTCATTCGGTTCTCTCTCTCTCATACTCTTAGACACTTAGAGTTTTTTTGGAGCACTCTTGGAGAGTGTGGCATACTTAGATGCTTGGAGCAAGAAGGAAAAGGAAGAGCAGGAAAGTGCAAGAGGACATTGGGATCAACAACTACAACAGGTTTTTCTTGCAGGTACTGAGTTGCATGTATGTTTTCCTCACTAGTTTTGGCATGCATGGCATATGCATGTGGTTTATTGGTCATGATCTGTCATTGGCATGGATGATTTCCTAGATTGACAGTGGATTTTCCTAGCCTTTCCATTTTTGAGATAGCCATGGTGTTGTGGGTTCATTTCTTTGTTTTTCTGGTTGGTTCTCATGTTTCCTTTAGCTTGGGTTGAGTTACTAGTTCTTGGAAGCCTTGGTTGGACAAATGCTCTGGAAGCCTTTGGTGGGTTGAGTTACTAGTCCTGGAAGCCTTGGTTGGATAAATTCTCTGGAATCCTTACGACAGCTATGGGTTAAGTTACTAGTCCTGGAAGCCTTGATTGGAACAAATGCTCTGGAGCCTTGGAAAGCTTGGGTACATACCAATTTGGTGATGGTTTGTGATGTCCGACTGTGACGTGGAATCACTATTTGATGGGTTGAGGTGGTTTGGCCTCTAGAAGACCTAGTTTGGTTTGGATGGATTGTTCCATGAGATCCCACATTCATGCTTGGAATATGGCATGGGGGTGACTGGTTGAAGAGAGATTTGTCTCAGCAATGTCTATGGTTGGGTGTTACGTGGAAGTCCCAGACTTGGTTTCATTTTTCTTGTGGAAATAAAATCTCTTTCCTATGGTATTGATGGGTAAATATGCTTATTGTTATGTGGCTTATATGGTTTTTCTATGCTTAGCATCTCTAATTTTTATATGCTAGTTATGAATGAGTTTTATGATTGTCATGATGTTTGGATCATATCATGTTTTTACTTGTAAATGAATGAACAATGTATCTATGGCCTAATAGATGAAATTGTAGCTAATGTGTTGAGGCATCAATGCTTCTTAGTGATTTTCAGATAAGTATGAGACCCCTATGCTTAGTTTTGTTGTTAAGACCTGTAGCTTTCATGTTTGTGACATGTTTGATGAAATTTTTGTCATGGCTAGTAGGGGTCCAGTCTAGTCCTTGTTGATGTTTTTGCAAATGTATCTTTGTTCCACTATGAAATTTCATTTATGAACTTGTCATTGAGTTTTGGGCAGTGACTTGGGCTCTGGGCCTGAAAAAGTGGCACAAATCCTGGAGTTGCAGGCACAACACTAGGGAAAAAGGTCCCCAGAAGCTCCCTTGCCCTTGCTGTGGGAACTTCTGGAACCTCCCAGATGCACCCTTGTCCATATCAAGGGAGCGTCCAGGGGTTTGATGCAGAGTGGTTGGGATGACTCCTGTGAGTTTTGTTGTTGATGTGGAAGGTCTGGGTGATGTTTTCCACTGATTCCACTACCTTAACTGACACATAGGGAGTCAAATCATATCATAGTAACTTCTCATCACATGTTTACCCTAGTTATCTGGTTACTTGGGTAGATGTGGGAGGAGGGTGTTATAGAGTGGAATCGAAAAATGGTTTCGGTATCCTTGGGAGGTGTCTGGTTTATGTTCTCTTTGGGTGTCATCTGATACCATAGAGTGGTATCAGAGAAAGTTTCGTTGTCTTTGGGTGGTGTCTTGTTTCCATTATTTTTTGGTGATATCTAATACCACAGAGTGGTATCAGGTCATGGTTTCGTTCTCTTTGGGAGGTGTCTAGTTTATGTTCTCTTTAGGTGTCATCTGATACCACAAAGTGATATTAGAACGAGTTTCGTTCTCTTTGGATGGTGTCTTGTTTCCACTCTTTTTGGCTATATATGATACCACATAGTGGTATCAGAGCATGGTTCAACCCTTGGACTGGATGGGCAGAATGTGTTTGTCATGCATAAGCGAGAATGCAGAAATGCGGAAATAAACAAGATCCATGACTGATACTTTAATCAAACAGAGGGAAGAGACTCCTCTATTGCGCAAGCTAGCATCACGAATCTGTTTTTGAAAATATTTGAATACGAATGCCAACAAGAGTATTAGTTCATAATAAATACCAGGTCTGCTTAATCGCTCCAATATCTGACAATTCTTCTGAACAATATCCTTGTGCCGAAACACGAACTCTGGCCCAACAGTCTACTTCTACGTCTTTGCGACTTCTTCAACCTTAACAAGGCTCATACAAGTTCGAGAATAGAATCCAAAAGAATCTACAAAGGAGACATAGATTTACAAAAATTGAGGAATCTTTATTGATGAACTTCAAAACTCAAGTATTACAAAGTTGCTTCTCAAGCAATACCAAGTTACTTCTCCAGCAGAAAGGCTCTCTAAATTTCTCAAAACCCGAATCCCTTTCTTCCCTAGTCTTCATCTATTTATAGATCCTCCCAGTTCTGGGTTTGGTGATACCTCCATATCAGATATGAGAGAATCTTACTTTACATCAAAATCAAATCCTTACATCAGATATGAGAGAATCCTGCTTTCGAGTAACCCGGAGGACATCCACACAGTATCTTACTTTAGATCAAAATCAAATCCTTACATTAGATATGAGAGAATCCTTCTTTCAAGTAACCCGGAGGACATCCGCACAGTAATTCAATCATAAAATATTTTATATATATTCTTATCCCTTTGTTTAATTATATATCTTGGATTGATTACACTGTAAGAGATTCTTTTTCAGGGAACCTTATGAAAAACCTGTCTGCCACCAAAGTCGGACAAAAAGGCATTACAAAATGACAAAATGTTCTAGTTGTTCACGAGAATAATGATGTTCTTTGAACCTAGTCAAGGAGTCATTATTAAAATACTGTGAGTAAATTTCTTCCTCACATTCCCAAATTGGTACTTCAGCATATTCTGGTACTTCGTCCTGAAAAAGTAGTGGGCCAAAAGGATTTAAATCTGGATCTATCATGGCATGAAATGACTCATATTCATGTGAAGAGCCATTCATATTTCCCCCGAATATTCTGAAGAAAATATTTCGTGTAATAAACCAATGAAAGGATCCATTGGCATGGAGTGCTGCAAGCATGTGATAATTGGTGATATTGTTGATATCCAAAATCCTTTTGTATAAAATTCCTGATTGATGTGCCTGTGGTTCTGTAAATCCAGGAAGTTGTAATAATTGGAGAGAGAATGGGTAAAACATAGAGGACTGGTACCATAAATGTTCCACCATTCTTTAAACCATTCAGGTGTGGGGTCTTGTTCTTTGATTTGTGTAACTTGCATCCCATGATATCTAAAAGAAAACTGCACATTATAGAAAAACGAGTTAGTTTTATTTTCAAAACACATACCTATATACCAGGCTTTCTCTTGGCATTCATGATCTTCAGAGTTCTGAAGGTTGGGTGGCAATAGGAAGCGATCAATGTAGATTTCACAGCAGATTAGATTTTCATCTGCATCTCTGTGTAATGTGAAATCAAGATTTCTCAAATCTTGAAGAAAGCTTAAAGCTTCAAAAGCTTCATCATTTCTTTGCATTTGATCATCCCATGAGAAATAATGTTGTCCAGTTCCATGCCGATATTTGATTTCTTTCATTGGAAACCAATCTGCTTGATAATCGAGTAGAGGTTTCTGCAGATTCAAAGTGTGAGAACCATCAGCACATTCAATGTGAATCTCATTTTCTAATCTTCTTATGACGTTACATCTGAGATTATTTACATCATTTCTCTGTAAAAATTCCCGGCTGAGAAGATCTGCGAAGGAATTCTTAACTCTAGAAATGAACTCTACATCAAAACGATACTGGGCCAATGTCATTATCCATCTAAACATTGTTGCATATTCAAAGTCACATTTATGGATAGCAAACTTAAGGGCTTGGCAATCTGTTTTGACTATAAAATGTTTATAGATCACAAAATCTTTGAATTTGGCAATGCCAAGGCAGACAGCTCTAAGTTCTTTCTTTAGGCTAGACCAATTTTTGTGTGTAGTTGACCAAATTCCAAAGGCATACTGGCAAATTTCATATTCCATTTTCTTTTTATTAGGATCATGTTGGCAGAAAATTGCACCCCATCTGATATCACTAGCATCTGTAACGACAATTTTAGGCCATTCTTCATTAATTGTGCTCAAAGGAGAAATATTCCTAACCTTTCCTTTAATTCTTCTTACTGCCTTTGTTAAATCCTCTGTCCATGGAATTGGATCTTTTTGCAATATTTTATTCAATAAGACTCTGTCTTGGGCACAATGTCTGACAAATTTGGAGATGTAATTCAAACTACCCAAGAATATTTGTAGTTGAGTTTTATCAGTGATTATGTCTGGAAATTTATCTATGAAATCAAGACTATGTTGCATAATGTAATATGATCCATATTGAATCACATATCCCAAGAAATATATCATAGTCTAAAATAACTTCATTTTTGAATCTGATAAAACTATACCTTTTTCTTTGACTCTCTTGTAGAATATATTAAGATGCTTTATATGAGAGGGAATATCTGTAGAATGAATTAGAACATCATCAATATATTTCTTCAATAAATCATCCATACCTTCAAAAGTTTCATCCATAATCCTTTGGAAGGCGGATGGAGCATTTACTAGTCCAAAGGGCATAATATTCCATTCAAAATGTCCTTCTGGTACTGAAAAAGCTGTTTTCCACTTATCTTCTTCTTTTATCCCTACTTGCCAGAAACCAGACTTTAAATCAAACTTGGAAAATATTTTTGACTGTGATATCTGAGACAAAAGCACTGAGGGCTTTGGCAAGGGATAAGCATCATAATCAAGAATATTATTCAGAGGCTTGTAGTTTACTACCAATCTTGGTTTTCCTCTGATAATCTCTGAATGTTTGTTGACATAAAATCCAAAACAAGCAATAGGGCCATGAGACTTCCTGATCAAACCTTTTTGGAGTAAGGATTTTATTTCTTCTTTACAATACTTGAGTTGTTCAAAATTCATCGGTATTGCTTTTGATCTTCTGAGTTTTCCATGAAATTCCTTTTTCAAAGGCAATTCTACTTCATGTTTATGAATATGCCAAAAGGCATTTGGATCTTCAGAACAACAAGATTTTAGTTTCTAAGAGATCTCACTTATTTCTTTTTCAAATTTTCCTTTCAAAAGATTTTCATCAATCTTGAGAATTTCTTTCTTCTTCTCCATCTTTGCCAAGGTATTCTGTAACCTGTCAATTCTACTCAATCTATTAGGAGAATTGGAATGAATAAAAGGATAGAAATAATCTATACCTTTGAAGAGAAGAAAATATCCCCATTTCTGTGATTTTTCATCATAAGTGCTTCCATGTCTTCTGAAATTGCTCAGTAAAGGAGTTCCTAAGTACATAGCACAATCAAGCCCTGTGACTAATAGAACATGAACTTGAATTCCTTTAGATTGAGAAACGAAGACATCTATTATAGCTTTATCCGCTGTCTTGATTTCTCCACTTGCAGTGACAACTCCTGGACACTTTGTCTTTTGCCTTTGAGGATAGGGAATTACAGTGCCGCTTACTATGTTCAATCTTGAACCTATATCAATTAGAACCTTCCACCATTCTATGGAAGAACCAATTCTGATTTTCATTTTTACACAGTACATTACATCTGCATTCATTGCATTCATTCCTAATCCAGATCTAGGATCTTCAAATTCTTCATCTGGAATTTCAAAGTCTTCAAATTTGAAAATCCCTTTCATTGGATCATGATATGGATCAGACTATCTTTCTGGTTCTTTCTGTTCTATCTATGAAGATTCTCCTTTTGTGGGTTGTGCATGTAAAGAATGTATATTGTGCCCCTGATGTGCTTCAATGCATAGCCTTCTATTCTCTCTGACTTCTTTTCTGAGATCTTTGATAGCTTGACTAATTGCAGGAAGTGTTTGAGGAAGATCATCTTCAATTGTTTGTTGTCTGAATTGTCTTGTTAGACCATCAACTGAAAATAAGGTTGCAGAAGGAATATAGCTATGTTGATGATTTATCTGTGACTTTTGTTGTTCTTGATATTGCTGTGACTTGGACTGTTGAAGATGGGTCATCAGCAATCCTTTATACATTTCTTTGAGTTTTGGATCATCAGCATTAACCATTTGTGTAAAATAATTTCTAGAAAGCTCATCATGATCTAAGCTTTCATTTGATAGTGGTATAAACATCCTGACTGCATTACATTTGAAAATATCAGGATCACTGCATTCACAGAGTTCATAAAAACATTCATCACAATGTGGATCTTTGCAATATTCAACTTCAGAATCTTCTTCTTCATAAACAACATGTATCTAGTCATTTAGATCATAATAATTTTCTGAATTTGTTAATTCTTCACAGCTAGAAGGGAGATCAATAATATTTACCTTGCCATATTGACTTTTATAGCTAAATTGTTTCTTCTTCCCAGATTGTTGTTTGTATTTTTTCAGTTTTGGACAATTTGGAGCAATATGTCCTTTTTCATTGCAATGGAAGAAAAATATTGGCTTCTATTTTGGCCTTTAATGAAACTGGCGTGTTTTTTTGTATTCTCTAGGAGGCCTTCTATGAATGATTTTTTTGTTTTCTGCGGATCTAAAAGTTTGCTTAGAGTAAGCTTTCTTTTTAGAGTGACGACGATCATATCGCCCTAAACTTTTAGAGCCATGTAATGCTATTGTTTACAAAGTTGTTGATAGCCATGTGGTTTAGTGGAGCTGGTGGCAGCTCGAGCAACTTTCATATGAGAGCAGAGTTCAACAATGACAACTTTAATAGCTTGTCTTATAACACCAAATTTATAGGCACCAATCTTTCTAGGAAGCTTATTCAAAATGGCAGTAGTTACCCAATTTGGTAAAGAAGCAATGAAGATTTCTTTCCATTTGGGATCTAGAATCATGTCAGAAGAAAGAGTATGCAGATGATGGAGATATTCCATAAAATATTCATCAAAATGTTTCATATTAGTAAGCTTCATGGATGTAAGTGTGACTACAGCAAGTTCATTATTATTCTGAGGATAACCACAAAAATCGACAAGAATGCCATGCATTAGGCAACCAATCATGTTATTCACAGGTAATGAAGTCTGTGGATCCATATATGTAGTATTATCTGGGTTCATTACCACAGGTGTTTCCCAAGAAGGAATGAGGATAGGATCATAATGAATTTCTGCTTTAAGCCAAGAATCAAGGAGTCCTTCGAATCCACTGATGATTTTCCTGGTTGCATTTATTGGAGAAATGTCATCTGCTAAATATGTGCGGTAGCAAACCAACATGGAATTCAATGTAGACAATATTTTTGCTTCAGAACAGTTGTCAATATTCCATGAATATGTGGAAGAAGCAGACCAATCTTTATGATATTCTGATTTCATGACATCTCTTTTATCAGGAGCAGGTGACCAAGAAGAATTCGAAGAACTTCTATCAATAACTTTATGTACAGTTGTATCTTTGGGTTCTTCTTCATTAGAAAACGAAATCAAATTAGGAATGTCTTTTGCTATCTGAAAAGTTTCTTTATCAGGAGGAGAAAAATTATTCACAAGAAACTCTAAATCTTCTAGAGTAGGAGGAGTAGAGTGCGCTGCTTCAAATTTGTTGAGTACTATATCAGAATTGGAAGGCTTATCAAGATCATCTCCTGATTTCAACCACTCAAAAACTGTCATTTTATGTCCAGGGCTTGAAGAGTTTAGACTGGAAAACATGCTAGGATTAGCCATAGGAGCATAGACAAAGGTAGTTTCTGGTTTAGGAAAAATGATATCACCAGGATTCTTCATTTTTGATTGAAGAGTAGTAGAAACAACATGGAAAGGCAATTGATCTTGAGGATCTAAGAAATAAGTAGTATCTTTAAAAGTAGGACCAGTAGTGTTTTTCTTTTTCAGACTTTCAACAGAAGTAGAGACAACCCAAACTTGTTTCTTTACTACTTCAAGTGACATTTTTAAGCTTGTCATCATATCCTGATTCTTATCTGCTACTGAATGCACTTTTCCAATCCATTTGGAATTATCATTAATCCCTTTTTCTAAAACACCAATAGTTTTAGCAATATGCAAATCATCTGATCCAAGAGTTTTTATTCCATCTAGTAATTGATCTCTGGTAAAATCTACCTTTTGAAGAATTTTATCAATTATTTCTTGGAGCATTTTATTTTCTCTGGCTGCATATTGATGATTTCTTTCTAGATGTTTAATCAAACTATATAGAGCAAGATTTGTCCAGTTTGTTGCTGCAACCAATTCCATGTCTAAAAGATGAGACTAGTCAGACTGAAGTGGAAGTAACTTAAAAATCTTATCATCTTGTCTGATAACAAGATTTTTCCAAGGAGGAATTGTTGTCTTAGTGCTAAGAATAGTACCATCTATTAATTCCCATTTGTGTTGTGGCACTTCTATCTGTAAGGCTGACCCTTGCATCATATTCACTCTAAGGGTTTGACAGATGTGTTCTAACAAAAGCTGCCCTTTCATCTTAACAGACTGTAAATGTTTCGGAACATTTGATTTTTGCAACATATTTTTATATTTATCATCTATGTGAGGGATGATAAGAGGTCCAGGAATTTCAACTGGATTTTCCTTAATATTTGTTTTTATATCTTCACAAGATAGATTCTTGAACTTTTTGACCAAAGCCATTTCTACTTCATTTGTACTTGGATAATAAAATTCATAAAAAGAAATCCATTGGTTATTCTGTTCCATCCAAGCTTTCCAATTTTTATTGTTGACTTTGTTGATTGTTGACCTATCTTTCTTTGAATAGGTTTTCATTTCTTCACAGTATCTATACTCTTGCTGATGAGTATACAGATCCCAGTTAAACATTTTCTTATACCATTCATTTGAGGGATCATAAGGACTTATTCCTTTGTATATCTTAAGAAATTGAATGATTTCTTCATCAGAAGGAAGTTGTACTTTACTAGGAATCTTATTCCTAGGATCCAATCTGTAGCTGGGGATTTCTTCTGGATATCCTAAGCCTTTTGTAGCAGATTTTCCTACTGATTGAAGCAAAATTTCTTCATGAGCTGAAAAAGGAGTACACTTTGTATATTCCTGTGTTTGATTTCCAGAACTTGGAACAAAACGAATCATGTTTATTCTTTTTATGTTTTTATCCTATTCTTCTTTTTCATGGGGTTTTGGAAGACTAAGAGTTTGCTGACAAAAGCTAGGAGAACAATGAGGATGATTACATACAGATGGTTGTGGAAATTGTGGAATTTGGAATGCTGGTTGCATATTAATTGTTCTAGGAGGAACAATATTTGAATGCGGAGATTGAAGAGTTTGTGCAATCATATTTGATAACATATGCATGAAGTTTGGATCAGAAGTAAGATCATATGAAGGACTTGGTGATCCTTCAGGAATAGATGCAATAGAGGAAATTTGTGGTTTTACTGCGACTTCAGTTTTTACATGGTTTTGTATAACAAGAGGAGGAGGAGGTCCACCATGCTCACACCGTGCATACTCTGATTGGGGAAGGAAACGAGTTCGAACAAGGCCATTATCTTCTTGAATAGAAGTTTGAGCAGTGATAGGATGTAGACAGGGAGAAGTACCAATAGAAGAATCCCAATTTGTGACCCATTTTGTTGGCGGTTTAAGATATCGACGAGATATCATTTGAGGAGCAACAAGATTTAAGCCATAGTCATGAGTGATTAGAGTAGTGAACTCAGAGGTTTCATAAACTTGTTGGACAACAGAAGGAGTGGTCTTCTTATAAAATTTGACGACACATCGCCAATGAATAGCAACATTATTGCTATTATCTTCAAAATCATCATATCCATGTGTTTGGATGCCGAGCATTAGAGCATTGATGGCATTAGGATCATCTAAGGAAATAGAAAAATCAAGAACACAGGACCAAGAAATTCAACCATAGGCTAATGTTCCTTGACATCCTCCAATTAAAGCTTTATGAAAAGTTTTCCATCGGCGATAAAAAACACAAGAGAAGACAACAACGTCTTGACCTTTTCTATGTAGTGGCTGAATTCCAATTTGGATATGACCAAAATGAGCAAAATTGAGACCAGCTTTTAGTGCAGCTGTAAACTCAGATTGCTTCAAAATGTTCATTGTTTGAAGCAGACGATTATTACTGGAGGTTTGTAGAATTTCTTCTTTAACCTTATATCTCCAGTATTGTATAGTGTCTAATAATCCCAGATTTGTATAGACATCTTTGGGGTCTATTTTTGGTAAATACCAAGAACCAGACTTACTCTGTTCATTTAATAATGTAATAGATTTATCATGGACGATAGTGTGAAAACCAAATTGTATTTTTTCATTACATTCTCTTTCTTCTTCTTCTCTAATAATTTCATCAAAACTTTTATCACTAAACTCATGAAGAGAACTTCGTGCTGGAGAAAAATTATCCATAACCAATACTTTCTAACAACAAGAAGAAAGCGGAAATACTTTCAACCTCGCTTTGTATGAAGGATGTATATGTGCTTGTTATGTATGCATGGTAATGGTCATTGTTACAATTGTGTTTCCATGTAGGAGTTGATGATGTTTCTGTTGGGATGCGTTTGTCATGAATGCATGTTGGTTGTATATGCATTTGTTATGCATGTCAGTGTTTATATGTTGTCATGCATGCATTTTCATGGTTATTGTTATGCATGTATGGTAGGTCAAACATGAATTGTGAGGTCATTGTATGTAATTAGGTCACCATGGTGTTATTATTATGTTATGATGCTAATGAGTTGGTTGAGATAAAGCAGGATATGTAGACCATAAAAGTGAAGTTGTAGTATTGTACCTCAAGGCAAGAGCATGTCATCATACAGACTTGTATGTATGGCATGCATGTATGTAGGTTAAGTGTTATTATATGCATTATGGCTATGTGTATGCCTTTCATTCTATTGATGTTATGGCTACATACATGATGGATGCTAGTTGATTAGTGTAGTCATATGCACATGTGTCAGATAGTCATGAATGATAGTAAGCTATGCTTGTATGCATTGCTATTGTTGTTTCATGTTAGATAACTTGATGATTAGGTTATATGTTTTTTATGAGCATGATATATAACTTGTTGTTGTTATATGCTAGTCACTTGATGATTAGGGTTATTACATTAAAATATTGGTGTTAAATGTATCATAATAATTTGGATTGGTCTATGCAAATGGTTAGGGTTATGGCATTCAGGTCTATGCTAATATGTTGTGATATCATGTCATACTAATCTAGGATGAATGTGCAGATGTGATTATTAAGTATGAATGATAATTATTTATGAGTTTATGATGTGAACATGTTATCTAGTGATTGTTATGGATATCATGACCTTATTTATGTTTGAGTTGATATGTCGTGAAGTTATATCATTCTAATCTGGATTGATTGTGCGGACAAGAAATCCTCCCCTGAGATACTAAGGTATGAGATTTCTTATGTCGTCTACTTTATGCTTGAAAGTTTTATTATGTCGTTTTTTTGGTGTTTGAGTGTTGGTGTCTCTTATGTCTTCTATCTGTTTGATTAATCGCATGATATGAGTATGTGTCTATATAAGATTGCATCAAGTAATGACTTATTTTAAGGTGGTTTTACTCACATGTATATGTTGAGATAGATGTCATGTACTTGGGTGTAATAGGTGATAGTTGTAGCATTGTGTCTAATGACTATGAGTTAACTATGGATTATTACATGATTGTTAGTCTTGGTAAAGTTTGATTTCAAATTCAAGGCATAATGAGGAAATTTTTTATAGGTTACAGGTTATCTCCAATATGATTTGTCCTTCCTCGTCAAGTTCTCACAATATTTTCTGAATTAAAAGCTTGTCACTTATAACCTTCCTTAAGAATGAAACATGGAAAACTAGGTGTACTCAGGAAGATACAGGCTGCTCCAATTTCTCTACCTCAGTACCAATATTTTGCAACACCTTGTAAGGACCATAGTTTTTGGGTGATAATTTATTATCCTTCTTAGCTTGTTGGAAGGATATTTGTTTGTATGGTTGTAGCCATAAAAATAACCAATCACCTACATCAAAACCTATTTCATTGCGATGTTGATATGTTTGTTGTTTCATTTGATTTTGTGCCAGAGTCAAGTTATCCTTTAAGAGTTAGAGAACTTGTTGTTGATGCTCGATGTGATCTTCCACTACTTGAACCTTATAATTGTCTCTTAAAGACGATGTGATTGACAGTGGATGATATCCATAAAGTGCCATAAATGGGGTCATTTTTGTTCAAGTATAGAAGGAAGTGTTATACCACCATTCTGCCAGAGGTAACCACTTGACCCATTGTGTTTGTTTATCAGATATAAAGAAACAAAGATATCCTTCCAAAAATTTGTTCACTATCTCAGTTTTCTCGTCGGATTGTGGATGATAAAATGATCTATGAGTTAATTGAGTACCGAGAAAAGAAAATAATTTTGTCTAAAAATTTCCAGTGAAAATGGGATCTTTGTCACTTACAATAATCTTTGGGTTTCCATGTAGCTTTTGAATTGTTTCCATAAATGCAGTAGCGACTACATTGGGTTTTTAAGGATGAGTTGATGCAGAAAAGTGTGCATAGTTGGAAAGTCTATCAACTACCACCATGATGACACTCTTTCCTTCGGACTTGGGTAAACCTGTGATAAAATCCATTGAGACCTCCTCCCAATGATGACTTGGAATGGCTAAAGTTTGTAACGGACATGGGGTTTTAATTGTCTCAACTTTATTTGTTGGTAAACCAAGCATTCTGCAACAAAATTCGGAATATCAGATTTTATAAGGCCATCATAGTAAAATTCCTTCTTTACCCCGTGATAAGTTTTTAAAAATCCTAAGTTCCCTCCTAAAGGAGAGGTGTGAAATTCTAAAAGAATCTTTTATTTGAGTTGGGAGTTCTTACATAGTATAATCGATATTTGTACCACAATGAATACTTTTTCCAAATAAATGTATCAGATATACTAGGATCTTATTGCAACTTTTGAATAAGTTTCCATACCTCTTAGTCATTATTCGATTCAACTCTTGCTTCAACTATCCAATCGAGTTGGATAATAGATGGCATAGAGCAGTGCTTCCACATCCTCATCCCTTCTTGAGAGTGCATCTACAACAACATTTTTCTTCCCTTTTTTGTAGATGATTTAAAATTCATAACCCAACATCTTTGTGACCCATTTTTGTTGCTCTTTTGAAGATAATCATTGTTCCAATAAGCACTTAAGACTATAATGATTTATTTTTACTTGAAGTGTCTTCCCATTTGGTAAGGGCGCCATTTCTTCAGGGAATGTAGTATTTCCAACATTTTCTTCTCATAAATATGTTTGTGTAAATACTTTCCCTTGATTGGATGACTTTCAAAAGCAATGGGGTCTTCCTTCTTGCATTAAAACAACACCAGTTCCATTTCTTGAGGCATCGTATTCCACAATAAAGGTTTTTGTGAAGTTTGGTGTAGCTAAGACTGGAGCTTGGCATATTTCCTCTTTAAGATGTTCAAAGGCCTTAGTTGATTTTAGAGTCCACAAAAATGCATCTTTATTCAGTAATGTTGTTAGAGGTGTTGCTATTTTCCCATAATTCTTAATAAACTTGTGATAATACCTTGTTAGCTTGAGAAATACTCGAAGATGCTTTAGGCATTAGAGGAAATTTTAGCTTAAAAGTACCCATGAAATTTTCATGTAATTTCCATGTCATAATATGTAAACCAATAAAAATCCTTTAAATTTAAATTTAAATTTGGAGATCTAGAGAAATGGATGTTTTCGATGTTTGAAAATTAGGTGAAAGTCCATGATGTTTTCCATGTTTCATTGCTTAAAATAGGTACAATATGTTGATCATGTGATTGATTGGTATGTATTTCGGGTGGAACCAGAGGGAGAGTTCTAGCCAGAGCCACAATGCATATTGCAGCAGAAAAAACTCATGCTCCGGAACTGAGCAATAGAGAAAGTTAAAGTGCAGTGGAAGCACTTTGGGCCCGATGAAGCTACATGGGAGATGGTTGATCAAATGTGTGCATTATATCCTTCTTTATTTGTTGGTCGAAGAAAATGAGTTTTTAGTGTGTGTGTGTGTGTGTGCGTGTGTGTGTCTATATATATGTTTTCATTGTAAATATTGCATCAAGTTGTGTTATAAAGCTCCAATAAGCGGTATGTTTGTCATGTTTTCAGCAATTGTCTTTGTAAATACAACATCGAGTTGTATTTATAAAGTTCTAATAAGTAGTATGTTTTGCTGGTCATAAGTTTCATAGAACACCGAGGATGGTGTCCCCCCAAGGGGTAGGAGTTTGTAACAACCCCAGGTTGATTTTCCGTGTAAATAAATTAAACCAAGGTCATTGGACACGTATTCCAAGCTAAATGAGGGGTGGAAACATTAACGTGGGTATCACTTTAGGTCTAAAATCTCACATCTCATGCCTGCACATCTACCCTATACACATATAACATCTAATATCTCATATCTAATGCTCACACATCTGCCCTATACTGGGCTATAGAGCACCTCTCAGTGCAAAAATGATCTTCACCAACATGGGATCCAACATCAAATGATAGTCTCATACAATCCTCAACAAAATGGTGTGGCTAAAAGAATGAAAAAATCTATCTTGAATATGGTTCACTCAATGATGCTTAAAAAAAATGCAAAGTTGATGTTTTGAGATAATGTGGTTCTATGTTCATTGTATGTGAAAAATAGATGTCCATCTCATACTCTCAGAAATATGACTCATTATGAAATGTAGCAAGGACACATTCCTTTAATAAGGCAATATAGAGTTTTTGGTTCCACCTTTTATGCCATGATTCCTAAGGAACAAAGAAGCAAGCTTGATGAAAAGAGTCAAAAGTGCATCTTCATGGGGTATTAAGATACCACCAAGGCATGTCATCTTTCTGATGAGGTAAACAAGAAGCTTATTCTTTCTAGAGATGCGATTTTTTTTTAATCTTCCAAAAGTGACAACATTATTGAGAAATAGTTTGATCATTTGGATAGATTCAATCATGGAAATACATATCATGAATTTAATAATGATATTCCATATTTTGAAGGGTGGTTCCCTATCTTGGATTAATCCGCGGGAATCTCCTTCTAAAGCATTGTCTCCCCCCCATGAATTTTTGACCACTTATTTAGATTAGGAAGTCCCTTTGAGTAATGTAATTGAGAGGATTGCAAGGTTGAACCTTAATGCAACCCACCTCAATCAGTGGAGTAACTTATACTATCTCAAAAAGGTCCTCAAAAATGGGTCACCAAAACACTTGAAAGTGTCCATCCCAATGAGATCACAAATATGGGAACCAGAGAAGATGGAGGTGATGTAGCTAATTATAATTCAATTGATGTAGATGATATGGATGTTTCCCATGATTTTAAATTGAATTTATCTACTAACTTTAAACGCAACTTCCTTTAAAGAAGCTACTTCTCATGATGAATGGAAAGTAACAATGCAAAAGGATTGTGATGTCCTCATCTAGAATGGAACATGGAATTCAGTGGACCCTCCACTATGAACCAAACCAATTGTCTACAGGTGAGCATATAAGAACAAGTACAAATCATAGGGCTCACTTGATAAGGACAAAGCAAGGATCATGGCAAAATGATTTGCATAGAAAGAAGGTGTTGATTATGAAGAGACTTTTTCCCCAAAAACAAAATGGGCCACCATTCAGACTCTATTTGCCTTGCAAGCTCAGAATCGATGGAAAGTTCATCAAATGGATATGAAGATTGCTTTCTTGAATGGAGACTTGAAATAGAATGTCTTCATGCCTTAATAAAAAAAAAAATATTATGAAGGGAAAAGAATAGAAAGTATGTAAACTCATCAAATCATTATATGGCCTAAAACAAGCACTACTTGCCTTGTATGAAAAGTTAACTAAGCATATTTTGAAATTAAATTTGAAACACTTTCATCTTGATGATGCAACATTATTTATCAAGAAAGTTAGAAAATTTGTTGTACATATATTGTGGTATATGTAGATGATCCATTGATAATAAATAACAATGAAACATGTATTTCATCTATAAAAAAAAGAGTTGAAGAAGGGATGTGAGATAACAGACTTGGGACACCTTCACGACTACTTAGGCATTGAATTGACTAAACACCCAGAGTATATTTTCCTCATCCTAAAGAAGTACATTGGGAATTGTTGAACATGTTTGACAGGGTTACATATGACTCTCTATCTACATTAATGGAATACAACTTGACGCTCATATCAAAAGAAAGGAATGAGTTTGAGGATGCAACCAAGTATAGACAACTTGTGGGATGTCTTGTCTACCTTCCCTACTACATGACCAAATATTTCATTTATTGTTGGTATTCTTTCTAGATTTATGCAAAACCCTTGTGAAGGACATTGGTTTGCTGCAAAAAGTGTTGTGAAGTACTTACTTGAGGCTTTAGACTAAAATATTCAAGGGTAGATGACTTCAGTTTAATTGGATATTCTATTTTAAATTTTGACACAAATAAAATGAAATGTCAACTTGAAGTTACCTTATGCGCCTTGGGTTAGCAATTGTTTCCTAGGGTCACGTAAACAATCAAAGATTCGGTGATAGAGACAAAATATGTTGCAGTTACATAATCAACAAAGGACACTGTGTGGTTGAAGAAAATACTTGAAAAATTACATGAGCAACAAGTGCATTCTACTCATCTTTTAGTTGACAACAATTATGTGATCAACTTCACCAAGAATCCAAGACTCCATGATTGAACCAAACACATCAACACAAACCATTATTTGATTTGATATTGTATAGAGGCCAAGACGATTCATTTAAGGCATTATTCTACTAATGAAATAATTGCAAACAACTTCACCAAAACACTTAATTTGAATTAATGTTTGAGCTTCCAAACACCCTTTCCACTTGAAAAAAATAATGTTAGACATAATTCTTTGAAATTTTTATCATATAAATATGAGTGTAAAAATAAATAAAAAATGAAAAAACATTTGGAAAATAAAACACAACATCAATCCATTATATAAAACTAATTACACATTAATAAAGCTAGTCATTCACAAATTACTCTAACACAATCACAAATTTTCCAAACGCACATATATTAATCCCTAATACTAATGAATGATGGATAATGGATAATGCCGGCTATGATACATGCATTTTTAGCTACAAAAGAATGGGACAAAAGGAGTACAGGAAACAACACCCCAAAAGAATGGGACAATGCCTAACACCCACCGTTCGTAGAACAGTTTCAGAATCCTTGACAGTTTAGGAGACCTTCAAGAAACGCTTCCAAATGGTACTCGGGCCTGAGCTCGGCGTTGTATATTTATTAGATTTTTTGAGATTTTGGTTTTTGTCAAATTAGATATTTAAGTGAATTTTTTTGGAAACGTTTAGATTGTAAAAAGTTCACAATTCAGAATTTCGAGAGAATGCGGGGATATGCATATATAAAGTTTCTCTGAACTCGTCCCGCATCTTTCCTGGTCAAAGGTGTGAAATGTATAGATTCCAAAATATAACCCCCACACGCTCAAGCAATTAATGAATGCTTGTTGTCTAAGCAGAAATACAGAAACTGTTTCACTGGTTTTTCTTTTATCTCATCAGACTTCAAGTCTTTTCACACTTCTTCATACAAAACTGGATTTGAATCACAGAGAAAAGTAAAAGGTTACTCAAAAATAAAATTCCCAGTTCATATTCGGTTACTCAAAAATATACATTCATTACTATATCCAGCAGGCTGAAAGCAATTAATGGACGCTTGTTGTTCAAGCATAAATACAGAAACTGCTTCACTGCTTTTATCTCATCAGTCTTTATAGTCAGATTTTCTTCATACAAAACTTGATAAAAAGGAAAAAGGCTAAAAACAACACTGGTTTACTAAATATTTGTTCTATTAACATTATCAGAAATACATCAAGAGAGAGGATACAATGATTATCTTCATCTACTACAAACACTTCCATCATACCTTCCTATATCCATAGTTCATTGAATACATACTGGAAGAAAAGAGACCAGAATTGGGGTTCTTACCTCTCTTTTCTATTTAATAATGAAACAAGAACTGAAGTTTTCACTCTAGAATTTCCATTTACCCAGTCTGCCAAAAGATATGGAGTCTCCTATTATTTGTATAAACTGATTATATATATAGTATCCTATTACTCGTATAACTGATTATTATTTTATATATATGGTATGTTCTTTTCTTACATTATGGATTTAGACAACCTTACATAGGGTGATATTCCTCACTCATCCCCGGCTGCAGAATGCACTTGGCTTCTCTCTGTGCTACCAGAAACAAGTTCAGCTTCAGATGTCTTTGATGGCAGCATCTCATACATCCTTGATCCAGGGACTGTTATCTTAGTTGATATCAATCTCAATGCCTGACTCAGTGCATGCTTATTCCATCTTTGCTGGATGAAAATCACAATTGCAAGCACCACAGCAGTCACTGGAATAGCAATATCTCCAAATTTAGAATAGAAATCTGAGCGAGGATCTGCAAAGGAAGACATGAAAACTGGACTTGCAAATTCATATCCATCTGCAAAGTAAGGATTGAAAACTGGAGGTCTGAAGTAATCATAGATGTGAGGAAGGAGCCGCAAAACAGTGATACCAATGTAATAAATTTTCCGAAGTGGTTTTCGTTCAAAATGCCAAAGAGTATTACCCACAATTTGAGGAAGCAGGAAGAAATCCTGTACCAGACCCGCATACTCCTGAAGCTCAGTCTCCCAGTCCAGTTGGTTGTGCGCATGGCGTGCTGAATACAGATACGCTGAGGACTGAATTGGGCGGCTACTGGTCTTCATATTATGAACAATCAGCACAATTAAAAAACCCATAGCATGTATAGCAAAGGAAATAGCAAGCACTCGTTTATCACTTGGGACTCTCCATGGCTCTAAAGGACTCCTTGTCAGCAAGTGAATACGAGATTTCCAAACCTTTTGGAACAGTCTAAGTGTGAATAGACATGCAATCAACAGTAGCAGTTTAACCATGAACTCAATCTTGTCAGACCCTCGGCTCTGAACCGAATAGATAATAAAATTGTCCTGGGGTTGAGATTTCATACTTTGAAACAGGGCATCTGCAACTGTTATGAGAGGAATACTATATCCGATGGCTTGAAGTCCCAGCATGACAAGAGAGATGTATGGAGCGACTTCTGTATTCTGTTGACTGTACAATAATTGGCTGAGAATGCACCCAATCATCAGTGATGCTGTCAATATACTCAACACTCCTTCGACAGTTTTGCGAGGGATAATCTCTTCTATCTGGCTCCAATATAGAATTGGAAGAGTCTTGATTTTGATCTGCTTGAAAAAATGTGGGTCGTCATCAGGTCGTTGGCTTTTCACCGAAATCTTCACGGTTGGATTTCTGAACCACCTGCCATTTGTAGGTGGATATTCCACTTTCACTTCAACGAGGCAATCAAAACCATCCTGCAGATCCCCTGTTTCATGCAGAACTTTCCATGAAGCTCGAATATCTCTGCATCCTGTAAGGTACATTATACCCACTCTTGGATCATAGAGACCCTCAAGAAAAAAAAGCTTTGAAATCTTGCCTTCCAGTTTCAGCTGTGCAGCAACTTTCAAGGACTTCTCCTCTGGTCCTTTTGAATGAGGCGGTTCCCTAACGTCCTCGGATATGAAATAAGTGTCTGAGGCTTGGTCCCAACCAACTCCCACAAATTCCTCGATGGCTATAACATCCAAACTTATGAAGCTCTTGACAAAATTCCCTCTGGAAAACAGGTCAAACGCGCCCCGTGAATTCACTGAGAGATCCTTGCTTAGAACAGAAAAACTCTGTCTTGTCTTGCCCAAATCTTTCTGGGGATACTTCAAGAATGATTTGCTGAAACCACCAATCTTATCTCTCTCCATTCGGGCCAATTTGGTTTTGTTGTATTCGTATGACATATTGTTTAACACATCCTGTGGCAAAAATCGATGAGATATAAGCTCAAATGGGAGAGGATAGAAGGAATTTGTACCATTCTCAATGCTGAAAATATTGCCAACAATTACGCTTCTTCGTTTGAGTGAAAGTGAAAGGGGGATGTAAATACAGATTCGTGAATTACAGGCATTGTTATTCTTGATGGATCCAAGGCATCCCACCATACACAGTTGACCAGAAGATAAGTTCCATTTTCCCTCGGCAGGCAATGTTAAGCCATCAAGGCCTGATCTTTTGCTCGCCAAATACTGATCCTGTGAAGGAGGCACAGCTCGAAAAACCGCACTAACATTTGCAATACCTGAATTAGATAGGTCTGTACACATCAAATCCTGCATACAAAGCTTTGTGTTATCATGAACTTTATTATCCATAATGAATGGACCCAACTTGCTACAATAGGCATCTGTGCTGTTGCACTGCCAAGAGGGAACCACATCTAGAATCTGACCAACCATCAGTTGCTTCATAGCTGAGCAGAATTGCTCCCCTCGATATACATCAATACCTTTTGAGTGGAAATTGTCTAGATTTTGTTGAGGAGCACAAGCCTTTGCCACCAGGCTGTCAGAGTCAAATTCATAATTCGAATCAGCAGCCAATTGTGAAGAGATGTCAATTTCATCAAAATAACTTGAATTAGAGTGTGGATTGAGGCTTCTTAGTGTTCCTCGAATCTCCCTGGTAGTCAAAGAAAGCTTGCTCGGATAGCGCAATTGCAGCAAAATTCTCTCATCTGCTACCAGATTGGGGGACTGTAATGCTGATTTATTTAACCAGTCCCAAGGATCTGCAGCATTCTTCCCACGGACGGGTAAATGGGTACTGCCCAGCATACACAACACCCGTTCTTCTTGTGAGTGTTTCGATTCTTCAAAGTAGACTCCTTCAAGATGAATGGTAAGAGAAGTGAAGGCAGGAGAATTATAAAAGTCTATGCCTCTCGAACGCATATTGTAGGAGATGTCTTGTCTTGTAGATATGGCCAACTGTAAAATCCCACTCACGTTCACCAGTTGGCCAGCCACCTTGTTAGGACCCACACCTTTAATCCAGAATGATGCCAGATTGATAGGCGAAGGCTTTTCGGGGACGATGTAATTGGAGTTCCTTCTCATAAATGGTATCGGCTCACTTGAGTCACTTGTGGTGAATGGCAGAAGAGGAGCAGAGCCCTTGTGTTGCTTCCAATCCCCATTTACAAAAGAGAGCTCCTTCTCAATCATGTACCTTCGGTTCTTATCTGGATGCAGCACCGAAGCCTCTGCTAAAACAGGGCCACACTCCTCCTTTATCTCATTAAAACGACTGTAAGTGGACTTGTAAGTTGAATATGGATCATCCCATGCTGATCCCAGGGCCATAGTTTCACAAGTGTAGAAACTAGCAGCCAATACCCATATCCCAAAGAGAGCTCCGAAATACGCTCCCATGTTTTTTTGCACACAATTTTCCTTCAAACGACGGATTCAGATTATCGCAGGGAACAAGGGCTTCCCATGTAGGTGGAAGTACATTACGATATATACGCAAAAAACGTCATCTCTGGGAAGACGCTGCGAAACCCGTCGCCTAAAACAGGTGGTTTTTTAAATCCGCCTGGCAGGTGTTCTCCACAGGCCGCCTTCCATTTACGTGAACGTATCTTTCCGTCAAAGGCACGTAGCTGATGGAATTTGATGGGCACATTCACGATGTGATTTGCCTGTTATAGTCAAATTTTTTCCATGCCCAATGTGATATAATCAACAATTTTCCACGCACAATGTGATCATCAACAAATTTCCACGCACAATGTGATCATTTTCCATGTACAATGTGATTTGTTTGTGATAGTCAAAAATTTTCCACACCCATCAACATTTTGTAATAAAATAATTAAAATTTTCCACACCCATCAACATTTTGGCATAGATCAAATTCAAATTTGAAATCCTCACCGAATGGTATTGGTTCTCCAAATTGTTCTTCGGATAGCACGTTGTCAACGAAAAAGCGTGTTGTCAACGAAAACGCCGTTACTTCTACGAGAGGCCCTGGGACATGGCCACGTCTTACCAGAATTTGACAAGACCTTTTGGCTAGATCGTTTGGTCCATTTTTAATATTGTGAAAATTGTAATTTAAGGTTGTTAGTGTTTTTACATTAACCTGTTTTAAAAGTATTTTTTTTAAAGATATTATATTTTAATTTTATGTTTAAAAATATAATATTAGAATTTTTGAAAATTAAATAATATGTTTTAAAAATATTTAAGATAATAATTTTTTTATATTTAAAAATATAATTTAAATAATAAATATTTTTATTTTATAAAAAAAATTATTTATAAATTAATAAAAGAAATTAATAAATTATTTTAAAAAATCAATTAATTATTTTTTTGCCATTAGACTCAATTAAAATATATATATAGGTCTATCCCATACTTTATTTTCAAAAGATTATTACAAAAAATTATTCTATCTAATTGGAAAATGAGTTATAAGGTGGGTTGTGAGATATGAAATTATTATATATTTGATAGTTTAATTACTAAGTTGCTGGGGTGTCTAAGGAGCAGGCAATCTTTTACTCTTGGTAGATGGGGTAGGCTGACAAGGTGAGTTATAAATCAATTGAAAAATGAGTTATAAGGTGGGTTGTGAGATATGAAATTATTATATATTTGATGGTTTAATTACTAATTTGCTGGGGTGTCTAAGGAGCAGGCAAGCTTTTACTCTTGCTAGATGGAGTACGCTGGCAGGTAGGCTTTCACTCTTGCCAGATGGGGTAGGCTTTCACTCTTATGAGATGGTTCTGGGCCTTGGGTTGTTAACTTCTTTCTTTACCTCCAAAGAAGACAAGCTCTTAGCCAAAAGAAACAGTGTTAAAATTGTTAACGTGTTTCCTTCCAAAAAAGACAAGCTCTTAACTAAAAAACAGTTTTAAGACATACTCCACACCCACTAAAAATTAAAATTTTCCCTTATAAATTATAACTTTTAATTAATTTTAAATTAAAATTATTAATTTTAATAAATTAAAAAAACAAATAATTCAAATTTTCCAAGACATTTTAGATTATTTACAACCATGTACCCCCACAAAAAAATTCAGGAACCATTTGTATGTGAGATGTATACCAAGTTTACTATGATCATTAATCAAGTAAATATATGAATATACCTGGAAGTTTACTTCCGTCCTCAACACGTCTTTGCATGCAGAATCATTAGTAGATGTGAAGACTAGGTTTAAGTTGAATCTCTGCCATGAATTGAAAGTAAATATGTGGCCAACGAGTCATCACAAGTTTGATATTTACATGTTCTAGAGTTTTCTTCGTATTTTTGTTTGAATATTTTTTTTGTTATTGTATTTTTTTTAGATTTTTTTCATATTTATTAATTAATTTAAGTTTCTAGTTTTTTTTAAATGTAATTTTTTATAAATTGATGTTTTGCTTTTTAAAAATGTATATATAATTTTTTATTCATAATTAAATTATATAGGAATATAGTTGTTTAATAAGTAGATGCTGTGAGGTTGTTTTTGTTTTTTATTTGTATGGAGGATTTTGAGACTAAAGTTTTTTTATTCTATTGATATTTTGTTTTTCTAAGATGTATATATAATTTTTTATTCATAATTAAATTATATAGGAATATAATTGTTTAATACTTAGATATGGTGAGATTGTTATGTTTTTTTTTCCTTTTTTATTGTGGCAATTTTTTATGCAGGATTTTGAGACTAAAGTTCTTGTTTTTACTCTTTTTCGCTTAAGTTGTGGAAAAGGTATGTTGATGATACATTTACCATTTGGCCCCATGATTGTGATAAGTTTGAAATCTTTAAGCAATATCTTAATAGCCAATCTGAATTTATTAAATTCAGTATAGAGATTGAAGTCGATGGCAACATTCACTTTCTAGATGTCCTCATCACCAAGAAGGAGGATGGCTCCATCTTGCATCAACTTTTTTGCAAGAAGACTCACACCAAGCAATATCTCCATGCCAATTCTCATCATCTCGAAATTCGGTGTTTTGAGCACCCTTACTACCAGAGCCATGAGGAATTTGAATGATCTTCATATCAATGATGAAAAAGCTCATCTTTTTAGAGATTTTCATGAGCAATGGTTATAGAAAGCATCAAAGCCTGAAAGCCTTCCAAAAAGCAACAAAAGGACCTATAGTTAAGGCAAATCCTAATGATCTTATTACCATTATTCATCTTTCTTTTATTCAAGGAACCTTCTACTCATATTCTTATGAAGAACAATATCTCTATGACCTTTAAGTTACTCAACATTATTCAGTCTTCACTTAAGTCTGTAAAAGAATGGATTGATCTTTTTAACACTAAAGGGGTTTATATGATTCTATGTTCATGTGGAAAAAAATTTTAACACTAAAGGGGTTTATATGATTCTATGTTCATGTGGAAAAATTTATATAGGTGAGACACATCAGCCTATTAAGCATAGAATTCATGAGCATGTTGTGGACCTTAAGCACAATTGCTTTCACTTGTAGGCTCTTGGTTAGCATTTAGCAAAAACTAAGGATCACATTTGTATTGAGGTTGTTTATGTTCTTGCTAAAATTTCTATAGAAATTCCAAAGAGGCCATTGAGATAGAGAAACAGACCACCAACAATGTTAATGGAAATGACTAAATCAATAAAAATTGGATCTCACTCTCTCTACTAAAGACTCTTTTTCTTAACTTAATTTTTCTTTTTTCTCTTATTTTTATTTCTGGTTAATTTCTTTTTTATTTTACTTATAACTTTTTTATATATATTGGTAACCTCTAATTTTTTAATTATTTTATTTACATTTACTTTTAATTTTATTTTTTTGGCTTTAACTTTCTTTTCTGTGCATTAATTTATTTAATAGCTTTTAATAAAGTTCAAAGTATTACATATTTAATTCTAGACTCTTTTTACCATTATATTTAGATTTCTCTAATAACTTTATTTTATTATTTATATATTTATAATATTAATTTACATTTATATATTATTTGACACTTTATTTATTATTATTAACTCTAATTTAGATTTGTGTTTTTTTATTTAATTTTTTAATTAATTAATTTAATAACTTTTGATTAATTTTCTTATATTTAATATTTATTTTATTGATAAACTAATATATAAATGAGTTGTTTTTAGTGAGATTTTTTGAAAGTTTTTTTGATGAGTTTTACTAGTCTAATTTCTCTAAAATTTGGCATGAATTTATTGAAATCACAATCTTGATTAGTAACCTCTGCACAATCGAAGTGCCCTAGGTATTTTCCAAGTTGTTGAATCGATATGTATAGTCAAAAAACCAGTTTAAATAATACAAATCAAGATTTTAATTCACATTTTTCTATAAATTCTAGCACCAGAAAGTCCAAAAAGCCTCACTAAAAACAACTCCTAACAAAATTACTTCCCTGGATATACTTTAATACGTTTGACTAAAAACTACCTGGATTTTGGGAAGGAGCACAAGATTTTTCCACCAAATCGCCATAGTCAAATTCATAATTTGAATCACCAGCGAATTGTGAAGAGATGTCATTTTCATCAAAATAGCTTGAATTAGAGCATCGATTGAGACTTATTACTATTACTAGAATCTCCCAAGGAGTTAAAGAAAGCTTGCTCGGAAAGCACAATTGCAACAATATATGAAAAAATTTACGCGAAGAAAAAGATGGATATGAGATAATTATCAATAATACATGAGACGTGGTCAAGTGGTTGACATTGTACCTCCATGATTGGAACTTCTTATTTCAGGAGCCGAATGGATCAAAGTTGATCAGCCATTAACAAATAACCTTAATATAGATATATTTGGTCAAGAAAATACAGAAATAATACTTCAAAATCCATTTCGTGTTAAGAAAATTTATTAGATTTTGTAGTTATTTAAATCTAACCAATAGTATATACTACCCCATATTAATGACTTATATAACATTATATATTTTGGTTGCCCTAAGAGCCAACAAAATTGTCAATGAACACGGACATTAAGAACAACAGGGTTACCTGCTACGACACGAGCTTATCTCCATAGCAGCCTGGTGAGGCCACGTCTTACGAGAAATCGACAATACCTTTTGGGTAGATTATATGGTTCATTTTGGTGTAGTCTAACAAGGCGAAGGAATTGCATGGCCGCCCGGAAAAACATCCGGCTCCGGCCATCGGCAATTCTTTCGCCCTCCGCCACCTTTCGCGAGCTTTGCCACCCTCCTTTCACGGCAGCTCCATTCAAACATGTCAGAAGGTGGATAAGACAGTGCACCATACTCATTCAATGCAACTTGGGTGCCCAAAATTTCAAAATTCAAATGTTATTTCCGCACCCAAGGTGCCCACGAAATTTCAATTGAAAATTTTATCGAGCAGAGATGGATTTGTATGAATCGTTCATATCTCTCGGCGGAATCATGGGAGGGGTGAGCTCAATCTTGTCTTCGATCCCTACTTTGGCTCTCGAACTTGGGGTGGCATGATGTCTATGTGCTGGCAGTGGGAATAGTTTGGCACATTCACAGCGAGAGGAGCTCCTGCGCTTACCTGGTGGCATTTAGTTGCTACAAGCCCCCTGAAGACCGAAAAATGAACACAGAGCTCTCCGAATACGTCATTTGCAAGAGCAATTTGATGCTAGAGTCACTGAAATTCGTGGTAAACATTCACATAAAATCGGGCCTCGAGCAGGAGTCCTACGCGCCTAATTCCTTCTTCCAGGGCGACATTGTGTCTTCAATGGCCGAAGGGTGGCTAGAGATGCAGGAGGCCTTTGTTTCTACACTCGACAGATTGTTCATAAACAACGGCCTCCTGATTTATTGTAACTGATAAGTAAGGCATAGGCGTTCCATATAGAAATTTATCGCCTTTTCCGACGACGGACTGTTGCTCGAGTACCGGCAAGATGGAAATGCTACACAAGAGTGCATCTAGACACCATTTAGACTCCGCAAATCTTGGGGAGAAAATAATGATATGGACGAAGGCGGTTCTGATGGCACCTTCAATTTGAGGAGTCAAGTAGTCTTCCACCTGCAATTCCTCTCTGTCGAGGAAAGGTTTCATTCCATGTGAAAGAAGTCGATGGTAAATATAGCTATCAAAGGTGTTTTTGACATCAGGGCCTCTGTGACTGATGAATACATCGTAATGGAAACCACCATTAGCGGATGACCTGGACGTGGAAGGCTCGGAGTCATCAACTTTGAGAGCGGGTGTGGATTTTTGCGGATCTGTCATTGAGCAGGAATATAAACTTACACGAACCAAATATAAAGAGAAGGATGATACAGATCAATTTCAATTCTGTGCTCAAATCCAGAAACCGAGACGAACTGAATATAAACTAAAGGATGATGCGAAATCAATTTCAATTGTATTCTGTATTGACATAAATAAACGAAAGGATGATACCTTGACACTGGCTGTTGACAAAAATGATGAAGGGTGGTTTTCTTCTTTTTCTTTCTTTACTTAGGGTTGTGTTATTCAGTATTCGAAAATGACGCGAGCAGTGATGTTAAAGATAACGCAGTGAGAGTTTCCTTCCTCCTCACCAACCTCATTTCTTAGCATCTACAAACTCCTCCTTGAACCCTAGGGGTTTTTCTCATTTTCTTTGGATCGCGTAAGTCTTCCTCGAGGAAAGACTTCCTCTCCACCTATCGTTTCATCCATCAAAGTAAACTAAATAAAAGCAACCAGAAAAGGCGATGGATACTCTTTTGGTTTTTCTTGGTCATTTCTTGCAAATCTGCTCAAAAACAATTAATATAATTGAAGTGGTTGAGAGGTTAATGATGGAGATCAGATTTTTTAGCAAGACAAGGAGGTTGATCCACACAAAAGATAGCATTGTCCTTAAGGCCAAGTTCCTAATCATTCACTCAGCTTGCCTTGTGCTACTAGAGCTTCTATCTTTACAGTGAAGTTGTCTGGAAGAAGTTGATGTCCTGCGAGATGAGAGCCAATTTGCTTCAAGAAGTGCTTGTGGAAGGGATAAAACAGGTCTTTCCATTCCCCCTATAACTCTATTTTTTCATTTTTTTCTCCCCCACACCCTCTGCACAATTTTTGGCCATTCATTCATTCTTTGTAATATTGAGATGAGCAGCAGTGCAGACAAGTTCTATACATGTTCATTCCAATCCATTCATGTCTGCTGCTGTCCTTGCAAAGAGCTTAGTCTGTTGATATTCTTCTTGTGGATAAAACTCATGATGATCAGAGATCAGTTTTATGTAATTTTTGTGTAGTACGCAATGCTGCTCATGTCATATCAAAGCTTTCTTAGAATAGGCTATTATTCTTTGTGCCTATGAGGCTCGTACATGTAATAAATGCCTATAAATATATATCAAGCTATTTTGTAGTTACATGAAATAAGTATTCTCCTGCGTTTGACTCTATCATTTTGTATATATCAAGAAAAAAAAGCAGCAGCTTGTGTCTTGTATTTAAACTGCGATTTTGTTTTTACCATTCGTATATATATATCAAATCTTAAAAACCATTCTATTATCAAATTTTATGAGGCAAAGTTTAATTGTTTTATGTTTTTTCTTTCTTTTCTGACCCTCATGATAATTTTGGTAAGATTAATAGTGTGTATTAAGTATTCTCCTATGTTTGACTCTGCCATTCTGTATATATCAAGAGAAAAAAAGCAACATCTTGTGTCTTGCGTTTAGACTGCAATTTTGTTTCTAGCATATATATATAAGTTATATATATATATATATATATATCTTAAGAAACGATCTATTATCAAATTTTTTGAGGTAAAGTTTAATTTTTTTTGGTTGCAGAATCTCATGATATAATTTTTGGTAAGATATGGGGCAAAGTTTATTTTTTTTTGTTGCAGAATTTCATGATATAATTTTTGGTAAAATTAATAGTGTATATAGATATTAAATCTTAAAAATTTAATCCATTATTCAAAATTATAATCAATTTGAGGCCAAGTTTGATTGTTTTAAATTTTTTTTTTGCTAAATTTGCACATAGATATGTATAGATATCAGATTTTAACAATCCAATCCATTATCCATAGGGAATTTTAATTGTTTTATGATTTTTTTTGTTAAATCTATGATATAATTTTGGTAAGATTAAATGTGTATAGATGAATATAGATATCAGATCTTAAAAATTTAAGTTATGATATATAGATAAATATAAATCGCAAGTCTTAAAAATCTAATCCATTATTATAAATTAATTATTTTGAAGTAATCTTATCTTCGTTGAATCCCATAATATATTTTTTGATAAGATTAATAGTGTGTATCTCTATATATAATCATCCAAAATTTGCGCAAGTATATATATATATATATATATATATATATATATATATATGATTTTAACAATCCAATCCATTATCCATAGGGAATTTTAATTGTTTTATGTTTTTTTTGTTAAATCTATGATATAATTTTGGTAAGATTAAATGTGTATAGATAAAAATAGATATCAGATCTTAAAAATTTAAGTTATGATATATAGATAAATATAAATAGAAGATCTTAAAAATCTAATCCATTATCAGAAATTAATTATTTTGAAGTAATCTTATCTTCATTGAATCTCATAATATAAGTTTTGCTAAGATTAATAGTGTGTATCTCTATATATAATCATCCAAAATTAAGATTAATTTGAGATGAAATTAAATTGTTTTATTTCTTTACTGAATCCATGATATATTTTTATGTAAAATTAAAATGGCTTGAAAAGCCTTATGAAAAATCAGGAGCAATTAGCTCATTTCAAATTTAACAACTTAAATTTGCTTTTTTTAAATTTTCACCGAATTCAAAATTTAGAAAAAAGCGAATCACTAATTAAATTAATTTTACTACATAATTACACAATTTTTTTCTAAATTTTCTAGTTAAATTAGTTACCAAAACTATGATTTATTAGGAGTAAAAGTTTGTTGTTTTATGTTTTTATTTCTAGAATTCAATGGTACAATTTTTGGTGACTTGGTACCATTATTTCTTGGTACCATTAATTTTCTAGTTAAATTAGTTACCAAAACTATGATTTATTAGGAGTAAAATTTTCTAGTTAAATTAGTTACCAAAACTATGATTTATTAGGAGTAAAAGTTTGATTGTTTTATGTTTTTATTTCCTTAATTCAATTGTACAATTTCAGTTACAAATTTTGGTGACTTGGTTCCATTGAATTCAAAAAATAAAAACATAAAACAATCAAACTTTACTCCTAATAAATCATAGTTTTGGTAACTAATTTAACTAGAAAATTTAGAAAAAAAAAGTTGTGTAATTATGTAGCAAAATTAGTTTAATTAGTGATTCACTTTTTCCTAAATTTTGAATTCGGTTAAAATTTTTAAAAAAGCAAATTTAAGTTGTTAAATTCGAAATGAGCTAACCTAATTGCTCCTGATTTTTCATAATGCTTTTCAAGCCATTTTAATTTTACTAAAAATATATCATGGATTCAGTAAAGAAATAAGACAATTTAATTTCATCTCAAATTAATCCTAATTTTGGATGATTATATATAGAGATACACACTATTAATCTTAGCAAAAATTATATTATGGGATTCAACGAAGATAAGATTACTTCAAAATAATTAATTTCTCATAATGGGTTAGATTTTTAAGATCTGCTATTTATATTTATCCATATATCAGAACTAAATTTTTAAGATTTGATATCTATATTTATCTATACACATTTAATCTTACCAAAATTGTATCATACATTTAACAAAAAAAAACATAAAACAGTTAAAATTCCCTATGGATAATGGATTGGATTGTTAAAATCTGATATCTATATATATATATCTATGAGCAAATTTTGGATGATTATATATAGAGATACACACTATTAATCCTAGCAAAAATTATCTTATGGGATTCAACAAAGATAAGATTACTTCAAAATAATTAATTTTTGATAATGGATTAGATTTTTAAGATCTGCTATTTATATTTATCTATATATCATAACTTAAATTTTTAAGATCTGATATCTATATTCATCTATACACATTTAATCTTACCAAAACTATATCATAGATTTAACGAAAAAAAAACATAAAACAATTAAAATTCTCTATGGATAATGGATTGGATTGTTAAAATCTGATATCTATATATATCTATGCTCAAATTTAGCTTAAAAAAAATTAAAACAATCAAACTTGGCCTCAAATTGATTATAATTTTGAATAATGGATTAAATTTTTAAGATTTAGTATCTATATACACTATTAATTTTACCAAATAAACTTTGCACCATATCTTACCAAAAATTATATCATGAGATTTCTGAAACCAAAAAATAATTAAACTTTGTCTTATAAAATTATAAAATTTGATCATAGATTGGTTCTTAATATATATATATATATATATATATATATATATATATATATGCTAGAAACAAAATGGCAATCTAAACACAGAACACAAGCTACTGCTTTTTTGTCTAGATATATACTGAATGACAGAGTCAAACACAGGGGAATACTTATTACACTATTAATCTTACCAAAATTATATCATGAGATTCAAAAAAAAGAAAAAACATAAAACAATTAAACTTTGCCTCATAAAATTTGATAATAGAATGGTTTTTAAGATTTTATATATATATATGAATGGTAGAAACAAAATTGCAATCTAAACAAAGGACACAAGCTGTTGCGTTTTTTTCTTGATATATACAGAATGACAAAGTCAAACACAGGAGAATACTTATTTCATGTAACTACAAAATAACTTGATATATATTTATATGCATTTATTATATGTACCAGCCTCATAGGCACAAAGAATAATAACCTATTCTAAGAAAGCTTTGATATGACATGAGCAGCACTGCGTACTACACAAAAATTACATAAAACTGATCTCTGATCATCATGAGTTTTATCCACAAGAAGAATATCAACAGACTAAGAGCTTTGCAAGGATAGTAGCAGACATGATGGATTGGAATGAATATGTATAGAACTTGTATGCACTGCTACTCATCTCAATATTACAAAGAAGGAATGAATGGCCAAAAATTGTGCAGAGGGTGTGGGGGAGAAAAAAAATGAAAGAATAGAATCATAGGGGGGAATGAAAAGACCTGTTTTATCCCTTCCACAAGCACTTCTTGAAGAAAATTGGCTCTCATCTCGCGGGACATCAGCGTCTTCCAGACAACTTCACTGTAAAGATAGAAGCTCTAGTAGCACAAGGCAAGCTGAGCGAATGATAAGAACTTGGCCTTAAGGACAATGCCAGCTTTTGTTAGGATCAACCTCCTTGTCTTGCTCAAAAATCCGATCTCCATCATTAACCTCTCAACCACTTCAATTATATTAATTGTTTTTTAGCAGATTTGCAAGAAATGACCAAGAAAAACCAAAAGAGTATCCACCGACTTTTTTGGTTGCTTTTATTTAGTTTACTTTGATGGATGAAATGACAGGTGGAGAGGAAGTCTTTCCCCGAGGAAGACTTGCGTGATACAAAGAAAATGAGAAAAACCCTAGGGTTCAGGGAGGAGTTTGTAGATGCTAGAAATGAGATTGGTGAGGAGGAAGGAAACTCTCAGCGCATTATCTTCAACATCACTGCTCGCGTCATTTTCAAATGCTGAATAACACAACCCTAATTAAAGAAAGTAAAAGAAGAAAACCACCCTTCATCATTTATGTCAACAGCCGGTGTCAAGGTATCATCCTTTCGTTTATTTTTGTCAATACATAATACAATTGAAATTGATTTTGCATCATCCTTTAGTTTATATTCGATTCGTCTCGGTTTTTGGATTTGAGCTCAGAATTGAAATTTATTTGTATCATCCTTCTCTTTATATTTGGTTCGTGTAAGTTTATATTCCTACTCAATGACAGATCCGCAAACATCCACCCCCCCTTCAAAGTCAATGACTACGAGCCTTCCACGTCCAGGTCATCCGCTAATGGTGGTTTCCATTACAATGTATTCATCAGTCACAGAGGCCCTGATGTCAAAAATACCTTTGCTAGCTATATTTACCATGGACTTCTTTCACATGGAATGCAACCTTTCCTTGACAAAGAGGAATTGCAGGTGGGAGACTACTTGACTCCTCAAATTGAAGGCGCCATCAGAACCGCCTCCATCCATATCGTTATTTTCTGTCCAAGATTTGTGGAGTCTAAATGGTGTCTAGATGCACTCTCGTGTAGTATTTCCATCTTGTTGGTTCTCGAACAATAGTCCGTCGTCGGAGAAGGCGATAAATTTATATATGGAACGGTTATGCCTTTGCCAATCAGTTACGATAAATCAGGAGGCCGTTGTTTATGAACAATCTGTTGAGTGTAGAAACAAAGGCCTCCTGCATCTCTAGCCACCCTTCGGCCATTGACGACACAATGTCACCCTAGAAGAAAGAATTGGGCGTGTAGGACTCCTGCCTGAGGCCTGATATTATGTGAAGGTTTACCACAAATTTCAGCGACTCTGGCATCAGATGGCTCTTGCAAATGACGTATTCAGAGAGCTCTGTGTTCATTTTTCGGTCTTTTGGGGGCTTGTAGCAGCTAAACGCCACCAGGTAAGCGCAAGAGCTTGTAGCAGCTGAACACCACCAGGTAAGCGCAGGAGCTCCTCTGACTGTGAATGTGCCAAACTATTCCCACTGCCAACACGCAGACATCATGCCGCCCCAAGTTCGAGATCCTGAAGTAGGGATCGAAGACAAGAGCGAGCCCACCCCTCCTATGATTCGGCCAAGAGATATGAACGATTCATATAAATCCATCTCTGCTCGAAGAATTTTTCAATTGAAATTTTGTGGGCACCTTGGGCGCAGAAATAACATTTGAATTTTGAAATTTTGGGCACCCAAGTTACATTGAATGAGTATCGTGCAGTCTTATCCACCGTCTGACAGATTGGAACGAAGCGGTCGGGAAATGAGGGTGGCGGAGCTTGCGAAAGGAACGAAACGGTCGGGAAATGAGGGTGGCGGAGCTTGCGAAAGGTGATGGAGGGCGAAGGAATTACCGATGGGTGGAGCCAGACGTTTTTCTGGGCGGCGACGAAACCAGACAGTTCCTCCGCCTTGTTAGACTACTCCGTTCATTTTTCGTGAAAATTGTAATTTAAAGTTTTTAGTATTTTTAAATTAATTTGTTACAAGAATATTTTATTTAGATATTAAATTTTATTTTTATATTTAAAAATTATGAAAATTATAATTTAATTTTGTTAAATAATGAATCCATACATGTGATGACCTATGGGGCTCCTAAGGTCCATAAAGACCCCTTGTCTCGTAATACCCCTTCATATATTAAAGACTCCTATTCTTTTGTTCAATGGATTAATAACATAAAAATGAAAGACGAAGATCTTATGGTTAGCTTTGATATTGTATCCCTTTATACCATGATTCCCGTTGATGAAGCTATTGAAATCATGTGAGACATCACTGACAAAGAAACTGTGGATCTTCTGGAGTTGTGTTTGAGATCCTCTTACTTCAGTTTCAAAGGTAAAATTTATGAACAAACTCATGGTGTGGCTATGGGCTCTCCTCTATCCCCCATAATTGCCAATATCTTTATGGAGCACTTTGAAAAGAAGACTCTTACGTCATTTCCATACATCCGTGAAGAATGGAAAAGGTTTGTAGACGACATATTTGCCAAGTGGAGTTATTGAAAAGAAAAACTAGACATGTTCCTCAATCACTTAAACAGCCTCTCTAACCATATAAAATTCACTATTGAAATTGAAAATAACAACCAACTTCCCTTTCTTGATATCCTTCTAACTAAAAGAGATGGGTCTCTTGGTTTCCAAGTCTATAGAAAGAAAACCCATACAGAAGGATATCTGCATGCGAATCCCCATCACCACCCTAAACAGAAGATTGGCATCATTAGGACCTTAACCACTAGGTCAGCCAGAATATCTGATCCTGGCCATTTAAATGATGAACTCAACCATCTTCACAAGGTGTTTGAACTAAATGGCTACAATAGAAATACCATCAAGAAAGCCATGCAACTATCCCTAAATAAGAAGAACAATGATATTAAAAATCAAAATTTATCAACTCCTAAGATCTCCCTTCCATTCATAAAAGGCACCACTCACAAAATCTCTAAAATTCTTAATCAACATAACATTAACGTAGCATTCACCCCTGCTAACACCATCAAACAATTATTCAACTCAGTCAAGGATCCCATAAACCCTAAACTTCAAAAAGGTGTTTATGTGATTCCTTGATCATGCGGTAAGGAATACATAGGTGAAACAGGTAGGTCTCTTAATATTAGAATTAAAGAACACACTGCTGACTTAAGAAGAGAAAGGACCTCTAAATCAGCCTTAGCAGAACATGTTCACTCTTCCTCTCATTACATCTGCAGTCAAACTAGTTAGAAAAGAAGACCACTATTTTAAAAGGAAAATCAAAGAAGCCATTTAAATAGAAAAAAGGAAGAACAACCTGAACCGGGACGATGGATTAAAACTAAGCAACACCTGGAAACCTTTACTTGAAATTTTAAAAAATCAGTAATTAACTCTTATCCCTTAAAAATTACCTATTCCCTCCTCCCTTAAAAAAAATAATAATAATAATAATAATAATAATAATTAAAATTAAAATTATAAATAAATAAAATGATAATTAACAAAAAACATCAATTATATAACATCCTATGTGAACAATGGAACAATAATCATACATACATAAATTAGTAATTTATTACTTCACATATAATCATGTGATAACATTATAAAATAACGATGAAAATGCATATGGTGTAATTACTCAAATCTAAACAATTAAAAATTAACTCTAAAAATCTTAGATAATACTATAACAAAATAATTCACCAAACCAATTAATCAAATAATAATAATAATAATAATAATAATAATAATTAATTAATTAATTAATTAATCAAATAAATCAAATTAACAAATAATAAATAATAAAATTAATCAATCTATTTTTTTAATTTATTAATCAAATCTCTTTTTTTTAATTTATTAATCAAACACATTAGTTAATTAGTTAAACATATTAATGAATTAACCTCTCTCTCTCTCTCTCTCTCTCTCTATATATATATATATATATATATATAATAGTTTTACATAAAAGTAATAAAAATAATAATTAAATCAATTAACAACAAAATTAATTATTAATTTATCACTTTAAACTTATTAATTAATGAATCATTTAAATCCAATTAATAGATTAATAACGTAAAAATAATTAAATGAATTAATTTTATTAATCAAACAAATTAATTAATTTTATTGGACAAATTAACAAATAAATTAAACCAATTACTTAGATAATTATTTTCATATAAAAATTATCATTAATAAACAAAATAATAAAATTAATTAATTAAGTTATCCCTCTATCTTGTTAATAAATTAATTAATTTATCTTTTTAAACAAAAAAATTAATAATAATTAATTAATTAATTAATTAAATGATAGCCCACCTATTTTCTTATTACTCTTTTTTTTTCTTTTTTTGATAACTTATATATATATATATACCCTAATTATAGCTCTTGGATACATCATTAAGATCTCGAGAATATCTATTGACGCATCCCCTGATGATGGACTCACTTGGTAGTCCGAAACGTAGGGTTCACAAAAACTCTATAACAGGTCATTCCTCCTCTATATAATTTAATTTTTTTGAATTTATATAATTTATAATTTTAAAAAATTAAAAATAATTTTTATATTTAAAAATATAATTTAAACAATACAATATTATTATTTAAAAAAAAAAATTATGTCATTTGGCTCCACCCAAATCAACCTTTTTTTGAAGTATGTCTATCCCACACTTTATTTTTCAAAAGATTATTACAAAAGATCATTCTATACGCAAGCATATCACTTACAAGCTAAGTTATAATGTGGGTTGTGAGATGGGGAATCATTATATAGTTGATGATTTGATTCTTCTCGGCCAGAGCTAACCAGCCTGCCTGCCCTATGGTGGCTGGTTTACATACATACTCCATCAGGCTAGACCAATCTGACTCAACTTTTCCAACATCCTCATGTCAGACCAATCTGACTTAACTGTTCTGACGTACATAGTTAACCATATATTTCAGACTGGGCTAGCCAAGCGGGAAATTTCAATTTTTGAAATGAAATATAAGAGGGAGGGCAACATGAAAATTTAGAAATTTGCGTCGATCACCCTGTAAATTATCTCTCAGAAAATCGAAATGTGTAGCTTGCCTTACCTTCGCGACTAGCCAATGCCAAGCTCGAGCACCAACGGCTGCTCCGGGTTCCAGATTCCCATGTATTGGGGAAGTATAACAATCTTGTTCGTCCTCCTCTTCGGAAAAAGAATCAAAAAGTGGAATTACTTGCACCGCACCTGCTCTTGCTCTATAAAGAATAATGAGCTTCACTGCGCAGTTTCACCACATTTTCTAAGCCAATATTGTATCTGCATCCACCGCCGAAGCCACCGAACATAAATAGTACCTACATGTTTGGAGACGCATGGTGGTACCCTACACATCTCAAGGTGTTTTCATGAAGGTGGGTCGTGTGTGTCGAGGAGTTGGGGGAAACGATGTGAAAAAAATGTTGCAGGGAAGACCGGTTAACAAACTCTAACCTCTAGACAATTAGAAGAAACAGTTACACCCCTCTCCCGTGGAGATAAAAGAGATTATTAGTGGAAAGAAATGGGTTCTATATTTCATTGTGGAGAAAGGGGAGAAAAGAGAGATTGGGAAACATAGGAAGTATGTTACCAATCAGAGTGGTCATGAGCTGGTGAAGACTTGTGGGCAGACTTTGTTAAGAGACTGGAAAGGACAAACTGGACTAAGGTCTTGAGGTCTTCCATTAGACAGAGACCGAAAAGGACAAACTGGACTAAGGTCTTGAGGTCTTCCATTAGACAAGGACCAGAAATGACAAACTGGACTAAGATCTTGAGGTCTTCCATTAGACAATAACTGAATCTACTGTCTAGAGCAGAAGCTTGGGGCGGAAGAAGCATACGTAATTTCCGTTCTCAAGATTGGGAGGAACGATCTCAGCGCTGTGGAATTTGAGAGATTGAAAATTTACAGATAAGATTTGTGCCAATATATATATATATATATATATATATATATATATATATTTACTTAATTAGGAAATAAATCTTATAGTCTGTAAATGAAATGTGATGATTGTATTATTTATTGTTTAGCCAATACCACTGTGGAAAGTCATGTTGCAAGGAAATAGTAGTTAGTCTGAAGGATTATACTGTAACTAGAATTATAGAAAGCTTAGTAGCCTGTAGATGGAAAGTGGAATCTACATGGAGTAGTCAAATTTATGGTCCTACTTGTTACTGTTATTTCATAAAGATACATCAATTTGTGATGTACATTTAGTTGCAATCTATGGAAAGAAAGGATAAACCAAAACAATAGGACCGAAATAAGCATCTAATTTAATAAAAATCTATTCTAAACTCTTGAATTAGTTGTCAAAAATAATTATACATCGACTGGAAATTAAACGAGAACTAAATTGAAAATTGGTAATTATTTCAATAGTATAAATCTTGTAAAAATGTCTTGGTGATCCAAAAATACAAAGGATTGAACTCAAATGGAATCCAGATTAACTAAATTATAATATTGACTCTAGACAATTCCAGATTCTAATATGAATACAAAACCCTGAAAACGCATATTGTACACCGAACAAGAAGGGAGGTAGTAGAGACCAGGGCGGCCAAAATGGATTCGGTTGCCGGTCTAGTCTCCCTCTTAACTAATCCATATAATAGTATTAAAATATACAAGGAAGCATAGAAATGTAAATGTACATGAAAGCATTGAGATAATCTTAAGATCATAGTCATACATCTTAAGCAACATGGAATCAAAATCTCAGAGTATATTAGACTGTCACAGAAAATATATGATACTCTCGTAGGGCTGCATGGCCATTAACCAACTGATATCGATTGAAACCTCAATTGCTAAATTCATTACCATAATTTCGAATTCAAGAACTGGGGAAAGCATTAGTGCAGAAAACAAGAACTATAAGCTTAAATGTATTAAGCACTGTAGAAGCAGAGCCCTCAAAATTAACGAAAGAGGGAAAACATTAATAAGTTACTATTGGAGGCTATCACCCCTTTTAAAAGAAAGGCATTCTTTCAAACCCTAAGAAAATAGTAATATAAGTTAGGTTGTCGGAACAACACAAATAATAACACCGAGACTAATTCGAGCATTACATTACCCCTATAACTAGGAATGCACCTGTGGTACCACCCTTGAGGTAGCAACAGAGGTTGGAGACCAACAAGCAACATGTCGAGCTACTGAGTAACCTACCAGGGAAACCGGAATGCCCAAGATTTAGTTAATTGGCAACCAAAGATATTAATAAGAATTGAAACCGAAATTGCACAAAGATTTTACCCACCATGACAAAACCCTGTTGTTCTGAGTCTGCATGCAAGATAAAGAACTAGGTCGATGCTCCTCCACCTGCAAGAAACCACAACAAAGGCAAGTTAAAGACCCAACCATAGAAAATTTGGAAGCATAACAAAAAATAATAACAAAACTGAATTAATGTGTGTCGTCACTTACCTCTGAGGTTGTTTTCCAGTGTTGAAAACCCCTCGGAGAGGTGGGAAAACGAAGCAAGAGCTTGACAGTCAACACTACAAGTGGTATCGGTTGTTGGAAGTATTACAGGATTGCCATCGCCAGAAGCATATGCAAAGAGAAACCCTTCCTGAACAAACGATGGAAATGGAATGCTGAGGACGGGGTTAGGTTGAGCAGTTACCAAAAGGAACCCTCGATCAAATCCAACCGTGCGATTTAGAGTCAGCAAATCAATGTTCGAGAGGAATCCAGATCATCACCGAGAATTCTAGAGCCTAGGGCCAGATGGCCACCTGTAAAAAATCAAGACATGGATATGTAATCGTTAAAGTGCCAACGCCACGAGAATGAAAATCACTTACATATAGTAATCAATGTCAACCTCTGTGCTACGAATTATATATTATAAAATGTACAATAAAAATCTATGTAATAATGTTTGATAAGCCGTGGTTAAGGACACGTGTGTTAGGTAGCGTAATAATTATAATATTTCTTTTATGCAGATTAACATAATTGATTTTTGGATGTGAAAAGTGGTATCATAGCTCAGGTCCCAATAATGTGGTTTGAATGGGCAATGATGATAATAGTAAATGTTTTGAATTGTGCACAGAGAAGGAAGTAAGCAGGTAGACAGACCACGATGAGAAGAGGATTTGGAGGTCGAGGAACAGGCTCGATGCCGAACCCTGAAACGAATCCAAAATTTTCAGTGCAGTTGGGTGTAGAATAGCAACAACAAAAAAATAGGTTGCTTGAAACCATTCAACAACTACAATCTAAAATGGTGCACCTTAGGACAGATAGTGAAAGGTTAATGCGAGAGCGGGAAATAATTCTTAAGAGCCTCTTAGACAAATAGAATCATCGAACCTCTCGACCTAGTCTTGAGCATAGAACCTGTGATGAAGAAGAACATCAACATCCAAGTGAAAATACTCCAAAAGGGATCCATACCCAAAAATTTGACAAAAATAGAATGGACCATGAGGAAGAATCTGGTAATGTGTCAGAACCTAGGAAGACCAAGAAACCGAAACTGGAACTGCAAGGAGAATTTAGAAAAATTAAACCTCCATTCTTCGATGGGGAGGCAGAGGAAGTTGCAGAAGCTTGGATTATTAATATGAACAAATATTTCCAAGTTTATGAATATGACAGTCACCTTAAGGCTAGATTGGCCATTTATCAACTTCAGGGTAAGGCCACCTTATGGTGGGAGGAAGTTAAAATCGTGCATGGAATAGAGGACCAGGATGTAACATGGGATGAATTCCAGAAACATTTTAAAAATAAATACCTGACAGAGCGATTCTATGATGAGAAAGCCAAAGAATTTCATGATCTGAAATTGGGGCAATTGACAATGGACGAATATGTGACAAAATTTACATATTTATTAAGGTACGTGCCATATATCAGAGAGGAGAAAGCTAAGGTACAACTCTTTCTGAGTATTTTACCTACATATATGAAGGAAAGAATAGAGTTTGATAGTCCTAAGACTATGGACGAAGCCATTCAAAAGGCTTGAATGTGTTATCATCAGGTCAAGTAGAAGGGAGATTAGGGGAAAATGTGGTCTCAAAAGAAAGGACAAAAGAATTATCATCATTTCCGAGAAACGAAACCCACAAACTTCAAGAATATACAAAGTAATTTATCAAGTAAACAACTTGGAAGGAGTCAACAAAAGGTCAAGTGGAAAGGAGATAATAAGATGATGGAAGCATCCAGCAACTCGGAACCGAGTCAAGGACAGAAACCCCCCTTGTAGTGATGGGGCTGTGGGGAACCTCATTATTAGAAGAATCATCCTCAACATACCTGACCTGAACCAGTTGCTAATATACAAGAGGAATCCATGGTTGGAGAGGTGGCAAGGAGCATGCCCCAGATCAACGCTACATTGGAAGAAGGACAAGCTAATTACCAACCTACTATGATAGAATTGGAAGGTAAGTTAACTACTCAATCTATATCTATTCTGGTAGATTCGGGTGCAAGCTTGAGTTATGTTAGTCCCAAAGTGGTAGAAAGATGTTGTTTGCAAACACAAAAATTTAAAATCCCCTAGTTAGTACAACTGGCTACATGAGCTAAGAGAAGCATAACTGCCAAAGTTCTGAATTGTTCTATGGACATAGGTGGCCAATTTACAAAAATAGATATGAACGTACTACCTTTAGGTTCATATGATTTGTTAATTGCAATGGACTGGTCAGAAAGCCACTGGGCCTTAGTAAATTGTAAGGACAATACCATCAATTACCTTGTTGAGGACGGTACTCGGCAAGAAATCCAAGGAGTCAAAAAGCTCACGAGGTTGTGTCCCATCATTGCCTCCAAACTAAGTAAATGTATTAGAAAGGGTTGTATGATTTATGTTGTCCAAGTTGGGTATTCCAATTCCAAAGAGAAAATTTCTACTCTCGAAAACATACCGGTAATTTAGAAATTTACAAATGTATTTCCTGAAAATATTATAGGGCTACCTCCGAAGCGAGATATTGATTTTACAATAGTATTAATCCCTGGGTAGCACTAGTGTCCAAAGCCCCTTACTTTATGAGTATTCAAGGGTTAACTGAACTTAAAATGCAATTGCAGGAATTACTCAATAAAGGGTATATTTGCCCCAATGTGTCACCCTGGGGAGATCCAGTATTGTTTGTCAGAAAGAAAGATGGTACACTGCGATTGTGTATTGACTACAAGAAACTTAATAAGTTAATTATTAAAAACAAATACCATCTACCTCAAATGCATGACCTGTTTTATTAGGTCAAGGGTGCAACCATCTTCTCCAAGATTGATTTACGGTTGGGATATCATCAGATCCGGGTAAAGGAAGAAGATATTTGTAAAACAACCTTTCGAAATCGGTACGACCACTATGAATTTGTAGTCCTACCGTTTGGATTAACTAACACAGTCATGACATTCATGAGTTTGATGCATGGAATTTTCCACCCTTTCTTGGATAAATTTGTTCTAATATTTATAGATGATATTTTGATTTACTCCAAGTATGTAGAAGAACATAAGGAACACTTACAGATAGTATCACAAATGTAAAGAAATCATTAGTTGTATGCAAAGTTTAGCAAGTGTGATTTTTACAAAAAACAAATTCAGTAGTTGGGACATGTTATTACAGTTGAAGGTATAACTGTTAATCCTGAGAAAATGAAGACTATTATAGAATGTCTAGTTCCCAAAAACATGGCTGATATACCATCCTTTATGGGTTTGGTGGGGTATTACAACCCTTTCATTGAGAATTTCTCTCAAATTTCATATCCCATCGCCTCCTTAGAAAACAAGGGAAGGATGTTTAAATGGACCAATGAATGTGAGCAGAGATTCGAGAAGTTAAAACATTTATTAACCACTACCCCCGTATTAAGGATTGCTGACCCAAATAAGGAATTTGTCATTTTCATAGATGCATGTATAGAAGGTGTGGGGGCGGTATTAACACAAGATGGGAAGGTGATTGCTTATGAGTCTCGAAAGTTGAAAGAGCATGAACAACAATGCTCTGCCTATGATTTGGAACTATCTACTCTATTTCATCCATTAAAGGTATGGAGGCAGTATCTTAAGGTTATGAATTTAGCAATTGAGGTTTCAATCAATATCAGTTGGTTAATGCCTGTGAGAGTATCATATATTTGCTGTGACAGTCTAATATACTGAGATTTTGATTCCATGTTGCTTAAGGTGTATGGCTATGATCTTAAGATTATGCTTTCTTGTACATTTACATTTCTATGCTTCCTTGTATATTTTAATACTATTATATGGATTAGTTAAGAGGGAGACTAGGCCGGTAGCTGAATCCCTTTTGGTTGCCCTGGTCTCAACTCCATCCCTTCTTGTTCGGTGTAAAATTTTTGTTTTCAGGGTTTTGTATTCATATTAGAATCTAGAACTGTACAAAGTTAATATTGTAATTTAGTTAATCTGGATTCTGTTTGAGTTCAATCCTCTGTGTTTCTGGCTCAACAAGACATATTTACAAGATTTATACTTGAATATATAAACATTTTCAGAAGAAATCACATTGAAGATTTTGGTCAACGCGTTTTGAACCAACTAGTGTGGTTCATCTTCACGACAAGATGAGGAAGCAAATCTAGGTAGTAAGTTAAATAGGAATGTATTGCCCCATTTAATCTTAACATGCAAATTTTATTAATGTTTACATTACTTAAAAATATTGAGAAGTATTGGTGAATACCTTCATTTGGGAAACTATAAATTTTATTTACTAATATAAAATTCATTATTGCTATTATTCAAATTCCTAACTCGTCTTCTCAAATTGATTCTTGGATAGAATATGGTCTCCTTCCACTATTCCAAATTATATATTCATCTCACATTCCCAAATGTACTCTCATATTTACTTGGGAGAAGACATGATCCTCTCCAACTAATTACCAATATATATATTCATCTCACATTCCCAAATGTACTTTCACATTTACTTGGGAGAAAACATGGTCCTCTCCAACTAATTACCAATATATATATTCATCTCACATTCCCAAATGTGCTCTCACATTTACTTGGGAGAAGACATGCTCCTCTCCAACTATATATATATATATATATATATCTCACATGCCCAAATGTACTCTCACATTTACTTGGGAGAAGACATGGCCCTCTCGAACTAATTACCAATATATATATATATATATATATATATATATATATATATATATATTGGCAAGAGCTAGTCAGCCTGCCATACTGCCTCTATGGTGGCTGGTTCACATACATACTCCATAGCTTGATTTGACAGCGCATGTGGATTCAACCATATGACCCATACATCTTTCCGACGTCCTCAGGCTAGACCAATCTTACTCAACTTTTCTGATGTCCTCAAGTCAGACCAATCTGACTTAATTGTTCTGACGTACATAGTTAATGCAGTAAATGTAGTTGGTGGGACATATCTTTCAGACTCAGCAGGCTGGTTAGCTCTTTCCGTGCATGGATATAAATAACCTTAGTTAACATTAATTTCTTTTGTGGAAGTGTGCATGAATGTAAATAACCTTAAATATCAATAATTTTTATTTGAAAAAAAATAATATATTTATTTAATTTATTAAAATTAATAATATTTATATAAATTTTAAAATTTTAAATTAATTAAAAATCACTCTATAATGGTTAAAAACATAGCATGACATTGCTACGTCAGACTCCCGCGCTACGACACGGGCTTATCTCCATAGTGGCTGGCCCACGTTTCAGAAGAATTTGACAAGCTCGGTATAGCGCAACTATTTTTTTCTCTTGCATCACTCATATGCTAGTAGTGTAGGAAGATACAAGCAATATGAATATAATTCTCATCACCAACTCTAGTTTTTGGAGTTTTGGTGTTTGAAATCAATTTGCAAGTAGTCTTACCCATATTAACATATGGTTCATGAACAATTCTTTTATATTTTGTAGTTTTTTGATTTAAAAACAAAAATGATTAAATTGTAATTTTGTTGTTTTTTGAAATGTGTTTTTCAAAATAAATGTAAATTTAAAATCTTTTTATAAATATTGTGAAAAATTCAGAATTTCAACAAATTTCTATTAATTTTTGAACAAATCCACAACCTATAATAAATAAAGCAGAACATTAAAATTTTAAATTATAACATTAAAATTTTAAACCATTATAATTTAAAATGGTTAAATCTAAATAATGTATACAGTTCTTAAAAAAATCAAAATATTAAATTAATTTCAATATTTAAAATATATATTTCTAAAAATATTCAAAATATTAAATTTATTTTAATATTTAAAATTACAATTAATGTAACATTACTATCTTCCAAAAATCTTATACTCAAAGCCGTCATTGTAAAAAAAACAAAAATCTTATAGTCAAGTCGTTACGAAAAAACAATATCTTATAGTCAAAGCCGTCATTGTAAAAAAGTAAAAATTTTATCGTCAAGTCGTCACGAAAAAAACAATTTATATAACTAGCTGATGCCAATTGACAAACAATCAATTGATGTGACATTACTGTCTTCTAAAACTCTTATCATCAAATCATCATTAAAAAATTATAATAATGTAACTGAAGTCTGCCCTTTTAACAAAGAAATCCAATTTCATGTAACATTAATTTCTTCCGATAATCATGAAAAAATAAAAATAAAATATATAACTAAAGTAAAAATAAAAAGTATGACAATTGAACTTAAAAAATGCGTAGTCTAAAGAGGTGAAGTAGTTGCTCAGAAAGTTATGAGAATTTCGGTTATATTCAGAGAAAATCTGGCAAGGATTTTTGTAAATCCAAATTATAGTTGTTAAACTTCAAAATTTTAGGTGTCTTAGACGTTTTTGATGGTGCTGAATCCATTTCTACCATCAAAAACACAATTCAAACCTTGCATCTACAAAAAAATTTGAAATTCTTTTACCCAAATTTCAACCGATTTTAACTGTCCAAACAATACCTCTACCTGATTAGACGACTCCTAAAAAAACCCTCGTCCTATCATATGTGTTTCTATTCAACCCTTAAAAAATCATTCTACGTGCAAGTGGATCATTGATAATGTGGCTTCCAAAATAAAGAACTACAGTATTCCAATTGACCTAAAACTAGCAATTGTCCCAAAAGGTACAAAGAGAGGCCGATAGGATTAGTAAAAGGAGGAACCTCTATAGATAGGCAAGCATATATAAAGCTCAGTAGTGACGAAGGCACTAACCACGATGACCAGCGTGTACCAGCGGAAAAGTAAATTATAGTGTTTTACATGGTAATTGAAAAGCGGCGAATTAGATTTGCAAATATTAAAACAAATCACTTACATTGGTGGTTCACACTATAACTAAAACATTAACTAATTGTAAGATGCTTTTCATAAAATTCATTTAATATCATTTATATAGATGAACCAAAAAATAGTCTTGTGCAATTGGATGAGAAAGGGTTTATAGAAGTCTTTTTAAAGAGAGCGAAATAATGGACAAAAAGCCCACTCAGTTGATTCCAAAATCCCAACAAGAAAACATAACAAAAACATAAGAGATAAACCCAATCAACTCCAAAAATGTGAATTTGCAGTCCTGCATCTCAAAATTGCAAGGCAGACGTTTACTGAAAAAAAAATACACGTAAGTAATTGCTCTTCGTTATATCTTCTTGAAATGCACTTCTAAGTACTAAAATAACATGTTAGAATACCGCGGTCCTAGGATATGAAGCATCAAGATATTAATATAGTAAGTTTAATTTGATCTGCATATGCTAATACCCATCTTTCGAATCTGCTTAGACAACCTGAGGACACGCTTGTTAGTTAGTTTCAAAACTTTGGCACGTTTAATTAACAAAACATGGTATGTGTCAATGGAGAACCCCAATCTATCATTGTCCAAGGAAGGTTGGGTCATTTGACAAAAATGGTACTAAGTGCTGATACTCTGTAATGTTGGGCCTAAATGTTAACATTGATGATGCAACCCAGGTTTGGATCTGCCCTTTCGGCCCAGGGTCTGGCCATACACACTAATCCATTAGGGGTAAATCATAAATGGGATTATTACATTTTCAGCTACGTAAATGAATGTTTGCTATATAAATGAATGTTTTTTTTATGTTTTCTTTATATTTTCTTATTTTTTCTCTCTCCTCATTTTTTGAATGCGAAACCTCTAAATTCCATTGTTTGTCTCATTTTGTTTCCTGTTTACTGTTTCTGGTAACATAGTTTTGAGATGTTTAATATTCTTATTGGAAGAAATGAGAGAAAAAATTACAAGGGATGGTTGTTGCAAATTATCAGTACATTGTATGTCTAGTAGATTCAGTTGGATGATGTTTGGGTGAAGGTTCATAGGAGGTTACTATATTTTTTAAGGTCTCTAGCAGTTGAATGCCATTCAAAGATAGATTACCACTGTATTGTATTCAGTTATGAAATAATTTCCAGTTCAGTCTTTCCTGCTAATTGTTTGCAAAGAATCGGACTGTTTTGGTGTTGGAAATGGAAGGTGGTTGTAGGGAAATCAATTTATCATTGAGGAGAAAGTTCAAACAACTTTCATAGCCCAGAAGGTAACATGCCACCTCCATCAATTATATACATTCTGTCTGGAACATGCCTTCGTTGATGCAGAGTTCTACAATCTGGACTGAGAGGAAAGGGTGGCAAGCAGACTCTGGTTATCAGTCTCATATTATTATAGTTCGCTTGTCAGTCTACCTTGCTTTATGCAATACACACACACACCTGTGAGTTAATTTTTAGTGTAACTGCTTCTAGAGTCCTAGGCAGTTTTCCTATGGGATACATTCCTACAAGCAGCAGAAACATATTCCCTATACGCTCTAGTTTTATGCTGTATTAAATCTAAGCGGTATCAAAATTCTATGTTAGTAGATTGATCTCAAGCTGCAACGGATGACAAGGAGCATTAACAGATGCTTGGAAATTAACACAAAAACCAAATGAAACGCAGTGTTGATGCATATTGTTAACATTTTATAATTAACCTCTTCCACTTACCATATTAAAGAAGAAGCTTCGCTGAATGTAATGGTTTCTGAATATTGTCGTTGATATCTAGAAAAGAGTAAAAATTGTGTTTAACTCATATTATAATTAGTATTACAGAATGGGCTAGTTTTATATTTCAAAAAAGAAACCCAGCACTCTCATTATCGTATTTTGTAGAAGATGAAATGGCAAGGGGAGATCTGGATTATTCCAAAGGATAAATGATGATACAAAAGGCTCAAAAAAACCTTATGGTTACCGGTATGTCCTTTTGAACACCATTAGTGGACTGTTGATGATGTGATAACAGATGTTAAATTTTTTTAGATAAGTCATATGTTACTGATCAGAAAATTGTAAGTATCAATACGTGGCAGCAACCTATGGGTCCATATCGTCTTTGACTTTTCACAACATTGTGTCTAGTTGAAGCCATGATGCCTTAACCACCTCTCCTTGTGGATCTTCTCGTTGATTATGGAGTAGTATATCATTCAGACACTGCAAATCATAACCTACAGCTATGATTTGCTATATGTGCTTTTGTGAACATGGACATTGCAGTTGATAAGAAGAAATATCATATGACCATTCTCCATACAACTGTTAGATGATATGACAACAACATCCCTTCCACTTTTTTGTATCATTTAAATGATTTTTAATGCAGCAGGGCTATCAGAGTATTTTAGGATTGTGATTTTGGACATCAAGGTTTAGTTTATTTCTTTATTATGGTGGCTGTAATGAATGAATTTATATTCCATTCATTTTTACTGCATGTGGATAAATGCCCTTACTACTTTTTCACTAGGTTGTTGTAAACATCGACCTATCTAAAGTGAGAAACGTGTTTCTTTATAAAAAAAGTTGTTGGTTGAATCATAAAACCCAAAACAAAGAGTAGTGGACCACGTACTTGAATACTCTTTGTTCATACAACAGAGAACAGTTCTATTAAGATATAACTAAACATGCCAGATATAAGTAAAGATATATACAATGAAAGTATTCGTTGGCTTCTAAACATATGTACAATGAAAGCATTATGTAGAGATGTAATTGAGAATGAGCCGCTAATCATATATGCATGATGGGCCATGGCATCGGCAACACCAGTTAGTGTTTATTGTGGTGCCATGTTGTGCGAGTTGTTCCTGCAGTTGATGTCGCATCTACCTGTGTGCATCCATTTCATGGATGTGAATTGTAATCTTAAGTAGTTTCCTTATATTCTTTAACAACGTAATTGCTAGGCGCAAACGGTAAAGTGGGATGGATTGTTGTGGCAGGATCCTTGTCTGCATATCTTGTAATGTAAGTTCTTGTTGCTGGATTTCTTCACAACACTCGTACAACTGTCGTAGGTAGCATGTATTCATACCTGTTGGCATCCAAAAAGGAAACACTGTAAGTGACAATGAATATGTTTGATGATTTTGTTTGAATATTCGAAATAAATTAAACGATTCCAAATGAGTATAAAATCATATGCAATTAAATGTAATAGCAAGAAATCTATGTGAAACTTCGTTATGTAGTGAGTGGTGTTTACCATGTGGCTAATTCTGGAAGGCAGGTTGTATGATTGGCTAAAGTGTATTATCCTAGATAGATTTTGATGCAAGGAATGATTCCTCTTGCTGTCTACGCTTAAGATATGGATTCTTGTGCATTTGTGCAATGCGGAGAGAATGGGAATGTTGGATTGATGTGTATGTCTGCTAGTGACCGCACTCTTGAAATTGCAGTGAATGTTAGCCCTTGGCATTCTCTGGTGCCGATGTCCACTATTGCTTTGTCTAATGTCATTCCTTGTGACTTGTGTATCGTTAAAGCCCATGCCATTTGAAGTGGTATCTGACGGCGTGCACCCCTTGTGATGGGAGGAATGGGTACATATGTTGGGTGTGAAATGTCCCACGGTTTTCCTCTGTATTGTTGAAAGTCAACAACCACAAAGGATGGTAATGCTAGGGGCTTTGAGTCAGTTGAATAAAATATTGAGATGACCTTCCCAAGCGCGCCATTGACAAGGCCTGCATGTACCCATAAGTTGCTGGTGAGCATAACTTTTTGTTCACTGCATAAGAGCACCTTTGCAGGTAGGTGCTCATCTTCTGTTGTAGTAGGAGTTTTCTGTCTTTGTTGTTCCGCAGAGCAAAGTTCTACTGGGATGTTCAATTGTTTGAGCATTTTCTTATTATGGAAGACAACTGCGTTGTTTGTTGCGAATAGGTGCATGGACTCGTCGAATGTGCATTTCTCTTCATGTGTAAGAGATGAACTTGTTCTTGACATTAGATGTTGCCAATCTTCAAGTGTAGATATTCCATTCCTAAGATTTGCAAGTATTTGCCGGAAAGAAACTTGGGACGAGCTAGCTCCTTGTTGACGGAAAACGGTTGAAAGTGTTATGAATATGTCGAAGCTGCGCCAAAGTGCAGTGCCACACGATGTCCCAGCATATAAAGGAATGTCTTTTATAGGTGGTAGTTGGCCTAAATCTCCGACAAGGATAATTGAGCGATTACCAAATGGTGTATTCCGATGAAGAGGGAATGCCTCTCTTAGACGATCGTCAATGCGAGAAAGCATTTTCGGACCAATGAAGCTCATTTCGTCAATGAGGATGTATTCTACATGACGGAGTTGCTCTTGCAGGTGTAGGAGCGGCTGGCCTTTGAGAGGATGCATTGTCTGGATAGGGATATGAAGGGCAGAGTGAATTGTGAGGGCATTTATGTTGAAAGCTACAACGCCGGTTGGTGCAAGTAACAATAAAGGGTTTTTGTTGGCTGGCGAGTTTTCCACAAATGCTTGGTGAAGGCATTTAATCAAATGGGATTTTCCTGTGCCAACTGTTCCTTGTACGATGATCTTCCGTGGGGATTTTGGCGAAGGGGTTTTGAAGTGTGAAAAAACAGCGGTGAAAGCTATGCTTTGGGTAGGGGATAATGTTCATGGGGAAGATTGGAAAATGAATGATGTTGGTTTTGAATGGTGAGCGGTTGAATTCAATGAAATTGATGGCAGTTTCTTGCAAGGGGGGAGGGAAAGCATTTTGTGACCAATTGTGGTTGACATCGAAGTCGCGGTAGCCAATCATGTCGAGGTCATCAATTGCAATATTGTAACCTGGGTGTAGTTGAGAGAGGATTTGCCATTCATTCATTTGCATGGAATCAGGGGGGGTGTGTGGGGTAGGTTGATCTTCAGTAGGTGGGCTTTGTGGGTTTTCGGTTCGCGCGATGGACATGCCATGGTGTATATGCACCTTTTTTTGTTCCCAGTGTGCAATAATTTCTGCATCAGTTGAACCGATATCATCAGGGAGTGTTCGGAAGGGGAAATACAAGAGTAATTCACTCCAACAAAAGGTGGCATAAGAAGGATTAGTAGAGGAAGGAATGACATTGTAATGGGGCAAGACATGTACAATCATTGGGGGGAATATGTATTTCCAGTGGTTTCTTCTCGCTGGGCAGAATATGACCACGAGCGAGCAGCTTCAAGGAGGGGCAGTGGTTCTAGTGAGGCAGGCCTGTTCATATACGCAACGATAAAGTTTGGTGTCGAACCAGGATTTTCAGTATCTTGCGAAACACGTTTGAAAACAACCCTGTTGACATTCAAAGAACGGAATGTACGGCTGCAAAGAGAGAGAGGTAGCTTTTGTAACATATGGCATATTTCTTGTGCACCAATGTCTCTATCTGCAATGGTTTCTGTAAGGAGTTTCCGGATGACACCACTAGTAGGTGCTTCTGGAAGGGCACTTTGTGATAGTCGCGATAGCATTTGACGGTAGCTCTCAGATCTTGTCTCCGCTTTTGTTGCATATTTTGAAATATATTTCAATACAGCATGGCGAGAAAGGACTGGTTGGCAATCAACATTTTCTCTCCAAATAGAGAGTAGATCGGCGTTGTGAATATTCAATCTTTCATCATTGCGAGCAGGGACATAGGTTTTATGACCCTTATCATCAATAAAAAGTGAAGAAGTGGACTTCAATTCCAACGGTACTCCATATCGGCAGCTAAGCACATTGTCTTTCTTACGAAGACAGGAAGATTCATGACACTTTGTATGACGTTGAACACAGTTGACAAGCTCTGTGTAGTCTTCAAATTGATTGGATGCGAATATTGCTGCTGTGTCAAGGAGACACGGGTTATGAATTGTTGACTGGTGAAGCGGAATAGTTCGGTGTTCTGCCTGACGTGGATTCCAAGAAGTTACGTAGTGGTCGAAATATTTCTGTGCATTAGCAACTTCTAATGCATTGTCCCAATCAAGTGTGTCCATGTCTGGTGCATTTTGTAGCCAAAGGAAGCCATGAATGTGTGTGGATCCTCTATGTTGCCATTCGTATCTGAATATAACATGAAGGGTACATTCAATTAATACATGTATATGCAATGTATAAAATTAATGTAGAGGGATATGGATATTAAATAATACCTGCACCAGTGGTCGGTTGCATGGAGGCCTTTTTGAAGGATTTCTTCAAGGAAAATTGTAAATCTACAATGCATATATTGGGCTGTTAGATATGGGTTTTTAATTATGTTTTGGATTTTCCATTTGAAGGGGTTGACTAAAGTGGAAGGAACACTTGTGGGCATGATCGTGTGCAAGTCATGCCATTTAGTATCAGCTGCACTGAGAGTGAAGAAGAATGTTGGGCTTCCTATTTGCATGATCATGTCAGTCAGCTCAGATCGGCGTTTGTTCCAGAAAGACTGTGTTCCTCATAGAGCTGACCCAAACCTCATTATTTGCTCTGGAAATCTTGAATCCGGAGAGTCATGAAGACACTGGCGTAGGTTTGATACCATTGTTGGCAAGTTGTTCTCAATGTACTTCTTCACGAAAACACTGGCTATTGCTTGGCTACGGTGGCGCATTAGAATGTTATAAAGATAGTAGCGGAATCTTGGGTGTTGGACAAAGCGGTTATCATGGTAGTGAAGCAAGTGCAAAGCATATTCATGCATTTCAACTTTTGTAAGTCTTGGTTGCATGATCATTGCAATGCCTGTAGGGAAGAGTGTGGGGAATGCCATGGCAAGGAGGCCGATGGTGTTGTATTCATTTATAGCGGTTGGAGATATTGGAGGCCAATCGATAGAGCTTGTTGAACTTGAATGGGTCGAGTGCAAATAGTTACAAATGTGGTCACGCTCAGTACATGAATTTGGGAGGACTGGAACGAAAGAAGAGGGTTGGATTTCTAATGGAGGTAGAATGACATCATCAGGATTATAAGTGGAATCAGTAGTGGTTAAATGGGGTTCAAAAGAGGAGGTGGTTACACTGTGGAGAAGAGAAGAAATGTCTGTAGGGAGATCTAGCAGCGTAGAAATTGTAGATGAATTCAATTGAACATCACGGTAGTAAGGGTCATATTTTATTTTGTATTCAAGGGCTGCAAGGACACGTGATTTGCAAACGTAGAATTCGTAAGCCTTTTCAGATGGATTTTGCCTTTTCACAATGAGGATGTCTAAGTCAGAGAGCATCCGGGGTAAGTATTTGGCAATATTGGTGATATCTTGAGGGAAGCTAATTGT